>VZRX01004268.1:0-30355 GCA_013398075.1 Notiomystis cincta | reverse complement strand
AACAGGTCGAGGGGAGGCTCGGGCAGCCCCCGTGCGATGCACACACCCCTTCTGCCCCCCAGAGCCCAGAAAAGTTGTCTCGGGGCCGAGCGTGGAAAACGGGGTGCAGGGGGAGCGGGAAGAGACTTTGTGTGAAGGTTAAGGAACTGAGCCCGAATCGCTGCTCTGGTACTCGTGGTGCTCTCGCCAGGCTGAAATTCAGTTTCCTGCTGATCAGAGTGTGTGTGTCATCACTGATACGATTGTATGTGGATGTTTTGTATTTGAACGTTTGTATTTCCCTAATAATTGCAGGCTTGCACGACAATTTACCCCGAGCAGCCTTGGTGTCAGAGCAGAAATAGTGCGAGCCCTCCCCTTTCCCGATAGCTGAATTTACACCTGTGTGATAAAAACGTCAGTAGCTGTTATTTACTCGTTACTTATTTACTGTATCTCTTGGTAGGGTGGTTCGGCGCTATTTTAAATAACAGTAGCGTTTTGGTGAAGCTTTTTAAAGGCAGCGTAGCGTTTGGCGGGGCACAGTGGCTGCCGGGAGGATGTAATCATGGAATTACAGAATCGTACAACACTTTGGGTTGTAAAGAATCTTAAAGATCGTCTTGTTTCAACCCCCCCCCGCCCTGGTTGGAACTGATGCAATTGCATCGCCGGTGTGTTGTTCATGGCAGTAATGCAAACTGATTTAGAGGGATTAATTAGTGGATTTATTCCATCCAGCTTGTATTTCACTGTTTTGTTAGTAGGGGTGTGGGGTGCGAATTCCACTTGGCCAGCGGAGCTTCCTGGTGGCTGTGGGGAGGTAGGGAGTGAAGTTACCTGTGTGGCCAGGGATTTTCTGAACTGCTGAGCAGAGGAGCCTGTTGGGATAATCTCAGCCACCCTCTGCCGTACACCGCAGCCAGGCTACTGAGGCTCTTGCTTTTATACAAATCTGCTGAAAGGGCAGAAGGAGGACGGCAGCCTCCATCCTCCCCCGTGGAGCAGGGGCATCAGGAATGCAGATGGTGACACGCTGTACAGGGCATGCATGTGGAAATGCAGGCTTCCAGCCAGGAGAGCAGGTAAAGCCCTTCAGCTGCTCCTGCTCACACTGATTTCTGTGAGTGTGTTCAGTCTTTGGTTTCGTTTCCTCTTCAGGACACTTCGTGTTTCTGCAGCGTGTCCCGGCAAGGGGCAGGGGGGTGTGTGGTTCTCTGAGGGTTAGGGCTTTTTTTGTTTTCCTCAGAGGTCTTCTAATCTGCTGAGTGATGAAAAAAACTCCTCTTTGTGTTCCTTTACTATCAGCATGCTGAAAAGCAGTTGGTACCTTGTAAAGGTGCCAAAGAAATGCTCTCTGTTCTCCAAAGCGTGTAAGTTTCTGGTTAATAACTCTGATTACACACGCTTTGGAGTTGTGGGGTCTCTATGATGGCAAGAAGAGTGGCCCCACCCTCAGCTGGGTGGGAGAGTGGTACCTGCAGTGACTGCTGAAGTTGCTGGAGGGGTTGGTCCAAATTCCCACTCTCTAAGCTGGGAAATTTGGCTCAGCGTGCTGATGAGGAGGAGTTAGGATGCTTCTGCAGCAAGGTGTGACTCCATGGCCTTTGTGGCTGTGGCTGAGTCTTTGTCTTGCCCCATGCATTTAATAAGCTGTTATTAAACTTGTGATATATGCAGCCCTGTACCAGGGATGTTGTAACAGAATCCAATCAGTTAAGTGTAAAATTGTATCTGAAGAGTGTTTAGTCTGTCAGGCTTAAGAAGGAAAGGGGGGAGAGTACTTGATCTCCGCAAAACCCACCGAGTAGATTTCACTCTGCTTTGTGTTTCCTCCCCAAGTTTGGTACTATTGTTTATGTGCTGCCAAAAATGCTCTCCTACATCACTCTGTGTTTGTGTAGACAGGCCCAAGATATCTATAGTGAGCCGTATGCTTTTCCTCAAGGCTTCTGAGACGATGTTCAGAAGGATGGGGTGAAAACAAGGATCTCTGAATAGCTCTGCTGTTGAGTGTCTCCTAAGTAGGAGGGCTGCCAAGCTGTTTGATTTATGCAAATATATTAAAGGCAGGCAGGAAGATTGGGAATAGGGTGGCAGCCTGCAAGTGCAGATTTGGGGTGTGCTTGGGTGGCAGGTGGGTGCATGGTGGGGTCTGCCTTGGTCTGGGAGGAGAAGCACATGGTGGAATCATCAGATTATAGAATCCCAGAATGGTTTGGCTTGGAAAGAAAGAAAAATCATCCTGTTCCAACCCCCTGCCATGGGCAGGGACACCTTCCACTATCCCAGGGGAAGCTCTGTCCAGCCTGGCCTTGGACACTTCCAGGGATCCAGGGGCAGCCACAGCTTCTCTGGGCACCCTGGGCCTCCCCACCTTCCCAGGGAAGAATTTCCTCCATGTGCTGGGAAGGAGCTCAGGATCCCAGTGCTGCAGGCAGCTGCTCCAGGTCAGTCCCAAGTCGTGTGGAAGGAGGTGAATGTGTGTCTCTGTGCCATGCTCGGTCGGTAATTAATCCTGAGTTTGTCAGATGTGTTATTTGTGTAATTATGGTGCAGCTTGAGACAGCTGGAGGTAATAACTCTGCCCCTTTTGTGCACTCTGAGACTTTTCTCCACTACAATGTGCTATTTTTGCTGTGACAAGGTATGTTTCGAGGGCCTCTTTTGCGTAATTTTAATCAAAACTGGAAGAATTCAGCGAAGAGAGGAGAGCAGGAGGGTGGGTGTGCGTAGGTAGGCAGGAATGGAACGTGTACATTGTTACAGTCCTTAGTGGGAGCGTTAATCATTCAAACCTCTCAGCCCTGGCAGTCTCCTCTAAGCCGCGAGTTTGCTGTATTTTGGCTGCAGCCTCTGTCTAAACTTGGATGCAGATCAGGGTGGAAATCAATACTTCATGTCCCCAGCTCTTAGCACAGCAATTACAGGCAGCATCTCTGCAGCCGTGTGTCAGCACCCTCGTGTTGGAATCCTTGTCTGAATTAGTACTGGTTGGATTGATTGTGAGCAAGGGACGTGCCCAAGTGGCCTGGGGTGGGATGCTGGTGATGGGGGGGATGCAGCAGAGCATTGCTGAGGCAGGTCCATGCTTAGCTGACCTCTGCAGCTCTGGGCTTTTGGCCTCGTGGCTTTGCCCAACCTTCACTGCTGTATTTTCAGTTAATGGGTTAAAAGCAACATCTGTGTGGAAATCTGAAGTCTGGTGACGACTTGCCATGCTGCATCAGGTGTTTGGTCCGTTCAGCCTCGTGTTTTTGCTTTAGTCTCCTTCCCACATTAAATGGAAAACACCTTAATTAATTAATGTTGGTAAAGTGCTTGAAGATGTAACGCGCAATCAATTGCTAAGTGTTATTAATAACACCTCGCTCAGCGTTTGGTTTATCTTGTTTCTGATTGCAGAGCTGTGATAGCCCTGTCCTGGTGAGGATTGGTGGTGTTTGCTGCCAGAATCCCACTGGGAATGGGGCAGGGGCTGCCCCCTGCTCCTGGGATGAAGGGTTCTCCTCGCTGTGCAGTTATCCGGGCACGTGCAGCCTGAGAAAGATTTCAGCTCTGTGTTGGGATGTGGTGATGCCAAGGGGCCAGGAGGACCTTTCTGCTCATGACAGCCTAAAATAAGAGTTTTCTCTTTTTCCCTTTGATCTCAGTATCCTTTCATAGCTACAATGCAAAGACTTTGACTTTTGCCCGGGAGGCAATCAGTTACCTCTGTGCTGTTGCTATTTTGTGAGTAATCATCTCAGGCTGTTGAAAATGTACCATTTTCATCTCTTCAGAAATCTTCCCTGCTATTTGTTCTTCCAGAGCTGGAGAGCTGATACTGTAAAGAAGCCTGAGGAATTTGGATACTGCTGCCCAGTCGGGTATCAGGAGCATTTTTGTACCATGCTTATCACAAGATCAAGGTCTTGCTGTACTATTACTCTTTCTAATAATTTCCTACTTTGTTTCCCTTTGTCCTGTGTAGTTCAGGGAGCAACTAGTTTCATGCTCTAAAACAATTGCCTGTGCTGGGAAATAAATCTGTGCTTAGCAATGTTCCCATGGTTGCTTTAGACACAGGGAACTGGCTGCTGCTAACACTCCAGGTCCCTGCTACATCTTAGTCTTTGAAGATGTTAATTTAAATATATTTTCTGGAGCTTTCCTATTCAAAAGCCTCATCTGGCATGGTTAGCATAATATTTAGATTATCATTGCTTTAGGCTTTGTCCAGGGGAGTTATAATGAAGCTCCTAAGGATGAGTAAGCTCAAGTAAACTGAAGTTGAAGGAGGACTTAATCCAGTGCTTTTGACTCACCAGTCTGAAGTATAACCATGAAAATGGTGTTAGATTTGCAGGAGGGGAGAGGGACGTAGAAATAAGTCCCAGTTTTAAGTTGGGGAAGATTGGGTGTGATTTTGTGGATTGTGTTCAGGCACTCTCAGATAATCACTGGTGGGGCTGGGTGTCATCCAAGAGGACACTCTGTCCTCTCATTACTTATTCTTTTTCCTCCACATCAGTGGACTTGGTGTTCTCTGTCCCTGGGGCTGAATGTGGAGCTCTCTGAGATGCCAAAAGAGCTTTGAGCAGGAGCTCCTGGCCCAGCCTTGCTGTGCAAACCCCTTTCCCTGAGCGGTCCCTACTCCTCTCTGTGCTTCAGGTGCATCACTGTGCTCCAGGCACTGAGCCCCAGCACTACAGCACGATGTAGAGCAAAACTTCAGTCTCCAGCTTGCTAAAATTCAACCCTCACAGTTTCTCATTGCCAGCAAAGTGTGAGATCAGAGCTCTGGTCCTGGCCTGGCATCTGCAGAGCCTCGTGCTCGTAACACAGCATGTGGAGCAGAGCAGCTCCATGGAAAACCCCAGGGAATCAGTCACCCAGAGGCCTCCTTTTTCAGGATACATCCTCACCTGTGGGATGCTGAAGGCTCAGGGGGCTGCTTCTTGTTGCTCTGCAGTCTCTTCCTGTTTTTCACTTCTGTGTTGCTTTACTTGAGTCTTTATGGCTGATGCTTTGGGGTGTTGAGGTGGATTTTGTGGAACTTCCAGCTAGATTATTTTGGTGTTTGGAAATGTGTCCTGTGGTAGCAGGAGAGGGGATGGGTTTAGCTTTTTTTAAGGAAAAAGAAGCAGTCTCACCAGATTATGGAAGTGGAATAACTTCTTTTGAAAGCTTTGAAGCCTTTTCTGTAGTCAGTTTGCCTGCAGGAGTTGCAGAGGTGAGAAAACCTCTTCCCAAGGTTTTCCTTCTGCACCCATGGCCAAGGGGGTAGCTTGGAGGAGTCTCCCCACAGGAGAGGCTGGGGTTGAGTGGTGGGGATGGGCTGTGATCTGAGGGGACCTGTGACAGCAGAGGCTCTCCAGGAGGATAGTGAGTCACTGAAGAACAGCTTTGCAGTGGTATTGATCACAACTGAGCGTGACTCTGGCTGGAGGCTGCAGCTCCCAGGGGTATCCCAAGACCCCTCAGTCCAGCTCTAGCTTCCATAATCTGGTAAATTGCTTATTCCCTAATCTTTGAGTGCTCTCCTTCCTCAGATCCCTGCAAGGAGCCTCTGGGATGGGGGCAGAGCTGACCACAGGTGATGCAGGTCGGCTGTTCCCACCCGGACTGAGTGTGAGTGGCTTTTGGGTCCGGTTTCTGGTTTTCAGCTGGGTTTGATAAAGTGATGTGTCTGTGTCTGAAAATTGCTGAACTGCAAAGACCTCTGCCTTGGAGTGCAGAAGATGAGCTGCAGCAGAGAAATGTTTTTGCACAGAGCAATTAGCGAGAAATGGGTTTTTGTCATGAGGATTTCTGACACTTTGTGTGGTGGGAGAGCTGCAGTGGGCAGGGCTGTGTTTGCCCAGGGAAATGGAAAAAGCTCTTTTGTTGTTGCTTTTCAGATGTGTGGTCAGGCACGGATTTTAAGTACATGAGGCTAGAATTTGCTTTTGGATCACTTGGATGATGGGAAAGGAGCAGAGATGCCAACAGAAAGGTGAAGAGGAGTGTGGTGGCATCCTGGATCCTCCTGTGGGCACCCAGAGTTTGGGAGAGGATTGAAGAAGGAAGAGGGGCTGAGTGATGCTCTGCTGCCATGTGGTCCAGGTCTAGGCTCATCCCAGTCTTGGAGAATCCTCCTTGTCCCTTCCTGCACCTGTAAATGTTTTTTTTTGGAAGGAGCATCTCTTCTGAGGGCATCCATAAATCCATTTCTGATCCTTTTTGGTCCTTACAGAGTCATTCTGACACATGTCTTTTCATGCCACTTCTTCCTCTAAATTAAGATTTCACAGGTTTTAGAGGCTGTATCTGGGAGCTGAACCTTTGGGTTTAACTGACAGGGACCTTCTGTGTCACAGCCTTTCCTGTGCCATGTCTTCTTTGTTGTCTCACTTGGCTGGGTGGCATCTGGGGGAGAATCCCAAACCTCTCCATCACCATCTCTCTCATGGAATGTGAGTTGTCCCACAGTGGGGAGTTAAATCACCTTTCTGCAGAGAGTAGCAGGTACTGGAGGTGGGGGAAATTGTGTTTGGTGTGAATATGTGGGCTGTAAAGAGAGCAGGGGAGCACAGTGGTGTCCCAGTGCCCATCTGCAGGTTTTTCTCTGGCTCTTTTGCAGCAGCAGTCAAATCTGGAGAGCTGGCATGGCTGGGAAGTAGCTTTTTGCAGGGAAGGTGAAACAGAGCTTGTGCCTCTGCTGCAGCAGATTGAGGCCATTGACCATGTTTGAGAACCTGAAACTTGAATCTTTTCAGTTTCATTTACCTTTTAATTCTTATCAAATCATGGCATTTGCAGAAGTGGACTCTCATTACTCTTGAATTTCAGCCAGGACATGAACTGGCCAGCTCTTCCCTCAGTCTCTGTAGAGCTGGAGAGTTTCCCAGTGGTGAGTGCCTGTGAGTGTGCACAGCACAGAGATGATGAAGGATGATGAAGGATGAAGGCTGGTTGTGCACCCACACTGCTCCAGCCTGTTGCTTTTAACTAAACTGTCAATCATCCTCCTTGGCAATTAACTGGGAAAAGGAGCATGGGATTACTGTCAGCCTGAGTGAGGAGCCCAGTACTGGGACTGGGTAGGAGTTGTGCCATGGTCAATTCCCCAGTAACAGCTTCCCTGCCCTCTTTTAACAGCAGAATATCCCAAAATCCATAGTTCTGGCCTTGTCTGTTTTTTCAGGTGTGCACAGGAGTATCCCATAACCTTTAGGGCTGAGTTAAAAGGTATTTGTAAGATCCTGCTTTTGGTCTCTGGCTGGTCTCTGCCCTCCCATCATAATATTTTCAGGATATTTCCAGTTGTTGTAAGATATGGTTGTGGGTTGAAATTTGCTGCAGGCACACAAGCACGGGAAGTGTTTGCCTGTTTTCCAGGGAGATTTGCTCTATTAGGGGTGGAAAGCAAAGCAAATTGATTTGAGGAATAGATTTGAGGAACTTACTTTTGATGCTAAAGATTAAGATGGTCTAGACGCTCTCTTAAGCTGCAGGAGGGGGAAAAAATCACATGTTAGAAGAAACGTGGAGGACTGCTGTAAAGGTTTTAGTGGACCACAGTGGGATTTTCAGTAGGAAAATCTCCAAATGCAGCTGCATTTTGAAGAGCAGCTGCCCTCTGATGTGGAAGGCAGGAGGGCACAGGCAGGGCTGTCACAGTCTGGGCACAGCAGTGCTGCAGGATGAGGCCCTGGGGGATCTGTTGTCACCTTGGAGCCCTGTCCCTCTGCAGGGTTCCACTGGAGTGACTCCTCAGCGAGGGTGTGAGGATGAGCAGAGCCCAGCTCTGAGTTACTTGTTGGGCTTTTGGTTCTCCCTTGAAGCTCAGCAATGTCTTTGTGTGATTTTGTGTAACATCCAGAAAACAGATTTCTCATCCTGTGATGGTAAAATATTCTCTCTCTCTGTGTTCATCATTGTTTGTTCTAGCCTTAAATGCACCCAATTATTTGCTTTTACATTAGTCAATTATTGCATTATCTGCTCCAGCAAAACCTGTTGTTTTATCCACTGCAGATCCTTAACATTAATTCCTTGACCTTTTATATCCCCTTCAGTATATCCAGAGCTGCTAAATGGCTTTGCCCAAATTTGTCATTTTTTTTTCCTGCCAAAGTGATGGCTCAGGCAGGAGCAGAGGAACCGTTTCAGGTGGAGACACAGTGTGCTCCCCACCACATTTACATCGTGTAATTGAATCTGCAAAGATCGTTTTTGTCATCCTTGGGAAGGGAGCTTGTTTTAAAGCCACACAGGGTTTGCTCAAATGAGCTTTAGTTTCCTGCATGATCTCCTTTCGTGGTCAAGAGAGCTCCAGAACTGACAGCTCAGGGTGAGAGGGCTGATTAATGGGGTTCTTAAATTTCCATGAAAAGCAGAGGGAGGTGGTGAGGCCAAAGCTGTGCAGCTCCTGTGGGGAAAAAAAAACCAACAAACCTTTAAAAATAAAAAGCTCACAGAGAAACCACAGAAAGGCCACCTGTTTAGTGAAAAAGCTGTATTTAATATCAAAAAGTTCTGCTTTGGGGTAGCAAACCAGCAGTTGTAATATAAGCAAAGACTGCAAGGTTTATTAACTAGAAGGTGCCCAGGCTTCAGGATGGGTTCCTGCAGGGCCCTGGTGTCCTGATGCTGCTGTGCACAGATGTTTCTGGTGGGTTGTTGCAGCTGCTGGGGAGGCAGGACTGGGCTGAGCCTGGGGACAGAGGAGCTGAGTGGATTGTCACCAGCTGGTCCCAGGGGTCCCCTTGTGGGCACATGCCCAGCACTGCCTGCCCCAGTTTGGGAGCTGCTGAGTGCACAGGCATCAAAGGGAGAGAGCAGGGTGAGCAGGGCGTGCTGGAACAGCGCTCAGGAGCTGCCACCTTGCCCTGCTTGCCCATGTTCTCATGCCCCTGTCATTGCCTGGCTCTGCTCCAGCTCTGGGGCTCACTCACACTCCCAGAAGCTGCTCACAAGCTGCTCAAGTCTTGCTGGGGCTGTGGAAAGGTCTGCAGTGGCCACGGCTCCCAGGACAAGCGTGTGGCCCTGGGCAGGTGCTGAGGGTGCTCTGAGTGTGGCACCAAGCACAGTCTGCTGTTCCTTTCAGGCAGGGCAGACCTTCAAAAAGGCTCTTTGCATTTTGCAGAGGTCCTTTTTATGTGCTTTTCCTCCTTGGACATGCATCATTTCCAGCGTGTTTTGGTAAATGATGTAATTTAACACATCTCCCATGCCCTGCTTATCGCTGTCATTTCTGAGTGCACTCATTAGGACCAGTTTGATTTTGGGTGTAATTCCTCTGATAGGCACATTTACTGAACATCTTTGATTCAGCATTTCACATGTGGCAGGATTAATGGAAAGCACTTTACTAAAGAGGTTTGAATACCTTGTAGGTTCCTGTAAGGTTGGGGGTTTTTTTCCATTTAAATGGAGCTGTATTATCTTGAGCTGGTTTTTTTGTTGTTGGGTTTTTGGGGGGTGTTTTTGATGCTGTTGTGGTTTGTGGACTGAAGTGTTTCCTCTGCTGCCAGGATTGGATTGCCATGGACTGGGGTGACTGTAGGGCCTGAAAATATCCTGATGCAAAATCTGTGTGCATGACTGCGACTATATTTGTTTTATTTTGGTTGGGGAAACATGCATGAAAGAGCTGTGAGAGCTCTACCTATTAATTAGCGTGACAATACCGTTGTAATGACCACCCTGCAGGAGTAAAACCCCCTATTCAGATAAGCATTAACTGTGCTTGTTGGCAGATAAACGATGCAGATAATATCAGAGGAGCAGAGCTGGAGGGGCTGTCAGTGACAGCCTGTCCATACTGTGATGTCAGCACAGATGCCTCTGACCTCATCACCATGTTCAGGCACACCTGGCTTTGCACAGCCACGTTTTCCAGGGGATGGGAGTATTGTGTAGGGAGAAATTGAGTAAATCCTTCATGGTGAGACCCTTTGTGGGTAGCCTTGGGAGCAGTAAAAGCAGTGTTTACACCTCTGAGATGTAAATTTGCAGGGCTGTGCCTGGTTTAGGGACCTTCTCAACCTGCTGATACACCTGGTTCATGGGCACGTGGGATTTGGTGCTGCTGCCAAGGCTCCTATAATTTCAAAGGGTTGTTTGCACCCTTTGGCACCATCCTTACACCAGGAGGTGGCTCAGGGTTGGGATTAAGGGAATTTGGTGTGAGACACCTGTGGGAAGGTGTGTGACCTCATCCAGTTGTTGGCTGCAGTGTGGGTCAAGCCTGGGAGGCTGGAGAGGCCCCTGGGTGGTTGCAGGGACCTGTCCCTTGTCAAGTGAGGGGCTCTGGCTGTTGGGTGGGGATACCTGCTGCAAGAACCCTGCCATGTCACCTCAGCTGGGTGCTGGAAGTCACCCAGATACCTCAAAAAATGCTGGTGTTGGATCCTCCTCCAGTGTGTCCCGAGCTGAGAGCAGCTGAGCTTTTGGATTCTCTCAAAGGAGGAAAATTATCCAAGCCTTGAAGACTTGCTGTGATTTATTCCACTTCCTTTTAGTTGCAGCTGTACATAAAGGACTCCAGATTGGGGGATATTTTGCTGAACTGCAGTTTTTGTGAGGTAGCTCTCATTTGCTAATTCATTTTCAGTTGTTTGTGCCGATGGAAGTACAGGCTTATTCTGCAGTGGTATTTTTCTTCTTTTCTGGACTTGAATCAGGAAATTAGTTCTGATACCCTTGTGGCAATCTGGTGAGGAGAGGGGGAGCAGAAAAATCAAGTGATGTTCTGAAGATAATTTTGCTGCTGCTTTTTTATATCAATGGCCAAAAGCCACTTATCAAACCAAGTATCTTGAGTGAGAAGAGAGATGAATGCTGTTGGCTACAAGTAGATGGACAGTGCTGGAGGGAACTGGTGGGAACTTACTAAATATCCTCTGGTTCCTTTGCAGCACTTTTTCAGCGTATCTTAACTTTCATTAAGTGTGTGTGCACAGTTTAGAGGGTAATACCATTAATCAGACCAACAGGAAAGACTAATATGAAAGTATAACCCTCTTTAGTACACTGGGTTTATCCCTGATTAGCAGAGCTGCTCTAATCTTATGGAAATCTGTGTACATGCCATTAGGAGAGCAAGATTAAGTTGGTAATTAATAACATCAAAAAGTTTGTATCGTTGAAAATGAGTAAAAAACGGTAGGGAAAATAAACTACCACTACACTTTGAATATAGCTAAAACCATGAAGGTTTTTCTCTTTATTCCAGTCTGCCAGGGAACAAGGGTGAAAGAGGAGGCATAGGTTACCACAGATGCTATGGCTGAGGCTCAGAGCGAGTCGAGGAGGATGCCAAAGTCTTGTCCTGGGCCAAAATCAGCCTTTCTGACTATTTTCCAAAACACTCGTGAGCAAAGCCGAGGCCAGCGCTGAGTGCTCGTGTGCTGCAGCAGCAGCAGCGTCTGCGCTCCCCGGGGACAGGAAGGGTGTGCGGCAGAGCCGCGTTTCTCACAGGAGAGTTGTTCTGGGTGTTATTAAAAGTATTATCGCCACGAGGAGCTGGTCAGGCGCTGAACTCGGCAGGCACGAGCACGGTGTCTGTGTGTGTGTGACAAGTGCTGCTGCCAGCAGAGAATCCTGATGAGGATCTCGCCGCGCTGGGATCCGCAGTTTCCTTCCTGCCTGTTTATTCGGGCAAGCCCGGGCTTGTTTTGGTACTTATTTCACCTCTTGTAACTGGTATCTGGCAGGGAAGATCAGCTACTTTGTGATGAAATCTTGAATGTTTGCACGTATTTTATAGTTTTAGGGTTTTAATTTATTTTTTTTTTTACGATGGAGAGCAGCACAACCAGATTTTTGCAGAGGATGTGCAGGAATTGTAATCTTAGCCCTTCAGCATTTCTTTAAAGTTTTATTTGTACGGAGGCTGCGCTGCTAGGCGAAGGTTTTCCCTGTGTTTTAACATCCCCCGTGCCTTTCCCCGCTCTCCCGCTGTGGAAACGAAGGTGGAAAACCGGAGCTCCCGTTCTGTGCCGGTGCTCAGACAGCCACAAAGCAGCACGGTCCTTATCAGCGCCTCGCCGATAAACCAGGGCACAAAAGCCTTGGCGGGCACCCACATCTCCTACTTATTTGGAGATGAAAAGCTCTTGAGGCTTTGGTTTGTTGTGAAAGTTAATTGCGAAGCCCTCGAAGCTTGGCAGGGCTCCCACGGCGAGACTCGTCACGCCGGAGCCGAGCCCTGGGGCAGCTGCGGGGCTCGTCCGGGCCGGTCGGGGCGGGCACGGGGGGAGCTGGCTCCTCCCGAGGGCATTTCCCCCTCAGACACGGCAGCAGGACATGCAGAGTCCTCAGGAGCGCTGCTCTCTGCCCTGCGATGCGGCCTGAGCGAGGTGACCCCAGCCATCCCCTCAATCTCCCCCGCTGGCGGTATCGCCGCTTCAGTGTAATTAACAATTCAGGCCGTGTTTGGGAGAGGCTGCCCTGTCGCGCTCGCAGCATCTGGAGGTGCCTGCGAGCCCGGTTGGTTCCTCACGGTGCTCCCTGACACGCTCAGGGAGCCTCTTCTGCCAGGTCTTGGTGTCCCAGAGCATCCAGTGCGACCTTCCTGGGGTTTTGGGGCTGTGCCGCACATCCCGAGCGCGGATCTGCGAAGCCCTCCGGGGGAGGGCGGTGAGGAGGTGAGTGCTGGGGGTGTGTGAACCCAGCCTTGCCCTGTTATTACCATTTCACTCGGCTCTCCACGGGAACCCTCCACGCTGCTGCTGCTCTCAGGGCCGGCAGCTTCTCCTCAGCCAGAGGCTGCTCAGCACAATCCTGACCGAAAAGCAGAAATAAAAGTCGAGCCACGTGATTGCAGAGGGACAAGGTTTGTTGTTTTCATTTATTTTCATTTTTCCATTAATTTTTAAGATGCTTTCTGATAGCTGCTCCCTGTGCAAAGCCTTCTGCACCGGGTGGCTGAGGGATGTGGTGGAGCACAGGTGGGTGCTCAGCTCCCAGGTGTTGCCAGGCTGGACACTGAGGCTCGCTGTTGTGGGGCTGCTTTGGTCAGGTTGGTCCAAAGCAGACAGCAGCTGTTTGTTGCTTTGGGTTTTAATCACAGCCTCGTGATATTTTTCTTTTGGTGATGGTTTTATTAATGCCAGGGGCTGTGTGTGATGTGCATTGGGTGAGCATGTGGGGACCAGCTCAGCCATGGAATCAGAGATGGGTTGGGGTTTTTAGGAACCTTAAAGATCACCCAATTCCAATCTCCTGCCATGGACAAGGACACTTCCCACTAGACCAGGTGCTCCAAGCCCCATCCAGCCAGTTCTTATAAGAGGGGGAAAAAGATCCCAAACAGTCTCAAGAACAACAAACAGAGCGTTCCCTATTTTAATCTCCATGCTTCATTTACAATAAATAAAAATACTGCCCTGGTGGTATTTTTCTACCCAAGCTCAGATGAAACAAAAGTAAATATTACTGACCTGGCAGCACAAATGAAAGGACAATGAGAAGCAATGTATGAAAAGGACTGTCAGCCAGTTTTTGTTTTTCTGTGTTGGTCTTGTGGCATTTCTCTGGAAGAGGCCAGATACAAAGTTCTCTTACATAATGCTCCCATCACTGGAGTATGATTGTATCCGACTGTCACAGATGAGGAGGCTGTATTTATGTCTCAGTGAATTTCATCCCGCAGTTTGTGTGTCCTCTGACCTCTGGGGAATATCACAAATCCACTCTTATGGAGTACAATGGCACATTTGATTTATCAACTCCATTAATGGTCTGCTCGAAGGGAGAAACAACACGTTAATTAAATGCACGACTGGTGATAAACTTTGTTGCAAACGTCGGGCGGGACGGTGATTTAGGCTGGAAAGGTAGGCAGGGGATGGCAAACTGGGAAGAAAATACCCCCATGCTCCTGGTAGCTGGCAGAAATGTGGAGATTGCAGATTTAATGAGAAAATAATTCTTAGAATGAATGAGGGTGTCGGGCTGTCTGCATTCTCCACGGATTGTGGCCAAAATCAGCGTTGATGTGGGTGCTGCAGGCTTTACACTGGGTGTGCAGTGTGAAAGGGGCAGCACATTTAGGACAAATTAATAGTTTAAAAAAACCCTGACAGGTTGTCAGGCACTGAGTATTTTGGCACTGCTCTGTTGATGGTATTAACATAAATTCAAGCTGACCTGAGTGCACTGGGATAAAACCAAACATTTACCCTCGGAAAATCCTCGGACTGAATGCGAATTTCACCGTTGGCTCTGGGCTGGTTCGTGTTTTGCATTTCTTTTCTGTGGGTTTTAGTAATGAAAACAAACAACTTGGCTTCACCTTGGGTTGGAGTTAACTTCTTCTCCAGCCATTTTCTCTTTCCCATGCATTGACTCAGTGGCAGAGCTGCAAGGGGCCAAGAAATTGTTCATTTTTAGCTCAGATTGAAAATGCTTCTTTTCTGGCATAATGCAAAATGCCTGAATTAAAGGCTGACTCGTTTCTCTGGAAGGATCCCCACATCCAGGCATTCCTATGTGAGATTTTTAAGTGCCCCACCAGTTCCAGGCTTTGGTGTGAACAGCCACATGCTCCAAGTTAAATTAATGAATAGTGGAGTCTCTGCCCCTGGCCATGCATCATCTCCTCCCCTCTGCTCTTTGCGTTGTATTCCTGACCTTCCTAATTGTCTCCAGCTGAAACTCTCCCTTCAGAGTGAGCTCAGTTGCAAAATATTTTTGTGTGAAGTGTTAACACATTCTTTTGAGGGGAAACCTCTTTTGAAAGGTGGAGTAAGCTAGAACATTAAATGGAAAATGCTTTATTTTAATAAAGTACCTGTTGATTATCTGTGAGAAGAAAAATGCTGTAAATCCAGCTGTGAGTTACTGTGTATTGACCACTACAAGAGACAATTTAACCAAAAGCCTCTTTTTCTTCACTTAAGTTGGTGCAGGTTATTGGAGGGAGACATTTGGGGATGTGTTTACAAGGAATGGCATCAGTTCTTGAGGGCTGAGCTAAATAAAATTAATTTTGAACAGGAAGTGAGTTACTCTGTCCTTATCATAACCTCTAGTCCACATGAACAGCACTCAGATTATTAAAAGGCTGTTTTAAACTGAAGAAGAATTTCATCATCTTTCTCCTTGGCTGGAGGATGTTATTTTAAAGATCAGTGACCTTTGTACAGGTGCTTTTATACTGTCTCAAAGACATGTAGAGTTTGGGATTTCTTTTATTTATTTAAAAATTTATTTGCAATCAACAATTTGGGTGGGTTTTTTTTTGTTTTCTCTAAAGCTTTTTTGGTTTCTTTCTGTGCTACATTTTTTCTTCTGTGCTATACCTTGGGGTACAATTAGGAGTGTGTTGTGCAGCTGTGTGGTGTCAGGACTGCAGCAAGCATTAAAGCCCTCAAAAGGTAAATACTGCATGGATGGGACAGCAGTAGTCCTGGGGAAAAAAAGAAAGCCAACAGCATTTTTGGGGTTTATTGACCCCTTGGTGCTTGAAGACTGCAGGGGGAGGTTGAGGACTTGGAGGATCTTGCATAGTGTGGACATTTGTTATAGAATCTCTGCAAAATCACAGAATCCCAGAATGGGTTGGGCTGGGAGGGACCTTAAAGTTCACCCCATGGGCAGGGACACCTCCCACTGTCTCAGGTGGCTCCAAGCCCCATCCAGCCTGACCTTGGACACTTACAGGGATCCAGGGGCAGCCACAGCTTCTCTGGGCACCCTGTGCCAGGGCCTCAGCACCCTCACAGCCAAGAATTCCTTCCCCATATCCCAGCCAACCCTTTCCTCTGTCAGGCTGGAGCCCACGATCCGTGTGCTGTGTTGGTAACGATGGCAGGGCCAATAAATAAAAGGCTAAACCTGGTACCAGGGTGTGTTCCACCAAAAGCACAGGCTTGGGCAGTCCTGGGGTGGGGAAATGCCTCACTGTCCATGGGATGGAGAACTGGACCACGGGCAGTGAGGGGCAGGATTAATGAGTGTGGGTCATGTGCAGCGCTAAGGGGCCCAGGGATAGCAGAGGAAAACTGATAATGTTTGCTGAGTGCTGCAGGCATCCCTGGTTCTCCAGGCTGTTATCTGGGCAGCACCTCTGTCCCACACCCCAAATCCTCTTAGGGAAGCAATTGCATGCACAGAAGTGGGCTCACTCCCAGTAATGAGCCTCCCCAGGCTGGGGATGTGTCCTGGACAGAGCAACTCTGAGCAGCAAAGACAATGTTTTAACATGAGTTTTCAGCAGTTTTAGGGTGAATTGCATCCACTGGCTTGTGATAGGCTTCAAAAGTTCCTGTTGTTTGATGTGTCAGAGGAGATCAGTCGCTATTTTGGAGCATTAATTTATACAATTCAGATCACACTTGTAGGGTTTTTCTGTTTCCCAGCGTTTCTTGTTTTACTAATTGCAATTGTTTCACGTCCTCTAATCTATTATACTTTTTAATAAGGCATATAATTCATTATTTAGGTGGTAGTGTTCTGATAATTAGATGGGTTATTTTTGTCAGTGCTGATTAGTTGGTAAGTACAGATTAATATTTGAAGACTTGATGTGGTCTCTTGCTATTTGAGTTTCAAAGAGGTGATGTGGCACTTGTTTCATGATATTCCCAACAACTTCATCCCTTCCAGCCTGAGGAAAGTGCCAACAAATTGAGGAGGCTTTGAAAGCCTTTGGATCTTGTTTCCCTTGTAAAACTCATATTAGAAAAATGCCAGTGAGTGTAGGCTGGGGGTGATACACTGAAAATGCAACTCCCTGAGCAGACAGCAGCACCAGGTGCCACTGGGGGCTGTACCTTAAATGAATTTTTGGGTGCACAAGCAATAATCCTGCACGTTGCAGGGCAGGGACCTGCCCTTTGCTGGGTATGTCCTAGAAAAGCCTTGCCCCTTCACAAATAGAAAGCCTTGGCCTTTTTTTTTCGCCTGGAGTTAATTGCAGTGTGGGACAATGTGGCCTTTGTGTGACTGTCCCTGTGCTGGGGACGGTTCCTCCTCTCCCCCCCCCCTCCTGCAGAGCTGGCAGCGATTCCAGTCTCTCCCTCATCCAGAAGCTGTTGGCAGGATTAAGGGTTTCAGTTCATTTGCAGGCTGGTTAGTGAAGGGGTGTGGTGGCTGAGGGGACAGAGTGGGCACCTGCAGGCTGTCAGGAGCTGGGTGTGAACGTCTGGGGGTGAGACATCCCAGTGTTCCCCCTCCCCTGCAGACTGGACCCAGGGAGGCAGTGAGTGTAATTAAGCATGTGTTTCTGGAGCTGCAGCCTTCTGCCTTGTCCAAGATAATGTGAGCCGTGCTGCTGGGAGGGATGATGTTGTTGGAGCTGAGCCATCACATTATTTGAGACCAGATCTCTGGGAACAGGGAATAAACCAAATGATTTTTAGTCACTTGGTCACCCTTACCAAGGAAACCACAGTGCTCTTCTGTGGCTCCTTCTTACTGCAGACTCCTCCAACCCTCCCTGCTGTAGCAGATGGCTCCAAACACAAATAAGCCTCAGGGATGCCTGTCACTGCCTGTGACCCTGGGGAAAGTAGAAACCACATCGGAAATGAGCAGGGATAAGGAGATGCCGAACATTTTTCTTGAGCAAATAAATGTGGCAGAGGGAATGTCAGGATAAGCTCTGTGCATTTATCAGTGCTGTGAGCACACCTCGGGCAGTCCCTTTGCACCACCCCAGGATGCCAGGGGGGCTCCTGCTCCTTCGTGGTTCAAGGACACTTGTGTTAATGGATGATCCCTGTATCCATAAAGATGTTGTGGGGGTTGCATGCATTTCCAGAGCCCCTCTGCCTGAGGATGGGAGCTGAAGTCATGGACATGCTGCCCTTTGAGCACCACGGGGTGAATTTGGCACTCACTGTGCCTTTCAGTGGAGATCCAGCTGTGAGCAGTGGTGTCATTTGGTCTCATTTGGTGATGAGTTCACAGCCTAGTGGAAAAGCCAGGCAAAGAGAGGATTTACTGAAGTAGAAGCAGAGGAGGGATGCTGAGAGCTTCCATACTTCCCCTGGTTTCAAGTCTGTTGGGCTGTGGAAATGAATTAGAGGCTCAGCAGCTGCAAGTGGGGGACAGCAGGGTCTGCCAGAGAAGACTGATGATGTCTCAACTGTCCCACTGCAGTTCTGCTAGGCAGGCTGGGAATTCCAGCCCAAATTTGCTTGGGCTGTGGTGCTGGAATTGGTGCATCCTGCAAGAAATGGCTTCTGTTTATGCAAGACCTCGCTGCTGCTGCTGGAGAGGGGGGTCAGAGTGTAAGTTGGTTAAGCGGCCGGATTGCCCTGGTGTGTTTGCCACAGGATAATGGAAAATTCCTGTGAGGAGCTGTGCTTGATCTGGGGCCAGAGGGAACAGGATGAAGTCTATTCCACCAGAGGAATGATAGAAGAGTACACTGTGCATCTTCCGGCGCCTGCTGCCAATGTTTTTGTAGGCCTGAGATTTGATTTTGGAGGAGAAGAGCATCCGCGTGCAAGGCCAGCCTGAGCCGTGCCAGCTCCTCGCCCTGTGTCCTCTCACACTGCCTGGGGGCCATTCCCCTGGACAGTTTTGGAGAGCCACGTGCCAAGAGCCCGTGACAGCTTCGTGACAGCTTCGTTTTCTGCTTCCCAGGAGGATGGGAGGAGTTCAGAGCCGAGGGGTCCCCGAGCACCACGTGAGCTCTGCCGAGAGAGGGGCTGCAACAGCCTTTACATCCTCCTGCTTTCCCTCACTGGGTTTGGGTCCACC
Organism: Notiomystis cincta; assembly: GCA_013398075.1. Taxonomy (NCBI): domain Eukaryota; kingdom Metazoa; phylum Chordata; class Aves; order Passeriformes; family Notiomystidae; genus Notiomystis; species Notiomystis cincta. The sequence continues at coordinate 11,692 of VZRX01004268.1, read as the reverse complement.
CTGCTGCATGAATATTACTAATTACCATCAGAATTTGTGGAGTTAAAGGGAATCTTAGAAAATGAGGAGCTAGTAAAAGTCTGTGCAAGGAAGTTTTAATCTCTCTTAGGACTTTGTGGAACCTTTGTGTTACAGACCCATTTGTGCCACAGGGCTTTAGACTGAAGGATTCAACTTGCTGTTCTTAGACTGTTATCACTAATAAAATGACTTTGCGTTTTGATAGCCTTTCACTCCAGGATCTAAAAGTACTTTAAAAATGCTAATGAATTAAGCTCCTTGATAGCTCTTGAGTGCAGCTCTTTGTACAGGCATTTGGTCCAAAGCCTAGTGAAGTCAGTGGAAAGTTGTCTGTGTCATCAGCTCTGGCAAATCCCTTAATCTCTCTGTCCCTGCTTGTCCCATCCTCAGCCAGAGCTGGTGGCACAGACATCTTCTCGTGCCAGGAGCCCTCACCCTTTCCTCAGTGGGATCTTTTTCTTGTTTTTCTGCCTGGTTCCACTGCTGAGGAGCATGTGGGGGTAGCAGGTACTTTGAAGGTAAGGGAGTGAGGCATACAGATTTAGGGTTACCTGTCGTGTCTGGTGTGCTCTGACAACATCAGAGATTTAGGAGGAGTCTGGGTGGGAAATAACAAAATAATTCTGTAAGAGAAAGCCTGTTATCCCAGCAGCAATGCAGTGCAGAGCCACAGCTGTGTGCTCTTTGTTTCCATTGTGGGCCTGCTCAAGGAGTGGTGGTGTCCTGCAGTGAGAAGATTTCCAGTCCAAGACCATCCAGTGGGCTGTATTCATTCACCCATTTTTGGTTTGTTGGAGGTTTGCCATTGGTTTAAACATTGGGGACCATGCCCTGGAGAAGATGGCTCCTTCACAGCCATGGACAGGAGCAGGGGAGGCTGGGCTGTGAGGAGGAGTGGAGTGGTTCTGCTGGAAGCTCCTTTGATCCAGCTCATGGCTGTCAACAGAACTAGCAGGGGAATTCTTCTTCTTGCTGTATTAAAGAAGATAAAAGCAGTTTTGCCCCTGGCAAATCCACAGACAAAAGGCACTGTGAACATCTCGACTTTCCTCTTCAAGACATGTGATGGGTCGTGTAATGTCCTTATGTCTGATCAGCCATGACAATCTGTATTTTATGGATTTTCACTCCTTGTCACCCTGTTACAATCTCCCCTCTCCCCTACCTTTCATTAATTGTCTCTCAGAACTGTCTTGTCGCTGCTCTGATGATTTTTTCCAGTGGATAAGCCTGTTAGAGATAATCTGGTTTGCTGAATTTCCTTTCTGCTGGGCAATCTCCTTAATAGCTGCCTCAGAGGATTTCATCCTGTTTGGTTTAAGGATGTGGCTTCAGATAGATGTTCTGTTTCCCCATGGTTCTTCTGCTGATTAAGGTCTCTTCTTTCTCCTAAAATACTTCTGAGCAGGAAGAGTTTCCTGGACACTTAGTGTGTGTTTGGCACTTCTGAGCAAACTGTGTTGGCCAAGGTGGTCAGAATTCACTGTTGGCTTTGGATGTGTCAATTTGGACAGTTCAGGGGGCCAGAACAAAGGGAAGAAGGAAGATGAGGGAGAGAAAAGTTTTAATCCTTAAATGTGATGCTGCTTGTACAGCAAGGTATGTAATTGTTGGGGTTTCTCCATGGGCCATCCCAAAGGGGATAAGAAAGTGGTCAGAAGGCACATGGATCCTCTGTTCATCCATTTTCCACCCATGCAACAATTAATAGCATAATTTAATCTCCTCCAGAATTTTGTCAGACTTCAGCCATTTGCCATCACTGCTCCTTTGGAAAAAGCTCATTTTCAGCATTTTTAAAAACAAACCCTTTTCGTACGTGCTTCAAGGATGCTTTTTCTTTTCCCTGTCCAAATCAGCTCTGGATGGAGGGTCAGGAGATTACAGTTCTTTTCCCAGAGTTGCCAGCGAGCTGCTGAATGATCCTCAGCAATTTGTTTGATCTTTCTGCGCCTCATTCTCACAAATAAGGATGCTGGTAATAACTTTCTATTGTTACAGCTCTGGTAATAACTTCCCATTGTTAAAGCTCTGGTATGAAAAATGCTATATGTGACTTAGAATAATTATTGTCATCATTTGCAAGCAAAGGTGCTGGAAATAAAAAGTTTCTGCAGTAGAGGACCTTGGTTCTTCTTAAAGGGAATTATTAGAATAATTTTGGCTGGAGTGACCAATAAAATGGGAATCAGGCAACTGCCTTTATTGATTTAATAGTTGAGTTAGGTGTTAGGAGAGATGGGGGGAGTGTGTGGGTTTCCATTTGAGGCATCCTGGGAATAAAGGAAAGCCTGTGCTGACTCCAGCTGAATTTGGTGCTGTCTGCCATCTAAAGAGTGTAGGAATTCCTTGTGCATAATGGCACTGGGCCATTCTGGCCATTATTAAAAAGAAAACCACCCAAATACAGACCCAAGAACAACCCAACACCAAAACCCTAGCAAACAAGCTCAAACCCAGGGCTGTTCCCCCACCACTGCTCCTTTGAGGTTTGTGGCTGCCCAGGTGATCTCAGGTGTGAAGGCTCCTTGCAGCAGGGGCAGTGTAGCACTGACTGACTGTCCCCATGGTGTCCAGTCCAGCAATTAGCAGTGCAGTGGGATAATGAAGATGTAGGTGAGCCTGCTCTGTACATTTCTCAACTCCTGGCTCCCCACCCTGTCCCTCATTGCCTCTAATTTTCACAGCTTGCTAAAAATAGGTCTTGGAGAAGACTTGGAGCTGTTGAGAAGGAGACAAAGCAAGACCGTAAATCACTTGACAGCTCATTTCCTTATAGCAAATATCCCACTCTTACCACTTTATGTTTAGATTAAAGAAGGAATAAAATGTAGCGAGAACTTGGTTTGCTTACTGTGTGTTTCAGTTGTGCTTCTTTTTCCTTTCATAAATAACAACATAAGAAGTGGCACAAATCTTACTGGAGAGGCCTGACTTGAGCATCAGTTGTTATCTTTTAAAACTGTCAGGTTTTGGGGGCTGGTGAGGGCGTTGGGGCTGGGTTTGCAAGGTTGGGCTTGGCTCTGTGTGAGCAGCAGTGCCACAAACACGGCTGTCACCTGGTGGAGGATCTGCCTCACCTTGTGTCTGCCAAGTCCTTTTGCCATTTGCTGTCACTCCCTCTGTGCTCTGCAACCTTTTCAGTCCTATCCCTGCAGCCGGGGGGAACTTTGCCGGGAATTCCAGTCCGGATAGGATCAAGATCTTGACGGTCATTTCCTGCCCCTGTGCATGCAAGGCTTTCCCAAGCTCTCTGCAACTGCCCCTCGATCTGAGGTGCTCTCATTGGAGCGTTATTCAGTGGCCAGGTTGGTTTTATTCCCTTGGGACATTTGCTTTGCGAGCTGGGGATGAGAAAACAATGAGAAACAATGCAGCCGGGGCTGCATTTTTGGAAGGCATGGGCATCCGTTTCACAAGACCTCCATGTCTGCCTCAGTCCTCTGTGAAAGCCCTGTTTTCAGAGAGATCTGGTGGAGCTTATCCTGTTTTGAAGTGTGTTGAAATTCCTGCACTCTGCTGCTCCACCACCACCTCGAAGGGCCCAGCCAGACGAGCACAGATCGCGCCAAAGCTCCGCCGTGCAAATGCAAGCCACGGGAGCCAGGCTGTAATAACAGCCTGCATCTTCTGCTGTGGCAATATGTGTTTCATATTTCAGTGAAATTAGAGCCTTGCCTTGCTGGATGCAGCTCTGCATTATCAGATCCATTATCCAAATGTCGTGCTGGTTGATCGCAGCAAATATTTTGGTGCTGTTATGCACGGCTGGGTATTAGCAATGTTTAATGGCAGCTTGGGAGGGATGAGTCCTGACAAGAGCATGGACAATGCTCTTCTTTCACCTGAGCTGCTGTTTCCCAACATCAACACCTTCACCCCAAAAAATGCTCTGTGGCAGCCCGGGGTTAGAGCGTTGCCTTAGAGTTGTTCTGTCTATGTGGCGCAACAACAAGAAAAAGGAGTTATCATTGTCCCAGGAGGCACAGAACAAATTTAGGTCCTGGTCTTGCATATGCTTATCCAGCTAATTAGCTTTGCTCAATGGAGCCCATTCAGCCTGTAGCACTTGTCCTTCATCTGTTCAGGCCCCTGTGTGTGAATGCTCATTGAAACACACGGTCAATCGTGGTATTGTTGCACGTACATTATTGCTTATGTTCTTGTTGGAAGCCAGGAACAGTCTCTCCATTGTAGGAACCTTTTTTTTTTTTTTAAATATAATACAGCTATTGCTGTGACATGATGGGCTCAGGTAAATTTATTCTTTTCAATTCCTGGGTCTGAAATTGCTGAGCTCGGCTGTTTGAACAGGAAACAATGTTTGTCATCGCTTGGGTTGATGTGGCTCCAGATTCAGGTGTCGTGCCAGATCCAGGACTTTGAGTAACAGACACATAATGAGTGATTACCTGACTGTTGTCAGGTGGTTGTGTATCAGGACCTTTCTGTCTTAGCAATTAATCTGCTCGTTGATGAACACTCAGCCAGCTCCTGCCGGGATCTCTTGTCATTTCAGTCACTTGGCAGCAAAAATTGCAATGAGACTCCTATCACATTCTGAACTGGATTTTTGCTGATGCTGTTTAAGGATATAGGAGCACATAAAAACAAGCCAATCTCGTATTCAGTGGGAGAAAATGAATGCTGAGTGTGCTGAGCCTGGGTCAGTGCACCAGCTGCTTTTACTCTGCTTCTAGATTAAAACTAACTTGTGATAGCAACAACTGAGCTTAAAATCAGAATTTACATAATGATTCTGTGTTAATGATATTAAACATAATGGCACTAACAATAGCCTGTTAAAGGCAAATCCACTGAGATTTCTTTTTCTGTTTGACCTTGAGTGCTGACGTTGGACTGGCTCGGCATCACATTTTTTTCCCCATGTTTGAACTTGAAAGGTTCTTTAATACTCAGCTCAATGTTCCTGTTTTGCTTTTTAAATTCCTTATTATTTCCCATGGCTGCAGTGCAAACTGATGCCCCGTGCCAGGTCATTTCCAGGACTTGGACCTGAATTAGATTCAGTAGCTGGAAGGCTCTGGGCCTCAGAAATGTTTGTACATGAATCAGTTCCTGGAGGACAAAGACTCATCCTTGGGCCGTGGAGCATCCTACACTCCTTGTGCTTCCAGGCACTGTGAGAAGAGAATTGTGGAGGCAGGCTGTTCCCAGGATAGTCCTGCTTAAAATTTCCCGCCTTCGTGGCTAATTTTGAGTTTTGTCTCCTTTCCCAGCCAGTTTCTCTCTCCACATCTTTATCAGATGCTAATTAGCATTCGTTCCCACCCAGCCCCGGGATGTTTATTAAGGTTTTGGGGAAAGCTTTGCTTCTGGCGCCCTTGCAGCCCTGTCAATGAAATCTCCCATAACCCCTTCACACCTCAGCTCCACCCCTTGTGTCCAGTCACCCTGAATTATTGAATTTCAGCCTTGCTTGACTCAGGCATCTTGTGAGGAGTAAGACTTCAGGATCAATAATGGCAGGATCTGCAGCACTGGCAGAACTTCCACCTGGAGTTGCTGCTGGTCCTGCAGAGCCCAGGCAGCCACCGGTGGTGGTTGCAGACCAATTTCATCCCATAGTTTGAAACTCCACGATAAGCTGCTGCCTGCAGGGTCCACGCTGTGTGTTACTCAAGTCAGCAGATGCCATCAGGCACTTACTGGCTGTTGCTCCCCAACTATTTTTATTTGCATGCCTGGAATTCCTGCTTTCAGCTCAGCAGCAATAAATGAGCCATTTGCATAATGAATGGTTTTAAAATCTGCATCCCTGCAGTGGCTTGAGCCTTGCCCTTCAGAAGGGCTTGTTTGCTGGGAGAAGGTGGCATAATTTAAAAAGCTAAACTCCTCTGGGAAGTGGATGTTTGGATGGGAAATAGGTTATTTTTTAGCTAATTTCTTTTGTGGTTGCATAGTTTGAAGCAAGCAGAGAAGATGCAGCGCAGTGTTGCCCTGTGGTACTGGAGCAGTTGGGTGGTGTGCTCAGAGACAGGTGAATGTGAAAGAGGGAGCAGGTGGGAAGGAGATTTGGCTAAAAAGGGGCAAGGAGTGCACCTGCAGAATAGTGGGGGAACACAGGGGCACATGTGCTGTGTTGGGGTCTCCCTGGCAACTTTTTCAAGTGGTCTGCTGGTGTAATAACGCACTGATCTTCAGTGCTGGGGAGGTGTCAGTCCTCCTGATTCCAAAAGGAGGAACACAGCTTGCTCCAAAATAATCCACATGAGGTGTGAGCTCTCCTGTGTCCCTGTGGATCCTTTTGGGATCACCCCACTTGTGACCACCCACCAAGTGTCCAAGACCTCCATGTCCTTCACCTGGAACTGGGGCATCTCCCAAACACAGTGAGGTACTTCCCCCCTCCCCTTCACTGGGATTGTGGAGAAGGAAATGGGATTAGGAAACCCACCACCCCCAAAGAAGCAGGAGCCCTTGGGCACAAGGAGTTTTCTGCTGTGTTAGTGCTGCCAAGAAGCCCTGCAGCTCGGGGAGTGATGGGTTTCCTAATAATTCCTAATAAATACAAACCAGGAGGAAGAATAATGTGCAGCAATAACTCTCCTGCAAACATTAGCATCCCACTCCTGGTGATAAGACATCTCTCTCTTTCAAGTCCCTTAAAATGCTTTGCTTTTGTTTCCAGGACTCTGGTTGCAAAAATTCTGCAAGGCATCAGTTTCTGTTTGTTTTCCTTTAAAGTACTTTCAAATTCCTGTTTGCTGAGTTTGCCGAGCACACAGCGAGCTTCACGGGAGGAAGAGGAGATGAGTGGAGCCCAGTCCTTAATGGAAAATAAATGTGAATCAAAATCCAGCCCAAACCCTGTAATCTCTGCCCCACACAAGAAAGCTCCACTTCAAGGAATAAAAGTAGGAAAAAATAGGTTGGATTTAATTGCTTTGGATGCCGTGGCACAGCAGAAGTGCGAGAAGGAGATAAAAGCTGCAATTTAAAGCTCGGCAGCGGCGGGTTGGAAACGCTGGAGCTGGTGTGCAGGGACATGGATACTTTATCCCTGGCACATCTCTGCTGAGTTAAGATAAATGTTGAGCTATTAAGTTCCTGAGAGCATTAAGAGGCTGGGAGAAGGTCACGTTCTGCTTCCTCTGTTTTGGCTTTGCCTCTGCGCTGCATCGCTTCCTTTGCTGAGCTGTAAGGAGGATTCCTTTCTCCTCTGAGATTTCCCCAGATGAACCCCCCAAAAATGCAGGGGAGCTCAGGGCAGCCCAGAGCAGGGTTCAGGGGGTTGCTTCCTCCCATAAAAGCTCACACAAAATCCAGGCTTGGAGCCAGCTGTGCCATGTGGGCAAAAGTGGGGTAACAGCTGGGATCTGCCTGCCCTTGGTTGGACATTTTTGAAGGCTTTTAAAACTCCTGTTCACTTTCCCTGAACAGCTCCTGGTAGAGTTGTGATGGTCAGTATGGTCCAGCCAGATGGAAAAAGACTGTGATGTGCCAACAGCATCCAAAAAACCTTTGGGTACCCCCATTTCCTTGTTGTCTTATCCCCTGAGGTGGAAAGAGACAGAACAGTGGGGAAATAGGACAAGAGGAAATGATAGGATGAGAGGAAAGAGCCTCAAGTTGCACCAGGGGAGGTTTAGGCTGAATATTATGAAAAATTTCTTCACTAAAAGGGTTGTCCAGCCCTGGCACAGTGGTGGAGTCCCCATTCCTGGAGGGAATTTAGAGACATGTACATGTGGCACTTGGGGACACAGGGTAGTGGTGACCTTGGCAGTGCTGGGTTGATGGTTGGAGTTGAGGTTTTTGGAGGGCTTTTCCAACTAAAATGACTTTGTGACTCTAAGGTTCCATGGAAAATGCTTACAGGCCAACAAATCTGCTCTGTCTTCTGCTCAAACCCTGATTTGTCTGTCCTTGGAAGGTTGGGCCAGATAAAAGGCTGAAGTGAGGGAGGATAGAGGAGGGGAAGAAGATGAATCTCCTGCATTCATTATTCTGTATGCAAAGAACATCAAAAGCACTAATGGAAAAGCCTTTTTATATTTTTCATCAAAGCAGTGGTTCAGATTTGGCAGGCTGAGTTGGGATTGGTGAAATATTTATGAATGGAGCAGCTGTGGGGCACTGCTTTAGGAGGACAGAGAGCACTCCCTCCCTCCCTCCTTCCCTAAATATGTTTTTCCATTTGGCCCTTTCTTCTCCCCCTCAGCTTTAGCTGTGTTGCTCCTATTAGAGGAACTCTTAGATGAGTCAGGACTGAGTTTGCACGCTGCAGGTAGTAAGATGTGTTTATTTTTTTGCTTCACTTAAATCAGGAGAAAAGAGGGGAAAGGGATAAACCAAACCTCAGGGGCAGCAGTGGAGGTTCCCTGATTTCTCTCTGCTGCTGCTGCTTCCATGTTAAAGCTGAAAACCTCTTGAGTTGTTTCTATAGCTAATAATTCATCATGGTTTGTTTATTTTTACCTGCTAAGAAAGACAACTGTACTGACCCAAATGAGTTTTATCTTTTATTCTTCCCTAGTAATTACACCCATCCACATGTAGGGCATGAAATTATTTATGAAGGTGTTTTAATCCCAGTTTATTAACCCTTAATCTAGATTTATTATTGTTCTTTCTAATTTGTGATCATCACTTGGTGAGTAAAGTGGTTCAGAATTTACAGAAGAAGAGCTAATACTCAATTTGTATTGAAATGTCAGGTAGAAATAACAGCTTCACAGAGGGAAACCTGGAGCAGTCCTGTTATCTGAGGGGTTGGGAGGGCAGCAGTTGGGACTGGTGTAAACCAAAGTGTCCATCTCATGGGCAGTGATACCATCAGTTTATTTTAGTAAAAATTTAGTAAAAATTAAATTACTTTTCCTTCTGGCTTTGTCCAGAAGATGGTAAACCCAGTGCTGATATAAATCTGTGTTTTTCACGGTGATGCTGTCACTGCCCTTCCCTCCTGGAGGTGGTGGGCAGGAGTCACCAGGGATGCTCAGTTTGGGATGCAGGGTGGTGGCCAGGAGCTGCTGGGGCTTTGAGGGGAATATGGGAATTCTGGAGCACCTCCAGTGACTTGGTGTGTGTGTGTGCAATGCCTGAGGAGGAACATGGCTATTTAAAATTTAAAGCTGCATTTCCAGCAGGGTATTGTGTTCTTTAAATATAGACCCTTTGAAATGTGATAACTTTGGTCATTGAAGGATAGTAACAGTAATTGTATAAATATTTATGTCATGTAAAACAGCACAAATCAGTGGTGCAGAACTGGGATAGCTCTTTGCAATTTTGAGAAGTTGTCTTGAAATCTCATGTTGTGACCAGATGTGTAGGTGGATCAGCCCATAAAAATAGGAACCATTGTCTGAGCTCACTTCTATTTTAAAAAGTGCATTAATGCACTTGCTCACTTCTATTTTAAAAAGTGCATGAATGCACTCCAGGAGTGTGAAGTTCCAAGCCTGCAGTTTATGAAGCAGAGTTGCAGGCTGAGGTTCACATGGGGACACTGCTCCCCAGAATCCAGAGTGGGACCCAAAGCCTTCTGTGTGTGAATGGAAAGCCCTGGTGTCCTGGGCTGCTGTGAAGCCCCAACTCTGCATGGCAAACAGTGGAAACACAATGGCACTTGGCTTGCTCTTTTAAAGTTTCTTCTTTCTTTTCTGCTGTATTCTAATATTATAGAACCTACTAGCAGACTTTCTTATTCAGTCCTCATGTTGATTTATCATCTGGTCAGACTCCCTGTAATCACTTGCCCCTGTCCAAGTCTGCTCTGGTAGGATGAGTTCACCACTGAGCCCTTAATGAACCTGTTTGTTTCCCTCAGTCATGGTTAAAAGTAATTCTTGGTGATGCTTTCCCAGGTGTGTGGTGCCAAAGGGGGAGCACAGGTGATCATCCCATTCCCAACTCTCTGGTGTCACAGTCCCTCATGGCACCACCGTGGTCCTGGAGAGGAGGAATCCTTCCCCCACCAAGCCAGTGATGGCTGGTGCTTAATGAAGATGTAAAACCTCACACTCCCAGCACGGCATCGACTCTCCAGTCCCAGCTCGGCTTCAGCAGGAAGGAGCAGGGCTGTTAATCCTCCTGACATCCCCTTTGAATACTGTCATATTTCAGCCCTGTTAAGCTGTTGGGCCGTTGTTTATGGGCTTCGTGCTGAAAGGAGGAGCTGTGCTGAGCCTGCAAAATGCTGCTTCACTTCTGGAATGCTCCTCCTCACCACAGCAGCCCAGTCCCACATCCTGCCCTGTGCCCAGCTGGGTGTTTGCCCCGTGCAGATCCTTGCATGGTCAGGCATCTCCTGCTGCTTGGAAACAATCACAGCTTCATGCAGATCTGCTTGCTTGAGGGAAATACCAGTTTGTGAGGGTATTCCTGCTTCCCCTTCCTTTTTGGGCTGAAAATCCAAGCCAACAGGTTCTTCTCTGCTTTGTTTCTCCAGCCTTTGTCTCGCTGCGTGTCCTTCACAGACAGATTGATTGAATTTGATTTTTTGTGGAGTCGTGGGTTGGTGTGTTCATTAACCTGCAGGCTGCTGTTCTCCCTGGGCTTACACCCTTTGCATCCCTGGCATCTTCCACAGCCTGTGCTTTATTAGTCAGGCTTTATTTCTTCCAGTTGGCATTCCAAACCCCAGGGTTTTCTCATGTCCATCTTGCTTGCACATGCTTTCTTTAGCCTGTGGGGAGGAAAAATACCTTTCTGGTGGTCTCTGCTGTGTCTCAGTGCCAGCTTGGACATCTATGCTGGGGAAACTGGGGTGTGATGGTGCTGGAATGGGGGTAGGGGGAAGGTGCTGCACAGTCAGTTGTGTTACCAGCCACAAAAGTTGCCTTTAGCTCAAAGCCAGACTTTTGAGCTGGGACCCAGTGACCCCACTGACAGGGTCTGGGGTCACCAAGCTGCAGCCACATTCAGGTCATATTTTTGTCAAGAGTTGTGCAGGTATTGGCCATGTGAAAGGTGGGAGAGGTGAGTCCCAGCCATGGCGGAGTCCTGCCTGGTGAATTTGCAGGTGCCTCCCCAGGCTGCAGCTCGAGCTGCTGACAGGAGATGCTGGCAGTGATTTGTGGGGCAGGGAGTTTTCCTCCTTCCCCCTGCACAGTCTGTAATTCCCTGGTATTATAACATGTCATTTTTCGAGCATACCTGAGGAGTCAGGAAATAATGTCTGAGCCTAGAGGGACAGCAACGATGGAACCTCCAAAGAGGCAAGAGATGGAGAGATTAGAGCAAGAAACAAAGGTTGTAATTTATTTCTCTCTTCCATCCCTCTTAGCCTGAAAAAGTGGCCACATTCCTGGCAATCCCTTTATTTTACAGCTTTGAGCTTGTGTGTGGTTTGTTTTTTTTTTAAAGCCAGTGGATGCTGCCAGTTCCCATCACCTAATCAAAGCTGCTCTGTGGAAGGGCTGCCTCGTTATTACATCCCATTATAGCCTCCGGCAGCGGCTGTACTTCATAACCGCCCAGGAAAGCTGACAGGTAACCAATGAGATGCATATTCCAGTGACAACCTCCTGCCCCCAGGGAGCTGGGACCCTCTTCAGCACCGGAGCTGGGCTCATTGTGGCTGGGTGCTCCCTGGGAAGCAGCTGGGACCATTGTCTGCCGAGGGCGAGGCCATGGAGCAGCGAGGTTTGCTCTTTTGTTCCCTTCTAATTGCATTGTCCTGGGGTAGGGATTGCCCTGAAAT
>VZRX01004267.1:0-35545 GCA_013398075.1 Notiomystis cincta | reverse complement strand
GACTCCACCTGCAGAGCTGTCCCAGCCCTGGCACCAACATCAGCAGGACCTGGAGCTGCTGGAGAGAGTCCAGAAGAAACCACGGAGCTGCTGCAGGGCTGGAGCCCCTCTGGAGCCAGGCTGGGAGAGCTGGGGGAGCTCCCCTGGAGCAGAGAAGGCTCCAGGAAGAGCTCAGAGCCCCTGGCAGGGCCTGAAGGGGCTCCAGGAGAGCTGGAGAGGGACTGGGGACAAGGCATGGAGGGACAGGACACAGGGAATGGCTTCCACTGCCAGAGGGCAGGGCTGGATGGGATCTTGGGAAGGGATTGTTCCCTGGGAAGGTGGGGAGGGGCTGGGCTGGAATTCCCAGATTTGCTGTGGCTGCCCCTGAATCCCTGGGAGTGTCCAAGGTCAGGCTGGAGCCACCTGGGACAGTGGGAGGTGTCCCTGGCATGGCAGGGGGCTGGAGTGAGCCGGGATTTCAGCTCCTTTCCAACCCAGGCCATTCCATGACTGCCAAGCACTCCCCTGCCAGGCTGAATTCCTGCCTGTCCAAAGGCAAACAGCACAACCATCCCACACAGGATCATTTGCTTTTCTCCCCTAAACACAGACACAGAAAGCTGAACTCCCCCTTTCCCTTTTCCCAGGCATCCCAGACCAGCAATTCCAAGAGCACCACGCTCCCCAGTGACCCTGGGGCACGGAAGGGCTGCAGGCTCTGACTGCTGGTGGACTGGCTCAGGACCCAGAGCAAGTTTGAACTCTGGTCTGAAACCCTTAAAAAAAGGTATTTAACCCAGAAACACAACCTGGGCAGAGAGGGGGGAGAACAAACACCCCTGGGAATGTGGCAGCGACAGAGTCGATGCTGTGCCTTGGAGTGGATGAGGGAACAGTTCCCGATTCTCCCACGATTCCACCTGGAATTGCGAATTCTCCCAGAATTTCTGGCCCAGCTGGCCCAGGTGTTGGGAGATGGATGTAACAAACCCAAGTGTTGCTTGCAGAGCTCAGGGCTGCACAGGAAACCTTGGCAGAGCCAAACCCGGGGCTGTCACGAGCCCGGGGTTTCCTTTCCCTTTTCGTGGCCCTCGCAGCTGCTGAGCAGTGAAGGAAACCCCAGGAGAGCACCCACGTGCATTTATGGAAAAGAGCTTGGGATTTTGTCAGGGTTTGTAGGGGTTTTTCAGGGTGTGTCAGGGTTTATAGGGGTTTTGTCAGGGTTTGTAGGGGTTTGTCAGGGGTTTGTCAGGGTTTGTAGGGGGTTTATTGGGGTTTTTCAGGGTTTGTAGGGGGTTTATTGGGGTTTTTCAGGGTTTGTTGGGGTTTTTCAGGGTTTGTAGGGGGTTTGTCAGGGTTTGTAGGGGTTTGTTGGGATTTTGTCAGGGTTTGTAGGGGTTTGTTGGGGTTTTTCAGGGTTTGTTGGGGTTTTTCAGGGTTTGTAGGGGGTTTGTCAGGGTTTTGTCAGGGTTTGTAGGGATTTTGTCAGGGTTTGTCAGGGTTTGTAGGGATTTTGTCAGGGTTTGTAGGGGTTTGTAGGGATTCTCCACTCCCTGCCAGAGGACACAGAGCAGTGAGAGGATTTTCATTCCAGAGAGGATTCTCATTCCGACGTGTGCAGTTCCTGTCTCTGCCCCTTCCTGTGCCCCGCTGGCACAGGACCGAGGGGAGGCCCAGCTTTGCTCTGGGCTCTGGAGGCTGCTCTGAGGCACCCCAAGCTCTGGTGCTTTGTAATTCCTGCCTGTCCTGTCTCGAGTCTCCCAGGGAAAGAGCAGCTGTGTGACCCCGCCATTCCCGAGTTTCCAGGGAGGGAATTGCCTCTTGTCCTCCTCCCACCCTCCAATTCCCTCACCCACAGAGCCTCCAAGTCCCTCACGATGGAGCATTTCTCACTCTAGACACACGGAATCCACCAGGACAAAGCTCTCAGCCTCACTGGGCCCTCCAGGTGCTCCTTCCTCTTCCCTTTCCTCTTCCTCCCTTTCCCTTTCCCTCCTCCTCCTCCTCCTCCCTGGATCCCTGCTGTGTGCAGAATCCTGACACTTTAATTTTACTGACAACCAAGTGCCCCTGCCAGAGATGAGGAGAGGGGGCTTTGGAAATGCTGCTGGGAGAGACCCCTTTCCCAGGCAGAGGGCTGTGGGATGGGCAGCAGGACACCCTCGGGGTGGCCACGCAGAGCTCCCCTGGCCCTGCCAGCAGGATCTGCCTCTAAACCCACCCAGCCCCACAGAAATGTTGTTTGTGTGGGATCACATCACTGGCAGCTCCTGCAGCAGCCATCGGTGCTTTATCCATTAAAGTCCCTCCTTCTCCTCACTCCCAGAAACCTCCCTGGGTGATCCCAATCTCGCTGCTCCTCTTGAGGCGCAGCAGTTGCTACAAAAGCCACCAGTGGTGGTGTCCCCAGGTCCCCACCCCTGCCTGGGACCTGTCACCTCACGAGCCCCAGCATCACACGAGCCCTCGGATTCTGGAAACCTTCCCCAGAAATTCCTCCCCTCCAAATATTTATTTTCACGACCCAGGGGGTCAAAGAGCCCAAGATGTTTTCTCAGTTGCTTCAAGCCGGAGGAATCCAAGAATCCTGGGAATCTTCCTCGGAGTCGAGGTCTGGGACGAACAATGCAGGACGTGGCCGAAGGTCTGTGAGGGGCACCCACCCTCCACATCTGCAGGGCTTTCCTTGGAGAATTGTCATGGACAAAAGCTGCTCTTGGAGAGTTGTTCTCCGACATTCTCCTGCTGGAGCAGATGGACAGAAATATTTCACACATGACTCAAATTCTGGATGGCTCCACCACAACCTCCAGACAGGAATGAGCAGGATGGACATTAAATCGTCCTTGATTTATAGACAACCCCCCAAAATAAATCCCAGCCTTGCACGGGGATCTTCCCCACCTCAGTTTCACTCTTGATCTCCAAGCCAAGAGGCTGAAATTCCAGGTTTTTGCAGCCCCAAAGCCAGTAGCAGTAAAAGTTTATAAAATCCCGGCAGATTTGGGCTGCAGGCTGAGTGGGAAAAGTGATCCGAGATGAAATTATTACTCTGGAAAACAGGGATGGATTTCCAAGGCTGTGCTTCCAGAGCTTTGCTCCTTCCTACCTAGGCTGGAACAATAAATATTTAACGAGGTGAATGGATCCTCCTGCACTCGTAATTAAGGGAAGGGGGGATAAATTGCATTCCTAATTATTCCTAACAAAAGGGAAAGCAATTTCCTCCACGATCAGTGAGAATTCCCATTTCTCCCCAAGTGAAATAGGAGCAGGGAATGGGTTTGGAAAGGAATGGGTTTGAAAGAGGACATTTGGCATCTGATGGGAGATGAAAGGCACCGCTCAGCTCCACTGGAATTTTATTCCATTTAAACTGGTTTTACTGGGATAGCAGTGGGAATTCTGGGCTCATGGACCATGGGAAACTCTCCATCTCTGGGCCTCAGTTTCCCATTTATAATCTGAGGATAAAACTGGATGGAGCTCACAAGGACTTTGTTCCTGGAACACTTTTTCTGAATGCCAAAAATATGGATTGCAACATCTCTTGGAAAAAATCCTCTTGGAGCAGATCTGTTGTTGGAAAACATGAACATCTGAGTGTGGAATTCTGAAATATTGCTCCATATTTTAGGATTTTTCCCCCCCACAGTTATTTTTATGCCTTTGAAGAGTTTTGCCTCCCAAGCCCCAACTGTGAACACAGGGATTTATTGACTGATAACAAAATAAAATGCAGATGAACAGCCCAGAGTCATGGAAGTGGCATCCAGCCTATCTCCAGCTGTCCCAAAAGGAGTGGAAATGGTCCTAAAAACAGGGAAAATGGTCCTAAAAAGAGGGATAGGAGCAGGGCTTGGACCTCTCCTGGCGTAGTTCCTGTAGGGAGATCCCACCCATTTTCCCACTCAATGATCCCATGAAGCTGCAGCCTCTTCCCTGCCCCCTCCCCTCCATGCTGGAGCATCCCTAAATCCCTGGCACTGTTCACACCCTTCTCTTTCCCTGGATGCTCCTTCCCCGTGCCCTGGCTCCTGTTCCAGGAGTTTTTCCCAGTGCACCTCTTCCCATCCCAGCTGATCCTGGATGGAATCCCAACTTCCACCCCACCAGCTCCGTGTCCATCCCCTGCTCTTCCCAATCCCAAATCCCTGTCCTTTTCCTGTATCTTTAGCTCTGTTCCCAGTTTCCATTTCCACCCCAGCAGCTCCATGTCCATCCCCTGCCCTTCCCCAATCCCAAATCCCCGTGGATACCCCAATATCTTTAACCCTGTTCCCACTTTCCATGTTCCACCCCGCCCCTTGTTCCCAGTGGATTTAACTCCAAAATTTTCACTTTCAAGACCCCAAACTGGCAAATCTTTGAGGGCAGGAGGAAGCCACAACTCTGCTGTTGGAGCTGTGGAGTCTGGGTCCCTCTAATGGGAATAAAAAATCCCCCCACAGGCTCCCATGAAGCACGAGGAGGTCACAAATTTTGGGTAAAAGTTGTCCAGAATTTCCAGGCTGGGGAAAACAAGAGAATTTTTTTCCTTCTAACTCTTTTCTTCGAAACTGCTGAATTGTTTTGGCTGAAGTTCCTTCCCTCCCTCACCCCTTAAAAAGCAAAACCAGCCTGGGGTGGATGCTCCATTAGAGAAAATCTCAGCATAAATGATGGAAATTAAAATTATAACTCCAAGCAGAGCTTTCCAAGGGGAGTTTCAGGGCTCCTTAATAGGCCAGGACTCTCCAGCTGCTCCAGTGAATCACTGATTTACTGGGGAATATTAATGGGCCTCTCTGCACAATTATAGCCAGAAACAGCAATTAAAGAAAAAATCAGAGAGGGGAGAAACTCAGGGAAGGATCCTCAGCCAGCACTAACTGGTGCAGCACAGAAACCAACGGGGCTGAGCAGAATTCCACCCGTTCAGGGCCGCTCTGAGGAATTTCTGATTTCCAGCCACCTTCCTCTTGCATTTGTCTCTTTTTATTTTTCCCTTGGTTTAACCCTAAAGATGAACAAATGAAAAATCAGGGAGGCCTGGGATAATTGCAGATTTCTTCCAGCTTGGAAAAGTTGTTTTGGGGTTTTTTAATGATATATTTTATATTTTTTGGAATTATTTTAAGAGTTCCAATTCTAAGCATCCTCCAGGATCTTTTCTTTCACTTGCATCCTTTGAGGAAGCAAAAGAAATTATTACTAGGCAGATAAAAAGAGATATTTTTGTGGAGAAAAAGTCCTGATTGGAATTCTTTTCAGGAATAGCTCTGGGAAGCAAAGGGCTTCACTGTCCTCATATGCAGAGAGGTGGGAATAGGACAGAGGAGAGTCCCACTAAAAAGTGAATTTTTCACTGTCTCTAAACCCTTCCCTGAATACACAGGAATGGAAAAAACGAGGGGAAAAAAAAGCAGGAATGGCTGGTTTTCCACTCAGGTCCCAAATCCCCATGTGTATTTAATCCATTACCTGCAGGCAAACAATTTGGGAATTTCTTTGGGAGGTGTTTCTCTCCTTTGGTGCCACTTCCTCAGCAGGTGTTGGGTGCCAGCCTCAGGGCAGCAGCAGCTTTATGGGGAAGCCGTGGAGCCTGGGCAGCTCGAGAGCCCCCAAACTGCCTTAGGAAAATCACTTTTTTCCCATCAAAGTCGGGTTTCATAAAAAATCAGCCTTTTAAAATTTCACTTTGTGAATGACAAACAAGTGCAGGGGAAATGAGGGGGAGGAGGGTCTGAAAGGCAGATCTTGGAGCCCATATCTGGATTTGGAGGCTCCTGCATCAATTTAGCTGCAGATATCCAAGGAAAGCCACAGCTGGACCAACATGGGAAGGCCTGGCCCAGGAATTGCTGTTGCTTCATGGAATTCCAGAGTGATTTGGGTTGGAAGGGACCTTAAATTCCACCCAGCGCCAGCCCTGCCATGGGCAGGGACACCTCCCACTGTCCCAGGCTGCTCCAAGCCCTGTCCTTGGACACTTCCAGGGATCATCTCAGAGCCCAGGGATTGGCAGAGGGATGGAAGTTATGCTGAAGGCCCTGGAGGGGTTTGCACAGAGCTGGAACTGCCTTCAGCTCTCCCCTCAGAGCACCAGGGAGGCCAAGGGGTTTGAGTTCCTGCAAGCATCATGAGAAATCAACAGGGAAGGAGAGAAATCCTTGAGAATATCCTCAAGAACCTGGGTTAGTTATCCCTGACTCCTGCAGGGACAGTGCCACTGTCACCCCCCAGAGCCACTCGGAGTCACAGAACATCCAGAGTGGGACGGGACCCACCAGGATCACCCAGCCCAGCTCCTGCACCCCAACAACCCCACCCTGGGCACCCCTGGCAGCGCTGTCCAAGCTCTCCTGAAGCTCTGGCAGCCTCGGGGCCGTGCCCATTCCCTGGGGAGCCTGGGCAGTGCCAGCACCCTCTGGGGGAAGAACCTTTCCCTGAGCTCCAGCCTGAGCCTGCCCTGGCCCAGCTCCAGCCCTGCCCTGGCTCCTGTCCCTGTCCCAGGAGCAGAGGTCGGAGCTGCCCCTCAGGAGGAGCTGCAGATCTCTGAATTCTCTGCTCCACCTGGACATTCCAAGAGCCCTCAGCTGCCCCTCCAGACCCTTCCCCATCCTCTGTGCACTCTCTAACGGCTCAGTTTTATATCAAGGTACCCAAAGTGCCCCCAGCACTGGAGGTGAGGCCACCCCAGGCAGAGCAGAGCGGGACAATCCCTCCCTGGCCTGGCCCAGCTGTTCCTGCTGCCCTCAGGACAGGGCTGTCGCTCCTGGCTCCAGGACAGCTCAGAACACCTCTGTGGCTGCGCAGGGCAGCAGGGCTGGGCTGGACTGGTGTCTGTGGCATGGTGACAACCCCAAACCAGGCCTCACCCCCACCTTTCCACCCCAGCACTGAACACTCCCTTGAAATCCAGCCTTGGCTCTCTCGCTGCCTTTCTGAAGCCCCGTGCAAAGCACTGCAGCATTTAACCCTGCAGCAAATTCCCACCGGGGGGCAGTTAGGAAAATTATCCTTCCTTTGCCTTTGTGAGGGGAGAAAGAAGCAAAAAATCTGATTTTTCAAGCCAAAAAACCAGGAGTAATGAGTGACAACACCTCCACACCTCCTCCTTAAATATTGTAAGGCCAACTCAAAAGCCAAGATCTTGGTTACTGTTAAAAATAGCTGATGAAGTGACAGGATTTGCTGCGGGGTTGGCTGTCCCGGGCCAGCCCCAGCCAAGTCCCAGCTCATCGGGAAGTTTGGAAGCGTCCAACGGCAGCACCCAGGTCCTGCAAGCGGAATGTGGGAGAAAACAGCGATTGTGCAAGAAAACCTGGCAAAAACAACCCTCGGTTTGCTGCTCTCCCGTTGTTTGCCCGCGGGGCTTTGGGGCTGCAGGGCTCAAGTTTTCCGTGTTTCCTCCAAAACAAATAATCGCCTTTTTCACTGGAGCTTGGGATCAGCACATCATCATCACCTGCTGCCCTGGGCTGGGGCGAGGAGGACACGGCCCAGGGCGGCCAGAAAGCGGGAGGTGCTCAGCAATGAGGTGTGTGTGGACACAGGCACCGGAGAGCTCCCACCTCCCCCTTTCCAGACGTGTGTGAGACGCTTTCCCCTCTCTGGGGAGGCTCAGGGCAGCCACAGAGCCTCGTAATTGACGTGGTGGATCCAAAGAAGTGGAAAAAAACACCCTGGAAAAATAAAACTGTTTTCCTTTTCTGTAAAATCCTGTGCCTGGTGTTCCACCTCTGGCTCGGGCATCTCCCACGTGCTGCAAGAGGGGGAAAAACTCCAGGGATTTCACTGCCCTGCCTTGTTCCTGGTGATATTTGAGGAGCAAAAGTGGTCTGGGAGCACCGTGTGTGCCTGGAACCACACGGAGAGGGGGAAAACCCAGCGGGAAATTCTCCTACCAGCGTTTTTGGGGGCTGTTTGTCCCCAGGGTGTTTTCTTTTTTCAGCCCCGGGCTGCTGGGAGCAGCTGTGAAATCGGGCACAGCTGTGGGAGATTCCTCTGCTTGGTTTGCCCAGAAATCAGTTTAAAGCCCACCAGCTCATCCTGCACACCCAGGCACACACGTGTGGCAAAGGAGGGAGGGGAAGAAGAGAAAAAATGTGGCCTGGGGAAGCTTTTTGGGGGTTTCCTCTTTGCTTTGAGTTTTGGGGGTGTTAGGAATAGATAAGGTTCAGATAAGTCCCTGCCTTTGCCCAGGCCTCCAGCAGCAGGCAGCAGCTTTACTGAGGCAGCCAGCACCCCAAAACCCACTTTTGTTCACAAGTTCTTTAATAATGGCTGATTCGGTCTGTTATAGAATGAGTTATTTATTCAATAGACATGAAACTAACAGAGATAAGACTTTAAACAAAGTACATACTACACAGGAATAAGGTTAAAAAGAAACTACTCGTAGGTATGTACAGTGAGGGGTTAAAGGTACCACAGATTTTACAGCTAGTGAAGAAATAACATAGCTTAGGATTCAATGTATCTCACCATCCGATTGCTGATGGGGCACACATCGAGTTCCTTTCCCTCAGTTCCCGGGAAAGAACCATGGAATCTGTGTCCAGACTCTGGGGAGAAGCCCCCCACGCTTCAGGGGAGTGTGCAAGGCTTTCCCCTCTGTGCTAACTCCAGTGTCTTTCACAGTTTGTAAAGCAGCGTCTCTCAGTCAGGAGTATTTCTGTCCTCTCCCCAAATCTGCTCTCCAGACTCAGATGCTGACTCCCAGCTGGGGCCTGAGCCCTCCTGGCCCAGAGGTGACCCCTTGCTGGGCCTTTCCCCTGGGTTCTCTCTTCCACACCTGCACCAGCCACCTGTGGTGGAGAGGGAGGACACTCCTGCCACGGGGGGAACAGGAACAGCGAGGGTTTGGCAGGGCGGGCAGAGGGAGCATTTTGGACCCAGGGCTACCCAGAGGAGGGAGAGGAAGGGGAATTCCTCACTGAAGGAGTCCCAGTGAGTCCCAGTGGATCTCCCAGCCCTGCTCTGGGGGCAGAGAGCTCTGGCCACGCTCTCCAAACCCTGCAGCAGCAGCAGCAGCAGGAGGAACCTTTTATTTGTCCCTTCTGGAAAAAGGGAAAAAAACCCCAACCGATTTTTTGTGTTTTCCCTTCCTGAGTCTCCATCAGTTCCTCTTCCCGGTGTGGAGGAGGCTCTCGAGGTGTTGATCCTTTGTGTCTGCCCAAAGAGGATTTTAACCCTGCCCTGTCCTTATAAACACCCTGCAGGAGGGCAGGGAGCTGCTGAATTCCCAGATATTCCCACCTCGGACTGTTCCATCATGCAGGCAGGTGTTCCTGGGGCCAGTCCTTCACCCAGCTTGCTCTGTTTTGGGGCTGGAATTTAACAGGTATAAATCTGCTCTGAGGGAAGGGCTGAGCGGAGCCTCCCAAAAATGAGGGTCCTGGGAGACCCTTGGGAAGCAGCTGGGAGGGAAAGGAGAAGCTCAAACTGATGCTGCCACTGGGGAAGGTCCAGGTGAGTCTGGAGCTGTAAAAGATCAGGGAGGGAGTGATTTACCTGCACCACCACCCTCCCTGCTCTGCCAGGGCCTTCCAAGGTTGCCCTGCGTGCCCAAAAATGCCCCCAGGGATGCTCTGGGACACAGAGCTGGGACAAAGCTGTGCCCAAGGCTACCCTGAGGCAACATTTCAGTGATTGGCATCGACTTGTATGAGGGTGTGAGCAGCACAGGATATTCACCTCAGAATCACCCAGGGCTGAATTAGTGGGGGTTATCTTTAAACCCTGACTAAACCGCTGAGCCAGGGACAGTGGGGAGAGGGAAAGGTTCTTCCCCCAGAGGGTGCTGGCACTGCCCAGGCTCCCCAGGGAATGGGCACGGCCCCGAGGCTGCCAGAGCTTCAGGAGCCTTTGGACAGCGCTGCCAGGGGTGCCCAGGGTGGGGCTGTTGGGGTGTCCCGGAGCTGGGCTGGGTGATCCCTGTGGGTCCCTGTGGCTCAGGATGCTCCATAATATTCTGTGATCTTTTAGATGAACGCTCTGCCCGCTGCAGAACTCCACGTTTGTTATCAGCTCCTGAAGAACAGAAACAAGAGGCAGAAAGAAAAGCTGCAGAGGAAAGGCCTGATTAAAGATCAAACCTCACAAATCCACAGCTGGGCTCACGTGGAAGTCCCTCCTGCTCCAACCAAACCACTTCAAAGCCACCCTGGAACATCCCTGGGTGCCCCTGCCCAGCAGCAGGAGCTCAGCATGATGCTCCCTCATGATGTCTCCCTTGGAGGCAGGCTGAGCATAATTAGCAAAAGTTTCCTTGGGATTCTGACCCTCTGAGGCAGCTCCAGGGCTTGAGGGCTGCCCGGGCTGAGCTGGGGGTACTCTGGGGACACGGGGGACATTAACACACAGTGCCACGAGCTCCTCAGAGCAGCGGCCCAGGGAGGGAGCTCCTCTTCACCTGCTGGGTCTTCCCTCTCACAGTTTGTGCAGAAGGAGCAGCTCCCGCCTCTGTGTGAGCCACGGCTGCATTGATTAATTGATTAATTAGCCCCGTGGGGCGTGGCCTGGCAGGCGGGGCTGTGTCCCCACCACCGCGGAATGGTCCCGTGCCCCGGCAGGTGTCGAGCTCAGCCCCGTTTCAGCAATTTCCCTTCATTTTGCCAGGTCAAAGTCAGTTCTTAAAGCAGAGCTGCAAGGAGACGAGGAGAGGAGGGGAAAGAAAGGCCCCAAAGGCAGAAATGCCTCGTGATGGGGCTGGAACGGGGGCGCTGCCCAGCCCATGCCATCCCTGCAGGTCTGGGGTGCTTCCAGCCCTGCCTGAGACGGGAATGCCGGGCAGAGCAAGGACCGGAGCTGGGGTGGGGCAACTGGACTGGACCCAGAGCCAGCTCCGAGTGTGCAGCTCCAGCAAAGGACAAAAGCTGGGATGGCGCCCAGGAAAAGTGAAGCTGTGACCTTTGCCGAGCCCTGCCAGTGCCCTTCCCGGAGCTCAGAGCTGTGACAGCTTGGAGACACCAGTCAGAGACTGGGATTCGCTCCAGCCTGAGCTCCTTGAGCCATTCCCAGCTCCCTGTGAGGGGGAGAGGGCGGAGCTGGGGTTTTGGAGCATTTACAGCCTCAGGGGTGCCCGGTGGTGGTGAGGAGCTGGAGGGGGCTGAGCTTGTGCCCAGGGGTTTTCTCCAGGCCTGAGGAGCCGCCGATGTCGGGATGTGGTGGGATCAGCGCTGGTCTGTGCTCCCTGCCTGTGCAGGGCTCAAAAAAAGGGGGAAAAACGCCCAGGGCCAAAATCTTTGACAACAGGTTGCCACCAGCAAGGCATGAAAAGCAGTTGGAAAGGCTGGTCTGGTTATTCCCCCTGTAATTAAAACGGAGAATTTATTTCTCCTTCCCGCCAGCCTCCTGCAGAGAATTAACCACAAGATTAATGAGGTGCCTGATGGTTTGTGCAGCCCCACTCCGAACCGGAGCAACTGTTTGCTCCTCGTGTGCCTGGGTGTGCGAGGGCAGCCAGCTCCCTCCCGGAGCCGCCCTGCGCTCCCAGCGGCAGCTGCAGGTGGATCTTGGCGCTCCCGCACGGGTTTGGGACCTGCGGAGCTGCAGGAGCTCGCTCCGAGTCCCTGCCCTGGGGCACGGGGAGGGGAAGGAGCCCTGCCCAGCGCTCTGCTGTCCCAGGAGAGGGGGATCCAGCTGGGAGCGGAGCTCTGAAGCGGAGCGGCTGCTTTGTCACCGGTGCCACAGGCCCGTGGCTGCGGGGACAGGCGGTGTCACCGCGTCCTCCCCAGCGAGCAGAGATTACTCCGGGTTTTATCGGAGGTGTTATCTCGTGCTCCCCCTCGTTTTCCCCTGATTTTAGGAGCCACCCGGCTCCGGTTTCACTCCCAAAGCACCTTCTCATCAAACCCACACGGCCCCCAAACACGGATTTCCCGTGCTGGTTCCGCACCTCCATCCTCTCTCCAGTCAGGGCTGGGAGCGAGTGCTGCCCTCCCTGCGTGGCTGGGAGTGAGAGGGCCACGGCAGGAATCAGGAATGCCGGGCTTTTCCCTTTCCAGAGCTTGTCTGAGGGTTTTTCTTGCTGGCATCCTGCAGAGTGCACAGGCAGCCGGGACATTGTGACACTGGGACCTCTGCACTCCTCGGGACATGGTCTGGGCTCCCCAGGGGCCTGTCCCTGCTCCTCCTCTCTGCCCCCCAAACTCTGAGGAGCTCAGGGGTCCGTGGCTGTGTCCTGGAATTCGTGGGCATCACGGTGGCACTGGTGGGGTTCACCCCCCAAAATTTCTAAAGGAGGAGCTGTGGGCTCAAAGATTTCCGGGCTGGGGGCACCCCAGGACGTGACATCAGCCATCCCCTGCCAGATGATGCCACCCCTGTTCCCAGGGGCACCAGCCCTGGCCAGACCCCTCAGCCTCTGGTAAAAACCCAACCAACTTCTACTGGACTTCCCGACTCTCCCATCAGGGTTTCCTTCCCAAATGCCCTGAAATCACCCTAAATGCCCCGAAATCACCCCAAATGCTCCTAAATCACC
This sequence comes from Notiomystis cincta, assembly GCA_013398075.1. NCBI lineage: Eukaryota > Metazoa > Chordata > Aves > Passeriformes > Notiomystidae > Notiomystis > Notiomystis cincta. Next base: position 23,091 of record VZRX01004267.1, on the reverse strand, counting down.
CTAAATGCCCCGAAATCACCCTTCCCTGATGCGGGGAACACTCTGTCTGGTCTCCCTGCAGCGTCTCCTCTCACACATAGCTCAGAGCTGCTATCACGTCTCTCCTCCACCACTTCCAGACTAAACAAGGCCAGGTCGTGTTTTTGGGACCTCTGAGCACGTCCTGGCCGGGCTGATCCTCCTGCTGGATGCAGTTCCTGGCCGGGCACGGGAAGCAGAGGGATAATTCGGCATTCCTCCTGGCCAGCAGTTGGATTTACGGCTCCCAGGGCAGGCAGAGGGGAGCAAGCCAAGCTCTCTCTGCTCCATCACCCAGTTATGGCTCTGCCTCGCGAATCAGGCCCCCAAAATCCAGCAGGACACGGAGTTTTAGGAATTTTCTCCCTAGTTCTTTGGCTGTTCTGGTGTTCCTGTGCCTGGAAAGGGTGGGAGCCCCAGGAGCTCCCCCAGCAGGGAGTGCTGAGAGGTTACAAATGCTGGGATGACAGAGACAGGCAGAAAATTATAATCCCTGTTCCCCAGGCAAGGAGCAGGGGAATTGTAATATTTTTTCCCATAGAAAATCAAAATTTTGAGAATTCTGGGCTGAAAACCAATAGGGATCTTTTAATTTTTTTCTTTTTGTCTTTGTCTGTCTTTTTCTTCTTTTAAATTTTTAAATTTTTAAAGTTTTTAATTTTTAAATTTCTTCCNAGCCCCTCCAGGTCCTTCCTGAACTGAGGGATGAGCGGGAAGCTGGGGGTCTCAGCTTTGCCCTCCTCCAAGGAGCTTCAGGAGAGTGGGACAGGAGTGGGGACAAGCTCAGGTGGAAACACCCCCAGCCCCAGCNTTTTTTTCTTTTTCTTTTTTTCCATTTTCCTATTTTCCTTTTATCTTTTTTCTCTTTTCTCCTTTTCTTCTTTTCCTTTTCCCTTGTCTTTCTCCTCCTTTTCTTTCCTCTTCTCCCTTTTTTTTTTTTTTTTGGTGGTGTTTTGTTTTATTTTCGTTTTCTTTTTTAATTCTAGAAATTCTCTTCAGTGCACCTTTTCTGGACCTCCCTGCACATCCACCTTCACCTGATTTGCTGTTCCACCAGGGAGGGTCTGACCATCTTTGGCCCCAAATCATCCCTTTTTGAACAGAAAAATGAATCTGTGACCCAAACCAAGCCTACAGTGTCCCAAAGGTGTCCCTGAGCCTGCCCTGGCCCAGCCTGAGGCCGTTCCCTCTCCTCCTGTCCCTGTTCTCTGGGAGCACAAGGTCCCCCCTGAGCCTCCTTTTCTCCAGGCTGAGCCCCTTTCCAGCTCCCTCAGGAATTCTCCAGCCCTTTCCCATCTCCGTTCCCTTCCCTGGACACTCTCCAGCCCCTCCAGGTCCTTCCTGAACTGAGGGATGAGCGGGAAGCTGGGGGTCTCAGCTTTGCCCTCCTCCAAGGAGCTTCAGGAGAGTGGGACAGGAGTGGGGACAAGCTCAGGTGGAAACACCCCCAGCCCCAGCCAGCACCTCCTCCTGCCCCGCTCCCCCCGACACACCGGGCAGGAAAAGGCCCGTCCCGGCTCCTGCCCTAAATCCAGGAGCTGGGTCCTCACCGAGGGGCTCTCCCAGCCTCCAAAACAAACCTGCAGGAGGCTTTTCTTGTGGTTCAGCACTGAGCTCTGTCTTGGCCAGGCCAAGTGGGCTCTGCTCCCTCCTCTGCATGAAGTGGGACTGGATTTATTGTTGTTTCTGCAGCGGTTGGAGCTTTACTCAGAAGGCAGCATTAGTCACAGAGCCGCCTCCTGCCGGGCTCCCCTGCTTCCCTGATGTTCCCCTTCTTGCCTTCAGCTGAATGCTCTCTGCCATGAGCCATCAAACACAGAGCTGCTCGTAGATCACCTCTTGTCAGGGGCTGGCAGCGATTCTGGCGTGGTCTATGGAGCTCCACAGCTGCTGGAGACTTTGTTTGACTGGAGGGAGGGAGGGAGGGAGGTCTGGGCCTCTGGACCTTTGAAGTCCTGGGAGCCCCTGGACACGTGCTCAGACTCTGGGGTGTTCTCATCTCCCCCACAATCTGGGATGTTCTCAGCTCCTCCAGGCCCTGGGGTGTTCTCAGCCCATCCACGTTCCAGTGGAAGCTGGATTTTGGCTGCAAAGCCATCCTGTTGTGAGGGGCAAGGCAGGAATGCACCACAACTTCAGGTGCTTCATGGAATCCCAGATTATCCTGAGCTGTCAGGGATCCACAGGATCACGGATTCCAGCTCCTGGCCCTGCCCAGACCCCCCAGCAACCCCACCCTGGGCACCCCTGGCAGCGCTGTCCAAAGGCTCCTGGAGCTCTGGCAGCCTCGGGGCCGTGCCCATTCCCTGGGGAGCCTGGGCAGTGCCAGCACCCTCTGGGGGAAGAACCTTTCCCTGAGCTCCAGCCTGAGCCTGCCCTGGCCCAGCTCCAGCCCTTCCCTGGCTCCTGTCCCTGTCCCAGGAGCAGAGGTCGGAGCTGCCCCTCGGGAGGAGCTGAGCCCCCCGAGCTCTGCCCTCCCTCCCCCTCAGACTCTCCCTGCAGCCAAGGGGCCCCAGGGACCTTTGCTCCCACCCAAAGCACAGCAGATAAATCCCCACTCACAGAATCCCAGACTCATTTAGTTTGGAAAATCCCTTTAAGATCATCAAGTCCAACATCCCCCAGCACTGCCAAGGCCACCACTGACTGTGTCCCCAAGTGCCACATCCACAGGGCTGTTAAACCCCTCCAGGGCTGGGGACTCACCCAGGATTTTGCCTTCACACAGAGGGAGCTGGGTGGGGCTGGCTCCAGGGTGAGCATCCATCTCCAATCCCCAGTGCAACCCTACCCAGAGCTCCTTGATGGGCTCTTCCTCCCATTTCCTGCATAATTCCATCTCCCTGACCGCAGCTCCTGCTGCTCTCACACAACCACACCGCTCAGGGATGCACTTTCAGGTTGTCCCTGTGCTTGTTTGTTGAGCTGTGAACCTTCACCCTTAAATTCAGTCAGCTCCCCCTCGCTTGGAGCTGTCCCTGAGCCCCTGTGGGACCTCTCCTTTAGGACTGCCACCACCTCTTCATCAGGCACAGGTTTGCTCCTGTGGGCACCAAGGACAGGGATGGAGCCCAAGGGGGGCCACGTCCCCACCTGGGATGTGCTCTGAGGACTGGAAATGCCCCAGCAGATTTTTTCTGCCACTGTCTCCATCAGGGGAAGGGCCCTCAGCAGGTCCTTGGGACTGAGATCTGACCCACAGGGCTGGAGGGGGCCAGGAGCTGTCCCCCAGCCCTTCTGGAAGCTGAGCTCAAAACCTGAAGGGAGACTGCTAAAAACATGGAAAGGGACCTGGAGATAAGGGATGGAGGGACAGGACACAGGGAATGGCTTCCACTGCCAGAGGGCAGGGCTGGATGGGATATTGGGAAGGAATTGTTCCCTGGGAGGGTGGGGAGGGGCTGGGCTGGAATTCCCAGATTTGCTGTGGCTGCCCCTGGATCCCTGGCAGTGTCCAAGGCCAGGCTGGATGGGGCTTGGGGCAGCCTGGGACAGTGGGAGGTGTCCCTGCCAGGGCAGGGTGGCACTGGTTGGGATGTAAGGTTCCTTCCCACCCAAACCATTCCATGATTCCATGATTCCATGACCATGTCTGTGCCTCAATCCTGCCAAACACTCTCAGCTTCCCTCGCTCAGCCCCTGTCAAACACCAGCTCTGAACACATTTTCCAAACCAGGTTTTTATTGACTCACTCAAGGCAAAGAAAAATATTCCAGCCTGGGCTGGAGCTGCTGTCCCCAGCCCCTGGCGTGTCCCTCTCCGGGTGCTGAGATTTGGGACGGGGCAGGCAGATCCCACAGCCTTGATGTGGTTTGGTTTCTCCAGGAGCTTCTCCAGCACGCTCATTCCCTGCTTGCCGTGCCAAGCAGCTCTCCCTCCCCTCCTGGCCAGCATGGAACTGCCCTCTGATATCAGGCACTGAAGGAAAAACACTGTTTAAACTGTCTGAAGTTGTGCAAATAAAGTTTCCTAATGAAGGGTCCCCGAGCCTGGTGCACCCGACTGCCCTTCACCATCACGGAAGGGATTTTGGAGGGATCACTTCTGGAACTCCAAGGTAATTTTCCAGCACTGCCTGGGTGCCTGGGATGGCAGTGAACTGCATGGGATTAGGAGGAGATCCTATTTTCCTACCTGCTCCCTGTGTCAGCCTGATCCGAAATGGCAGCCAAACCCCAGCACATGCTATTATTAGTTTTCAATTATGAGTTAACAGATTAAAAAGTCCTGCTGGTTAATTATGATGGGCTAAAGCAACAACCTGGCTTTGCAGCAGTGTGTCCTGAGGAGGAAGAGCAATGGGCTTAGGGCAGGGAAATGCAGAGGGATGACACTGGAGGGTTACTGGAGGGAAGGAAGTCACAATCTTTGTGATTTCTGCTGGAAAACTTGGCTTCCTGGGCATGGACAGGCTTCCATTTGGAGCTGAGATCTGCACCTCCCATCCTGCACCCATTCCCAGAGGATCTGCAGCCCCACCCAGCTGAAAAAGCGGGAGCAATCCCAGTGCTGGGGCACGGGGACGTCACTTCCACCCCTCACAACCCCATTCTCTATTCCCTGACCCTCCATGGTTTTTATAATTGTCAACCCCAAATTATAAATAATGCCCCCTTCCCAAATCAACAGTGCCCTCCTCCAGCTTTAAGTTATTTTTTCATGGGCTCTTTGCTGGAAATCTCAGCAGATTTCTGGTTCAAAGCTTTGTGGGGAATAAATCCTGCCAGGAAGGGATGGGGCAGGGTGAAGTCTGCACTGCTGCAGCTGAATCCGTGGAATCCTGCTATGCCTCGTGGATTTTGAGTCGAACAACTCCTTCTCTCCCTGATTTGTGCCTTGTCCCTCTCAGAACAAGCTGGATCTGGACCTGGTTTCTTTCAGCTGCCTAAAAAAGCGTTTTACAGAGCACTGAAGTTTATTGCCCTGCTGGAATCCCACGTCCCTCCAGATGAAAAACGAGCCACTTAAAATGATAAAAGGCGCTGCCTTTTATTTACTGGAGTGGCAGCAGAGCTGCATCCCTCCCCTAGGCTGGATCCTGGTGCATCAGGCACTGCCAGGCTCTGCCCTTCCTGACACAGAGCTCTTTGCAGGGGGGGTTTGAAGGCTGCTGTAGGAATTCCTGCCTGGCTTGAGGTTTATTCCCCTGAAGCTGATTTATCCTTGCATTCTTCCCTCTCATCCTTTTGTCTTTCTCTTCTGTCCTTGCATCCTTCCCTCCCACCCTTTTTTCCTTCCCTCCCAGCCTTACCCTGGGAGAGAGGCAGGATGCAGGGAAAGGGTGGAATCCATCCCAGAGGAGCAGCCACACAGTGGGGAAGGTGGTGAAAAGAGAGGGAGAAGGTGTCAGGTGATATCTGGATGGGGTGGGGGGGGTCTGGGATAGGGAGAGACCCCAAACCTCTGAGGCAGATGAAGTCAGAGAAGGGGGGAAGGAGTGATGGGGGCCTGACCTTGAGAGGGAAGGGCAGGGAAGGGACACCAAAGGCACAGGGAAGGGGGGACAGAACTCCCTCAGTCTTTTGGTGGGGTGGGACAGGAGACAAGGGGGGACAGGGAGAAGGTGCAGGTCCCTCCTGCACAGCGACCAGGGAGGGAGGGGGCACAACCACGGCAGGTTGTCTGACAAAAACAGGGAATATTTTTAGCAGGGCTGAGCCAAACCGCGGTCTGAGAGCTGAACCAGTTCACCCTCCATGAGCCACCGCCCCACCTCGCTCAAAAAGCCCCATTTTTATCGCTTTCCAGGCTCCAAAGCCTCCCGATTTCCGTGCGTCACAGGCTGAGCTCCGCAGTCCCCGGGGACGGGGCTGCAGGAACAGCGAGGTGAAGGTGGCCGAGCCCTCCCCGAGGCGCTTCAGTCCCCGCCGTCCCCGCACGTGTCCCCGCTGCGGATGCGGATGTCTGGGAACATGTGCTCGCTCCCGCATTACATCACTGCAGGGAAAGGCAGCGGGAAGAGGCAGCAGGAGAAATGCAGCAGCCTGCAAGCCAGGGCTGTCCAAAATAAACCTCTGCTGGGAAAGGAGAGGTTTTCCAGTGGAAAATAGTTGGGTTTTCACAAATCCCATCACCTCAGCGCTTGTGCCACGGTCCTTCAAGGTGCTTCCTTAATATAAGGATGGGGAGGCACTGGCACAGCTTGCCCAGGGAGGATGTGGATTCCTCATCCCTGGAAGTGTCCAAGGTCAGGCTGGACAGGAGCCCAGCCTGGCACTGCCGCCCTGCAGCAGCACTGGACATCCTAAAAACGTTCAGGGACCCTGCCGGGGGCCCGGGCACGCTGCCCTGCCCAGCCACAGGGTGTGACCCTTTCCAAACGAGCTCATTCCTCACCCTGGCACTTGTGTAAAAGATGAGTGGAGTCGTTCCCATTCCCATTTTAAATTGCCAGAGGGCAGGGCTGGATGGGATATTGGGAGGGAATTGTTCCCTGGGAGGATGGAGAGGGGCTGAGATGGGATTCCCAGATTTGCTGTGGCTGCCCCTGGATCCCTGGGAGTGTCCAAGGCCAGGCTGGACGGAGCTTGGAGCACCCTGGGACAGAGGAAGGTGTTGCTGGATGGGAACTAGATGGGCTTTGAGGTCCCTTCCAGCCCAGCCCAGTCTGGAATTCCATTCTGGATGGAGCTGGCCGTGATGGAATTGCACAGGGAACTCTGTTCCCGTGGTTGCCATGGGAGAAACAAAAGGGTCTGTTCCAAGTGCCATCCCTGGATGGGGAGCAGCTGTCATGGCAACAGTGGCACTGTCATTCCAGCAGCAGGACAATGCCATCACAGGACTCAAAGTGTCACCCCAGGGAGCAGAGGAGCCTGGCGGGAGCCTGGGGCAGCTCCAGGGAAAATGTCCCTGCAGGCTGTGGCCGTGAGGGGACATTCACCACACAGAGGCGGCCACGAACGACACGATTTGCATCCCATGCCTGTCCGTACAGAATCCACATGGGAACAGGGCTGCTGTTCCAGCCTTAGCGGGAAGGGCCATGGATAATCCCAGCGCGTGGAGCAGAGCTCGGAGCCGCAGCATTCCCGCTGTTCCCGCCGCTCGCAGCGAACGCTGAGCATCTCTTTGCAGCCACTTCATCAGCAACGTGATGCTGCTGAACTGCAGCAAATTCCTCCGGGGATAGTTTTTTTTGGAGGCTGAAAGGACTAAATGTGCTCAGGATTTACAAAAAGGGCTCAGCTCAAAGACAGCCTCCTGTCTGTCAGGTGGAAATGGCACTGCCTGGAAGGGGGACAAAAATTGGGATGGTTTGAAGTGGGAAAACAATTTGGGATGAATCGAGGCACGTGGGTCTTGGGAAGTATGAAATGATGGATCAGAAAAGCTTTTTTTATGAATGGGAGATTAATGGAAGACCAAAAAGATTAAATGTAAGAGGCAATATGAAAATTATTTTAAATTAAAATTTAATATAGTAATAAAATTTAAAAAGCAACAGAATAATTATTTTACATTTGAAAGGCAATATAATAATTATTTTAAATTTAAAAGACAATATTAAAATATTTTAAAGGCAATATAATAGCAACATTTGAAAGGCAATATAATAATTATTTTAAATTTAAAAGACAATATTAAAATATTTTAAAGGCAATATAATAGCAACATTTGAAAGGCAATATAATAATTATTTTAAATTTAAAAGACAATATTAAAATATTTTAAAGGCAATATAATAGCAACATTTGAAAGGCAATATAATAATTATTTTAAATTTAAAAGACAATATTAAAATATTTTAAAGGCAATATAATAGCAACATTTGAAAGGCAATATAATAATTATTTTAAATTTAAAAGACAATATTAAAATATTTTAAAGGCAATATAATAGCAACATTTGAAAGGCAATATAATAATTATTTTAAATTTCAAGGCAATGTAATCATTATTTTCAGAGGAGTTACATGACTATCACCATATCTTTCCTTCCTGTGGTCTTTAATGCAGCTCTGTTGAATGAAGGGCTTGGCCATTTTTCCAGATTATTTTCCACACATTTTTACTCCTGTGAATTTCAGTCAAACAAATAATTTGCTTCCTGCAGCTTTTCCCAACCCCCAATCCCTTTTTTCCCATTTGCTCACTGAAACACGGAGCAGTTTCAGGTGACTTTTCCCATTCTTTGTTTATGTGACAAATGCAAACAAAACTTGGTTCATCCGTCACCCACGACGTTTTTCCATGAGGTTTGTGTCAGGCAAGAGGCGCTGACGTTCATGGCACCGCTCCTGAGTTTTGGCCAGCATCCCAAAATTGGCTCCAGAGGCATTTTTGGCGTGGAATTCTGGCGTCCTTGTGCAGGAATTTGCTTTCTGCACAGGGACAGTCCCAGCCCTGCCAAGAGAAACCCTTCGGCCACCGTGTGGGCAAAGAGGCTTTGGGAATCACCGCGAGATTTGGGGTGTCTGAGCAGCTCCTGGGATCCCTGGGGTTGGGAACGGTGCCCTGGTGGCTTCCCAAGAGCCCCAGGCTGGGCAGGTTGGCACAGCTGGAGTGACCGGGGGCTCGTTCGCTGAATCCAGGGATGACAGCGCCAGGATTGGAATTCCAAGTGGTTTTGACAGGCTGGAGAAACGCTCTGCAAACCCAGACCTCAATCCAGCCTTGTGGAGAGGCCTTGGCATCCACAAGGCACGGAAAGAACGGCTCGGGCAGCAGAGGGGAAGGAGAACAGGGAAAGTGGGAGCTGGGCACAAGAGGCCATGGGATTCTGGAGGAAAATCAACCAAGAAGAGGGAGGATGGGAGCAAGGCAGGAGTGGGAATGGGGCTGCTGTGCCCAGCACTGATGGGATGCCCAGAAATCCCCAGGAGCCAGCGGAAGGGAGGGAGTGGGAAAGTGCAGCAAAGGAATGAGCTCCAACTCAGCCTGAAGATGATTCAGACCCATTTTAGGACAAACATGAGCGGCAAACGGGCTGAAAAAACAGGTACCAGGGAAAAACCCCGACCAGAGAACTCAAAGTCTCATCCTGGCTGATATTTTTCTGTATTTCTGCTCATTTGAGCATCAAAACTGCTCAAACGGTTGGAAAAAGCAGCACAGTCCTGTCCCAGCTGCAGCGAATTCCTGCCTGGATAAATCGGGCAGCAGGCTCAGAGTTTCCACTGCTGCCTGGCTGGGATCAGCTCAGGACCATGCCCTGGCCTTTACCTCTCTGCTCTCCGCCACTTTGGGGTATTTGCTAAAATCCTTTCCAATTCCTCTGTATCCGAGCACCTCGGTGCATCTGGGGACAGGCAGGACCTGGAAGGGACACCAGGAACCAGGGAAGCACTGCAGGAACTGGTCCCTGTTTCTCAGCTGGAAGGGAAAACTGGTGTCCAGCTGTGTTCCAGGGGGCTGGTGGTGGCCACACATCCCAAAATTTCCCAGAAATTTGCTTTGGTTTAGCTCAGTTTGATAAGATTTCCTTGATAAGGAGCATCATGGGATATTTCTGGAATCACAGGACCATTAGGGTTGGAAAAACCCTCTGAGATCATCGAGTCCAACCATCCTCCAGCACTGCCAAGGCCACCACTGACCATGTCCCCCAGTGCCACATCCACGTGGCTTTTAAATCTCTCCAGGGCTGGGGACTCCACCCCTGCCCTGGCAGAGTCATTACAGCCTTTTCCATGAAGAAATTTTCCCAAATATCCAACCCGAACCTCCCATGGAACAGCTCGAGGCCAGTGATGAGCTAAATTTAGATGAGTTAAGAAGAAAAAAAGTCAGGAATGCAGAGGGTTAAACCCCTGGGAAAGCTTTTGCTGCAGCCTGGGAAAGGCTCTCACCAGCTGGAAAATGGACATCTCGGATTTTCACATCCCAGTCCATATTCCAGGGGGAGAGGTGGAGTTTGCTTCCCTCCAGAAAAGGATGAGGTTCATCTTAAAATCAGCTTATTTTTTATTTCCTCCTTCTTGTCTTAAGTCCAGGCCCTTTCTGCTTTTTTTGTTGGAAATGCCTTCAATGGGAAGCATTGATTTTTAAGGGAAAACTTGGAGCATCCAACACCTGGCAGCAGCACTGGGAACAGTTTTTGGAGAATCCCAGACTGGGTTGGGTTGGAAGGAACCTTAAAATCCCATCTCATTCCAACTCCCTGCCATACCAGGGACACCTCCCACTGTCCCAGGCTGATCAAAGCCCAGCCTGGCCTTGGACACTCCCAGGGATCCAGGGGCAGCCACAGCAAATCTGGGAATTCCAGCCCAGCCCCTCCTCACTCTCCCAGGGAACAATTCCTTCCCAAGATCCCATCCAGCCCTGCCCTCTGGCAGTGGAAGCCATTCCCTGTGTCCTGTCCCCCCATGCCTTGTCTCCAGTCCCTCTCCAGCTCTCCTGGAGCCCCTTCAGACCCTGGAAGGTCCTGCAAGGTTTGATCATTCCCTGAGTCCCATGCCCCAGGTTGGGGCTGGATTTGAACAGCAGGGAGGAGGCTCAGCACCAGAGCAGGCAGCAATCCCTGGATACTCATGGCTGACTTTCCCAGGAGATCTCCATCCTTGGGAATGTCAGATTCCTTCAGCCACACCAGTGGGTTTCTGGCTGTGCCAACTGGAACAACTTCACAGCAGCAATGGCCCTGGAGTCCCTGCGTTTTCCTTCTCTCAGTTCCCCTTCCAGGGAGAAAGAGCCACTTCTCACCCGCTTGGGGCACTCGGATCTCCCTGGCCGTGGGATTTCGAGCTCCAAGTGGGAAACCTTCAGGCCAGAGGATTTCCCATTGTCCTGCAGCACCTGCCAAGCTTTGCTTTATTCCCTCCCTCTTTGCTTCCAGCTTGGATAGACACTGAAATCCCAGCAATCAGGTCAGGAAAACGCTCGTGAATCAGCACGGGGTCCTTGATCAGAGCCATGGGCTGTCCCTGCTCATGGATGGACGGTGCTGGTGCCGTCCCTCCCTTCACATCTCATGGATGTGCCACCAAAACGTTGATCCAGGTGCTGCAGGAACATCCAGGGGGTTCCTGTGTTCCATTCCTGGAATCTCTGTGCAGGCCCCACCCTCTCCATGCTGCCCTGTTATGTTTTCCCTCTTCCCACTGCCCAGCCTGGGCACCGGAGGTGTCCCTGGGATGGAGTAGGGACAGCAGGGCTGGGACAGGAGGACGGATCCGAGGCATCATCCCCATCTCCTCCTGCATGGGAGAGCCTGGAGAAGCCAAACCAGCCCCAGTTCCACTGTCACAGCAGCACTGGTGACGTTGCCAGGGGTTTCTCCAGCGCCTGGAGCAGGATGTGTCTCACCGGGAGATGCTGAGCTGCGTCACTGCCCCCAAACCTCTGCCACCTCCCCGAGCGGCGCAGGTGGCACCCAGGGACAGCCTCCCCCTCGTGGCACGTCCCTGTCCTTTCCCAGGACGTATTTTCCCCGCAATCTGCCGCTGACGGCCCCGCTGTTCCTCACGTGTCGCGGGCTTTGTCACGCGTCCCTCCCGGTGTCAGCGCCGAAAGGTCACCGCGTCCCTCCTTTCTGCCTGGCACCGTGCCCGAGGACAGGGTGGCACTGCAAAACCCGCCCTGGCAGAGCCTCCCGGCGCTCGGCAGCCTCGCCTCTGATTCGCAATTCCCGCAGCGCCCTCGGAGCCCCTCCGTGCCTCGGGGGAGTGGCCGAGCCCCGGGGGGACGGGATCCTGCTGCTCCACTGCTCTCCGGCTTCTCCCGCTCCCTCAAGGCCGAGCGCCTCCCGTGTTTTCCATTTCCCTTTCCTGACAGCTGCTGCCGGCAGAGCTTGGAGCAGGGGAGCTGCGGGAAGCAGAGCCAGGAGCGGTGCAGGGAAATGAGGAGTGACAGACAGCACAGCCCCGTGGGGCTGTGATGGTCCCGGGTGGTCCAGAACCCCCAGCCAGGGGCACAGGGAGGGAACAGCCCTGGGAAGGTGCCTGGAATGCTGAATTTGGGGCCCAAAAGTCCCTCAGGGTGATGGACATGGAGATGGGATTGAGTCACACCACAGGATGTGGCTCTGCATCCTGGGCTGCCACTGCACCCTCGTGTCCATCCTTGTGTCACACCCGCCCTGGGCCTCTGCTGCATCTTCCAACATCCCTTCCCAACCCTCTCCCTGAAACTTTCCCCTCCAGTCTCCTGGGACACTCTTTTATCCATTTCAAAGACAAAAGCTGGACTGGGGAGGCATAAACTAAATGTATTCCTGAAAGAGTTTGTGCAGTCGACAGTTTGGCCCTGAAGTCAGGGATTTGCTGACTTTCCTCCCAGAGCAGCCTGTGAAAGCAGGGATGTTTTTGTGGCTCCAGAAATCCCATCAGCTGGATGGATTGGACACCATGGATGTGCCTGGAGGAACCAGGTGATGGAAGTGGAATTCCTCCTGGAATCACCCCCCCTACTCCCATGATACTCCCAGGAATCCCCCACTCTGTTCCCATGGAATTCCTGCTGGGATCCCCCTACCCTGCTCCTGTGCAATTCCTGCCGGGATCACCCCACTCTGCTCCCACAGAATTCCTGCCGGGATCTCTCCACTCTGCCCAGCCCAGGGATGCAGCCACAGCAGTGGGACCAGAGCTGCTCCAGCCTCCCACATTCCCAAACCCTCGGGAGAGCAAGCTCAGCCCTATCCCTTGGGAACAAAACCCCGTCACAGCCCCAGCCACGGGATCGCTTTGTTCAGGGAGCGAGGAAAACCAAATATTTTCCTCCTTAATTACCATCTTTCAGGCAAGCAATTATTCCTCCTGTGTGTCACTCAGCCTAATGACAAATTCCCAATAAAAGCCACGCTGGGCTGCAGCCTTCAAAGGCAGGAAGCAGATTTTGGAGTTAATCTCCTTTCACAACAAGCCCCAAACCATGGCTGTGTTTATCCTGGGACAAACCCCTTGGGAATCAATAAGTCTGGAAAGGGCAATTAATATATTTCTTTTTCTGGATGGGATATTTTTAATATTTGGTTGTTAAGGAAAGGGAATAATAGAGGGAAGGGCTTTGGAATGGTGGCTGGAGGGCAGCAGCAGGTGAGGCTGGAGCTCCTCTGGAAGAAGCAGCCCTGGAGCTGCAAAACATTGGTCCAAACTGTGCCACCCTCACCCTCCACGAGGTTTTCCTGCCTCCTTCAGCATCCACTCCTCATTTGGAGATGGGCTCCAAATCCACCCAATCTCCCACAAACCACCCACAGCCTCCCCCTGCAGAGTTTTGGGGGTGCTGGTGGTGCTGGGGTGGTTTAGCACAAGGAATGTTGAAATTCTTTCAGGTTTTAGGTTGGCCGAGGTTTTTTCTCAGGAATGATGCCCTCATCCCATTTCTTGGTGGCTGAAGAGCATCTCTGGGCCACCTGCGCCAGCCCTTTCCAGGTCTGGATATTCCAGACTGCCCAAGGCAGGAGGAGCTGCAGCTCCTCGTGGTCTGTGGGGATGTGGGTGTGGAAGGAGTGGGACGTGGTTCGGTCCAGTCCTGACCTGCACTCGGGATCTGGGAATTTGGAGCTGCCCAGCGTGGACAGCCACAACATCAAAGTGCTGATTCACCCCAGGGAGGTCTCTCACCACTAATTGCGGTTTTTCCTTCAAAAAGTCCAAAACTCCATCCCAAAATTCCACATCCCCATGCCTTGGACGAGATAATCCTTTCCCAGTGGGGGAAATGGGGAAACAAAGCCCAGAGAGACATCGAAGTGAGTGAGCTCTGGAACTCAGGCTTGGGGAGAACAAGAAAAATTCCATCTCCAGAAAGATATGGCAACAGGAGCAGCACATGGGGAGGAACACTTTGGGAAGACATGGAAAAATTGTGAAACATCCCCAAGGAGGAATCAGAGCTTCAAAGGCAGCTGAGGATTTGAAAAAGAGGAGGAAGTGACTAAAAAATTTAATATGCAAAATTCAGCTGCACTGAGCAAAAAGTTCAGGTCTGGACATGGCACTGCAAAAATCCAGGTGGGAAAGATGGAAAATCCCGAGGCAGCTCAGGGGAGATGGTTTCCCACAGCCTGGAATGAATCTGAGCTCCAGCCCAAGCTTGGCTGCCTGTGGAGGTGCCTTCCCTCAATCTTTGGGACACTCACAGCCAGAGGAGACAGAATTGTGGCATTCCAGAGCTTCCAGATGGGATTGAGACACCAAAACACCTTTTAGGTTTGGTGTTTGGCCTCCCTGGTGCCTCTGCTAAGGAAGGTGGTGCCTCTGTCCCTTTGGAGAGTGATGGGGATGGAGATTTTCCAGTCCTGAGGCGTTTGTGGAATGTGCATCTCCCACTGGGAGGGCTGGAAAAGGGTTAACAGCATTCTCAGCTGACAAATTCCCCATTCCTGAGACATTTCAGAGCTGGGGACAGCTCTCACCCGTTGCTCGTGGAGTGTCTGGCAGGAGAACAACACCCACCAGGAAAATGCCAACGCAGGAGTCTCAGTCTCTTCAAGGAACGCGTCCCACTCCGTAGGTTTTTCAGGAATTAATTGCAAAGACATTTCTGGGGTTTGTTGCAATGGGAGTTGCCATGGCAACTGCTCCAGCGACTCGGGAAAAACAGGGAGGGCTCCCACTGTCACTGGGGCCATCTGTCCCTTCTGTGGGGGGTCATTTTGAAGCCCCGCTCCAGCCTCCACCAGCCAAATCTTCTTTTTAAGCCTCTGAAAGTCCTGGGTACGATTTTTCAACCACCTCCTGCCCTCAATCTCTGTTTCTTTTCTCGGCACTGACAGGATAATTTCCTCTCTATCGCTGCAAATTAAATTCTAATGAGGAAGCTCCGCATTTCAATGTGATGGAGAGCTTTTCTTCTCCAGGATGCACAGGAGAACCGAATCCACTGGGGAGGGAGGAGAAGGGATTAAATAGGAGAGCCTGATGGGCAGGAGCCCTCTGGCAGCCTTGGGAAGGCAGTTTTGTTGACAGGACAGGAGGGAACGGCCTCAGGCTGGGCCAGGGCAGGCTCAGGGTGGAATCAGCAGGAATTTCCCCATGGAAAGGGTGCTCAGGCCTTGGCAGGGGCTGCCCAGGGAGGTTTGGAGAGCCCATCCCTGGAGGTGTCCAAGGACTGGACATGGCACTCAGAGCTCTGGGCTGGGGACAGGGTGAGGATCCAGCACAGCTTGTACTCGTAAGGTCTTTTCCAACTTCAACATTTCTGGGATTCTCTTTTCCCCTTTAATGATGGATTGGGATTTTTTGGGAGCTTCAGGCTCCCCTCGGAGCTGAGACCATAAAACACTCCATGGATGGAGGTTTGAGCAGCTCCTGGAATGCAGAGATGGGCAGGAACTGGAGGAAAATGGAGCTGAGCAGGGGCTCTTCCCTGCCCCAAAACTGGGAATGCTCCTGGGGCACTTTGGGTGGCACAGGACACCATGGCCACTGCCACAGCAATCCCACACACCCCAAATCCACCCCCACCCCAGAGCAAGGGGCTGGATCCACTGCTGGAATGTGATCCAGAGGGGATTTTCAGTTGTGGTTTCTCTGGGATGCTGCAGCAGTGACAACACTTCCATGTTCGCAATGGAAGATTTTTTAAATCTTCATTTATTTCACGTGTTCAGGGAAGTGAAGGATTTCCCAAAAATTTATGGTGGCCATTAGAGACCAGGAAGCTGAAGAAGTTCATTTGAGTCAGCAACATTTATAAAGGAAACTCTGTTGAGTTTTTTGAATGTCGACAAAGAATTTCTGCCAAAATGTTACCAAAAATTTATATAAAAACCTTAAAAGTTGAATATTTATTCACCTTCTCCCAAAGGACTTTTAGTGGAGAACATTTTGTTTCAGGAATGGAGATGGTGATTCTTGGTTTCCATTCCCAGAGGTTCAATGTCAAAATGATGCAGGAAAAATATTTTGGTTTTTTTTTTTTTTTTTTTTTTTTTAAGGTTTTGATTTGATGTAATGATAAGATAAGAAAAATGCTCTCTTTGTTTACTCATTTCAAGGGCTCCTCCTGCACCATGGAGCTTCACAAAAGGATTGGGAAAGTTAAACCACCATTTCCATTCCCATTCCCAAGGACTGGGAAAGCCAAACCACTGTTCCCATTCTCATTCCCAAGGACTGGGAAAGCTAAACCACCATTCCCATTCCCAAGGATTGGGAAAGCCAAACCATCATTCCCATTTCCCAAGGACTGGGAAAGCCAAACCAACCCTGAGAGGGAGCTTTGGCAGCTCTGGTTTCTCCTTGTAGGGAAATCTCTTGTCTGGGGGTCGTTTGAGCTGCTCAGAACTGCATTTATGTCCTTCACAGCAGTGAGGACATTCCTGAAATTCCCACACATTGCCAGGATCATGGATCATCTCCAGATAATCTCAACTGATTTAGGAAATCACTGGGAAAGGGGCAACTGGGGGCTGAGGTGCTGCTGAGTTCTCCTTCTTCTCCTAGATGGTCCCAAGGAATGGGATTAGAGGATTCCTGCTCATTAATGCCTGATCTGATGAGCCCTGAGGTTTTTTCCAAGATAATTTATTCTGGGATTCCATAAATATTTCACTTTGGGGGCTGAGGGAAGGCCTGGGACCATCTTCACCCTGCCCTGATGGTTTCAAAACACAAATCTTGCATTTAACAGCTCCTCATTTTTAAATTGCATGAGAATATTGGAGTTCAGTCCCCTCAGGAATTCTTCCCTTCATTCACAGCATCCATGGGGTGGGGACTCTTCAGGAAGGGACTTTCTGGCCCTGAGATTGTCACTTGAGCATCTGTGTGTTATCAGTTGAGCATCTGTGTGTCTGCAGCTTCTTCCTGGAGGAAAATGAACCCAAATCATCTTTAAAGAATATCACAGGGAGCAGCTCCCTGGCTTCTCATTATCCCAAGAATCAGAACAGCTGAATTTCAGAACATTCCTGCATCCTCAGCATCGCTGTGTTCAATTCAGGCGTCTTCACTCCTGGTTTAAAAATATCTCTGAAGGAACCGCAGGAGAACTGCAGAGAGCTGAGTTCTGCAGGGGGTGACAGGGCTGACTCGAGTCTGGCCAGATCCTGAGTGAATCCTTCCCAACACCNCCCACCCCCCCCCCCCCCCCCCAGGAGGGGTTTCAGAGCTAAAGAGAAAGCAGACTCCCCAAAAACCCACCGAGAGCATCCCTGGGAGCGGTGCCCAAAGTTGGACAGGGCTCGGAGCAGCCTGGGATAGTGGGAGATGTCTCTGCCCATGGCAGGGATGGCCCTGGGTGGGCTTTGGGGTCCCTTCCACCCCAACCCATTCTGTGAGTCTTTCATTGAGGTTGGCAAGGTCACAGAATCACAGAATATCACCCGTGGAAAGGGATCCAAAAGGTTGATCCAGTCCAGCCCCTGGCCCTGCCCAGACCCCCCAACAACCCCACCCTGGGCACCCCTGGCAGCGCTGTCCAAAGGCTCCTGGAGCTCTGGCAGCCTCGGGGCCGTGCCCATTCCCTGGGGAGCCTGGGCAGTGCCAGCACCCTCTGGGGGAAGAACCTTTCCCTGAGCTCCAGCCTGAGCCTGCCCTGGCCCAGCTCCAGCCCTGCCCTGGCTCCTGGCCCTGTCCCAGGAGCAGACATCAGAGTCCCTTAATTTGGGAAATCTGGGAGTTACAGCCCAGGTTCCAATGGCAGCAGCTCCCAAGTGACCACCAAACCCAGGAGTCCTGTTTTCCATTTTTCTCACTGTCCCCATCTCTGCTGATGGGCCTGGACCTGAGGAAAATTTCCCCCATCCCAAGATCCCAAAGAAAGGAGTCAGAGCTGTGTTTGTTGGCTGTGCTGATGGGACACCACCAGGATTATCCAAGATTTGGTATTTGGTGGGAATTTGGGCTTCTGAGGCACCTCAATGGCCCCAGGCATGGCCTGAAGTAGGGAATGGAAGGCACAGAGCTGGCAAAACCAGAAAAGTGTCTATAATGAATCTCTGATGAATTTGATTCATTTATTTTCCTCCTCCTTTCCGGTCCTTCACCCCGTGGGCTGGAAGCCACCCCAGAAGGTTTTGCTGTTGAAAGAAACATAAGAAATCAATAAATACAAAACAATAAATTCCATTACCAAGTCCAGTTACTGTTCTAATTCCAGCTCAGGCCACCAAGGGCACAAGAGATTTGTTCTTCTACCAACCGGGCCAAGCTATAGAGTTTTGGCTTTCCCAGAGCAATGAAAGCTGATGCAGCAGAGTAGTTAAAAAACTTGCTTAATTTGTTCATTTGACATGAAAGGCTCGTTGAACAGCTTTGAAAAATTCAGTCAAAACAGCTTCTAGCAAGTCCAGGACGGGAATAGACCTCAAGCATCACCAACTCAGCTCTTTAGTAGGTGAAGGTAAACAGAAAAATAACATAAATCTCAGTTTCAGAGGATGAATCATTTGTGCTGTTGGGTGAAGCATTGGTGCAAATCCAGGGCTATCAAACATCACAGTTTCCCTTGCTTTAGCCCCCATTAACAATAGGGTACATTCCAGTCTTTCACTGCTTTAGATCAGGGAAATTCTGGATTTAGGGGAGGAAACCCCTTCTCCTGCCAGGTTCTGTTTGGGCCCTGTCCCAGGGAACAATCCTGGCCCCTTCCCTTGGTATTGCCTGAAAACCAGAGCTTTGCTGTGCTCCATGCACTCCGTGGAGGAGTTTGCTCCAGGAGCACAGGGAATGTGTCTGTGCCGAGCCCAGATCCCGACCGTGTGCCCAAAGCCTCTCCAGAGGCAGTGCCAGAGCACATTCTGTTTTCCCGAGCTGGAGGCTGAGTGTGCATCCATGGATAAATGTGCCAGCAGCTCCCCAGCCAGGGAATGGCCCTCCTGGGACTCCACAGAGGGAGTTTCTCATCGTTGACTCCTGCACTGGGAAGCTGCACCACGATGTGCACGAGGCTGTGGAGGAGATCCGAGAGCACAGAGCTCCTGACTCTGCTTTCTGCCCTGGAAATCGCAACGAGGAAAACTGCACGAGGAGTTCTCCCATCCCTCTACGGTTAGTGGAGGAAGAATTTGAGTCTCAAGATAACCAGAAGGGTTGTTTGAAGGCACAGAAAGTTCTCCTGGAAATGGCATTCCCAAAGGAGACAACACTTCCCCGAGATAAAGGAGCTCCCCGGAGAGAAAGCAGGAGGACACTGAGTCCTGGGAGTGTTCTGCTCACACCCCATCAGGCTCCTCCTGTCACTCCCCAGGGCCTGGACCCAAGGGCACATTTGCACTCTTGTTCCCTTGTCCTTTTCCCTCTCCATTCCTTTCCTACTGGATTGGTTTTCCCGGTTTTTCTGCCATCCTGCAGAAGTTTGGGACTTGGGAAATTGGCCGCTCTGAGCGTGCTCGGCTCCCTGTGGCTCCCAGAGTTATCCCAGGGCTGTCCCGTGCCTGGCTCACATTCAGCCCACACAGTCCTGGCCCAAACGTGAAGCTGAGCTCGGCTTTGACTCTCTCAGGTTCCATAAATGGTGCAGATTCAAAGTCTCGTGGAAATCAGATGGTTCCTGTCGTGCAGAGCCACAGCAGGGCATGGACTCAACGTCCCTGGGGTGGCTCCAAGGAGTCTGATGCTCCTCATGTGGCCAAAAACACCAGGCCAGGGCTGAGGACTCAGCAGATGCCCAGATCCAGGCCTTCCCAGCAACTCCTTTAGAAAAACTTGGAGTTTCCATCCAGGAAAACATTCCTGGGACAGCCCAGCAGCTGCACCACCCAAAGAGGGGTAAAGTTCAATTGCATGTTTTTCTTTTTTTTTCTACGATTGATGCAAACTTTGTTTGTAATAGAGATTCCTTGGAATTAGCAAACCTGGAAAAACAATGGCTCTTCCAGGACCTTTTTCTTTCTGCTCTGAGTTTCGTTGTGAAGTTTCTGTGTGAGCAGCTTCCTAAGCAAAGGGTACAAGTTCCTGTCCAAATCCCAGGGAAAACCACAGCCAGGCATCCAGAAAATAACTCCATGGAGGCAGGAAAATGAGCTTCAAATGATCTTGGTCAGCTGGAAAAATATCCCCAAAAATATAATGCTGATGGGAAAGAGCATGGAAAGAGCAAGAAGCACCATGGGCTGAGATATCCAAAAATGGGAAGGTTGAGGGAAGCACGACAAGAATTTCCAGGAAGAGGAAGAATGGAGCAGGTGCTCCATGAGCAGGGCAGGCAGGACAAGACACAACAGTCCTGCAGAGAGGAGGCTGGAATGGGGATCTGGGAAAACAATCCGGTGATGGACGATTCCTGGGCACAGGGAGTTGCCTGGAGTGGCCGTGGAATCCCCATCTCCCAGGATTTTGATGGACAGAGGTCTCAGAAATTCCCAGCTAACCCTGCTCTGATGGGTGGATGAAGGAAATGACATTTTGAGACTTATTTTCTTTGGTTTTCTGTTCCTGCCTGGTTTTGGCACAAGCCAGGGAACACAGTTAATTATAGCCCTGGAGAGAAATGATTGTTGTTTTACCTTATTTGGTGGATAACAGCAAATCCTTCTTTGGGACAAAAAGGGAACCTGGCCTGGGAGTTCTGTCTGCAGTTGCTGATCCAGGCAACACCCAGCCCAAGGATTTTAGGTTCTTCCCTGCTCCTCCATGTCCCCCAGCAGGGTCAATGCTCTTTTGTTGGACTTCACAGGGATTTTTTCCCGTGCAGCTCAACCCCACATTTCATCTCAGGGCACCTCTTGCTGTGCACAAATCCAACTTGGATGAGAAAGGACATCAAAAATCACAACAGAAATTCAGAGTTCCATGGAATTCAAGATTCCTAGATACAGGAATAGCAAGAAGTGAGTGGTTTTGCAGGCTGGGAGAGCCCTGAATGCCAAGAAATCCTTGGGCTCCCTGCAGAGCTGCAGGGAAGCACCTGCAAGGGGAGAAAGAGCCACTCCAGGTATCCAAGGCCATTTCCCAGGAACATGGTCTAGAAATTCCCTTTTCACCCCCCAAAAACTCCCACACCTCAGCATAACCCACTGAATTTGGGACCTTTGATTCCAAAAAGCTTCAGAGTGAAATTCAGACAAGAAGAAATCAAGATACTCCTGGTGCAGGGGTTCCTCATCCATCTTTATCAGTGGAACAGGCACAGAAGGGCTCCAGAGCTCCAGGAAAAGCTGGATGAACAATTAAATTCCTCCTCAGAGCCTCAGTGAGATCTGTGTGACTCAGGAGCTTTGAAGGCATGAGATGAGAACAGAACCAGCCCTGGAGCTCCCTGCCCTGCCCAAGGCCCATCCCTGCTTCCCTGTCGAGCTCCAAGTGGGATCTCGCCGGCTGAACGTGCTCCCCTTGCCACGGTGCCACCACTGGGATCAGCCATCCTGTCCCTCATCACTTCCAGATCATTAAATTATTTCTCTCTAATCCAATTAGCCACGTCAGCATGGAACAATCCATGGGATACTTCAGAGGGAGGCTCCGTGTCCATTTCCTGATGTCCAGGGCATCCCTGGGGAAGGGCAGGCAAACAGGGATTTGTTGGTGCCATGGCCCCACCTTAGAGACCTCAAACACCCAGGTAATTTGTCATAAATTCCATGTTTTCTCCATTTCCAAGGATTTTTCTCCTCTGTTGTCTCGTTAAGAGGCAAACACCACATTTTTGTCAAGCTTGAGAGGCACCTGCACCTCGTAGGGGCAGCAGGGTGGGACAGTGTGTCCAGGTGCTTGGAGAGGGGGTCAAATTCCACAGATCTGGCTGGAAACCATCTGGAACTCATTGGAACAAGGCTGGAGAGAGAGCTTGGGGGTTTCTGCATCCTCCTGTGGCAGCAGGGAGCTCCAAACCCTCTTGAGGACACCCCAAAGTCCAGGCCCAGCATCAGGTGGGGGTCCCGAGCCCTTCCCGGAATTGTCCTGCAGCCTTCAGCAAGGGAAGAGTTGTCCTGGTACAAATTCCAGTCAAGGAAAATATCCTGCAGCCCATAAATACTGGATCTGGTCCATAGGGCTGCTCCAGGGGCACATCCCAGCCCTCAGAGGCTTCCCAGGGCCTTTTCCAGGGACCTCACACCTGAAACAACCCCAGACACTGTGGTGTGACAAGGAAGCAGCACAAGACATTTTCCCTACCTGAGTTTCACTGTTTTTAACTTGTCCCAGGGCTTTCCTGCCCTTCCCAAATTCCCTGGGATACTGGGCAAGCTCCAAATTCCCCCCACACCCCTTTGCTGGAGCTGGCACCAGATGCTCCACATTTCCCTGCCTTGTGCCAGGCTCTCTGCAGTCCTTCCTCTGACCCTCTGCCTCTCCAAGAGGATCCTTCAGGTGATGCCAGCAGAGGAAAATAAAGGGGAACAGCTCCCAGCCTGAACTAGGAGCTGCTGGAAAACCTCTAAGCAGGATTGGGATGCTCTGAGTGCTGAAAATTTACATGGATTCAGAAGACAACTGAAAAAATTCTCAAATAGAAAAGGTTTTTAGAGTTACTGACTGCAAAACCCCCCTTTAACTTTGAAAAACCCTGAGAAACAACTGGACGTGGCACTCAGGGCTCTGTTTTAGTTGACAAGTGGTATTTGGGCAACCTTGGAGGTCTTTTCCAACCTAAATCATTCTCTGATTCTATCCCAGTAAATCCCAGAGGCACAAACCAGTGGGGAAATGAATCTGGGGAACCATCTCCCTCCTGTCCCTGCTCACCCTCCGAGCACCCACAGCTGCCTGGGATGAATTCCAGTCAAGGAAAACATCCTGCAGTCCATAAATGCTGGATCTGGTCCAGCACCCTGCTGCAGGACCCTTGAGCCGACCCCAAGCTGCTTTTGCTGTGCTGTGAAGGAAAATCACACCCACCAGAGGGTCTGTGAGGAGCCAGCGCTGCTCTCAACAGCCGCAGGCTGGTGCTTAATGAGCTTTCAGCTGATTGTTACTGAGTGGAGAGGCACAATTAAAGCCCATTAAGTGCCATGACATCACCAGCTCCGAGGAAACTGCACTGGGCAGGAAGGAGGTGGGACAGCCATGGAATTATGGCCATGGGATGAGGTAAAATCACTGAGTTACAGCTGCGGAGTTACAGCCATGGAATGAGTTACAGCCATTGGAATAAGTTACAGCCATGGAATAAGTTACAGCCATGCAGTTACAACCATGGAATTGCAGCCATGGAATGAGTTACAGCCATGGAGTTACAACCATGGAATTGCAGACATGGAATGAGTTACAGCCAGGGAATGAGTTACAGCCATGGAGT
>VZRX01004261.1:337-24095 GCA_013398075.1 Notiomystis cincta | reverse complement strand
ATTTAGCAGGTGCCTTTGTGTGTTCATCAGTATTGCAATCAAATGGCACTCTTACTAATTTCATAATTAATGAAAACCTTCCAATACCTTGTCTCATGGAAGAGAGTTAAGGTTCAGTAATCTGAATTGTGGAGGTAGAGATAATCTGAAGAAAGAGGAGTCTTATAAAAGAATACACTCAAAAATATTGAAGGTTTTTTAAGCGTACAGGAAATCTTTAAAAACAGAAGATCACTGAAAAATGTCTGCAGCAATGCTTTCCCTCCACAGGTCTTCTGCAGACAAAAAATGAAAGTCACATTCTTAGCCAGCTGTGAGAAAATTAATAGCTCAGATTTCTCTTCTCACTTTGACTGTGCCTTTAAATGCCACTTCTTGTATCTGCAGTCACTGCTCCTCTTGCCATTCAAAACCATGCAGGCAGTGGGAGGCCCAGTCACTCCCTGAAGCTTCTGGTGTGAGTTACCCACATGTTCCTTAGACCCGATTCAGACTGGTCACTGAATGTGCTACACACAGAGTAATGCTTTTCAGATTTTTCTTAGCTGTTTTTTAATTCAAGTGAGGATCAAACAAGTCATCAGACTACCCTGGTTCTATGTTAAAGTCTTTCAAAATCTTCTTTTGAATTTGATTATTTTCAAAAATCTTGGCTCGTGCTCGCAGGGAGTTGAGAACTTCAACAAGATGAATTACTCTGCTGTCTTCCAACATTTCAATGCTTCTATCAGGTTTTCTTTATCCTCAGAGATATAGGTAGGCATTATCAAGTATTTTCAAAGAGGGAAGTATAGATACAGGGTGTTATTGTCCCAGACGATAACTCAGACCATCACAGTCTGGACCTCTTAACCACTGCACCAGCTGAGCCTATTGTAGTAATCCCCAGGCTCATTACGATTCCTTCCTTAGAACTTAAAGCATAAACTAGTACCAGATAAGCTTTTACTGTATATATAAGACACAACAGGACACTAACCATTTCTTCTCATTTAAACACAAGTCAGTCTTCCACATATTTATGTTTGCCTTCCCTACTATGTTTGTACATAGTAAGTAGCACTACTTCTCTGCAGCGAGGTGGTTACAGACAAAACATGAGAGGAGAGGACTGTGATATTAAAAGAAAAATGTACCTTAACAAAAATAGATTTACCTTTGTTGGTACTGNTAAAAAAAAAAGTTTGGATATTACATTTACGAAAGTATTTACAAACAACCACAAATAACTACTCACTATTCAAGCAATGCTTTAAATTTGAAGAGGTTTCATTGTTTCCCGTGTGCTGAATACTTCCTTTAAATTAATGCTCCCAAAAGGGATTTAAAAAAATCCCTTCTATTTGATGATGGAATCAAAACACAAACTTTCACACAGCTGCCAGTCTTCTCTTTGGACTTTGATGTTCCGTTTCCATTTTCTTTTCCTGTGGTTGGTAATGATTCTCAGATATGTCTACAGAACTTCATGGGCCTAATATCAGTAAATTAGGCCAAGATAATGAAAACAAAACTAATAAATTCTTAAGAATGTGGAGAATTCTTCATTGAGCCCAGTCTAAATTTTTTTTCCTGAGGTAGGGTTTTTTTGCCTCTCTGACTTTCACAGGAATCACTGTAAGAACTTTACACAGTGAATGGGTAGAAAGTTCCTTAGGTAACCACATTTTCTCACTTAATCTCACTTCACTACAGCGAGGTCACTGCTAAAAATTTCCATTAAATTTAGAGCATGAATAGATCAATGTCCAGGATCAATATTGTTTCCTGGTCCAGTAACTATTTTTCTTTGTATGTTTCCTTCTAAATACACCCTGACACCTTAATGGTACGAATGTCATATTTAAAACCTTAATTTCATTAATATGAAATCTGTAGAAAAGCAAGCATCTGTATCCTAACAAAAATCAGTTTTAAGTTCCTATCTTATCAACTGAAAGACAAAATTACTGTGGTTCTGGATGAAACAGCCATGCGATTTCCTAAATTCTAACATGATAGTTGTGCGTGGTTGAGCCCATATTCCCAGAATTTTAAACGGCAAATTTACTGGAATCAACAGTATCTCAGATACAGTGGGAAATAGTAAGTTACTGAAGCTGAGTTTCTTTGTGAAAGTATGCAAACACTTTCAAGGACTTCTAGATAGCACCTATTTCTTGTTATTCCTAGATTTATTTTTTAAATGATGCTGACTAACACTATCATAAAGACTGATAATCAAGTCTGTATTTCAGGTGAAAAATCTAAGTTTGAAGCATTTAAAAAACATTCTATGAACAATAAATTANTCACATTCTTAGCCAGCTGTGAGAAAATTAATAGCTCAGATTTCTCTTCTCACTTTGACTGTGCCTTTAAATGCCACTTCTTGTATCTGCAGTCACTGCTCCTCTTGCCATTCAAAACCATGCAGGCAGTGGGAGGCCCAGTCACTCCCTGAAGCTTCTGGTGTGAGTTACCCACATGTTCCTTAGACCCGATTCAGACTGGTCACTGAATGTGCTACACACAGAGTAATGCTTTTCAGATTTTTCTTAGCTGTTTTTTAATTCAAGTGAGGATCAAACAAGTCATCAGACTACCCTGGTTCTATGTTAAAGTCTTTCAAAATCTTCTTTTGAATTTGATTATTTTCAAAAATCTTGGCTCGTGCTCGCAGGGAGTTGAGAACTTCAACAAGATGAATTACTCTGCTGTCTTCCAACATTTCAATGCTTCTATCAGGTTTTCTTTATCCTCAGAGATATAGGTAGGCATTATCAAGTATTTTCAAAGAGGGAAGTATAGATACAGGGTGTTATTGTCCCAGACGATAACTCAGACCATCACAGTCTGGACCTCTTAACCACTGCACCAGCTGAGCCTATTGTAGTAATCCCCAGGCTCATTACGATTCCTTCCTTAGAACTTAAAGCATAAACTAGTACCAGATAAGCTTTTACTGTATATATAAGACACAACAGGACACTAACCATTTCTTCTCATTTAAACACAAGTCAGTCTTCCACATATTTATGTTTGCCTTCCCTACTATGTTTGTACATAGTAAGTAGCACTACTTCTCTGCAGCGAGGTGGTTACAGACAAAACATGAGAGGAGAGGACTGTGATATTAAAAGAAAAATGTACCTTAACAAAAATAGATTTACCTTTGTTGGTACTGGCTCACAGACACACACACACACACACACACACAAGATCTTTAAATATTAAAAAATCCCCTGTCATTTCCCTGCTCTCCTTGATCTGCTGCAAAGTTATGAGGGTCCATTTATAACAACAGTGACAATTGCAGCAGAACACCATAGTGTGACTGAGGATGAGAAAAACACAGAGAGATAATGCCTACACAATGTACACTGAACACACATGGACATAGCCTGAATTCTTCAGTTGACGCTTACACAGGGAACAATCTGGGGGCAAATATGCTCTTTGCCCCATATGTTCTGTATCACTCATCCAAGAGCAAATACATGTGTGAAATCAATCTGAACCACTAGGATCTTTCATCTCTTCACTGGTACTGAGGATTGCATATGGCATAAGGCAATGGTGAATCAAGCCTCATGATCTTTTACAGGAGTTTTGCCTCGAGGAACTACAGGCAGTCACTGAGACAGAACTCAAAGATCTTGTTGAAATAGCACTCAAGTACAGGTAAATGCAGACATTTGCAACTTGAGATTTGCTCATAGCATTCCTTCCTATAGAATGGCTTGCACTGTAAAAAAAAAAGCTAAAACCAAAGTAGTTTACATGTAAAAAACATAGTGTGCAAGAATATTTCTAAGCCAGTGAATTGTGTGCATGTCTGTGACAACTGAGGTAGATTTTTTTTGTTTTTCCACATATGTTCCAGCATATACTTATTTAAGGTCTTGGCAATGCTAAACAAACTTGTATCTTCAGTCTCTTTCAAGGAAGGCGTTTTGTCTAACCCTTTGACACTGGAAGTGCGTTCTCTTCATCCCCGGGTTGTGCAGGCTTGCTGTTTCCTCTTAATGTTAAAAATGAGTATCTCAGTCCTCCTGCCATACTAAAGAAAAGAGAATGAACAGTGGTGTCAGAGATACCTGATGTTACAGATGTAATTTCATAGGTGCGTGCCTTTCCTTGTGAAGGGTTGAAGAGCACCAGCTATCATAAACTAGGAGTGCCTCAGAGCTATGTAATCCATCTGAGAAAGCAGCCCTGAGCAGGCAAAGATCAATTACCAGCTGCTCACACAGATTCGCACACACAGATGTAACTGATCATCTAAGCACAGAAAGTAACAACTCACAAGCTCAAACTTATATTCAACTGGCACAACTCATTCAGTCAGTGTTCTCACTTCCCACACCACACTTGGCTTTTACTTGGTAGCCTCGCAGCTCAGAACTGCTGCTCATAACAAAAGAAAAAAGAACCAATTCAATTCCACACAGTAAAACTGCAGGCATATTTCCACAATTAGGCCCTACCACAGCAAGATTTAGTATCTGAAAATAGACATGAAAAGACATAACTAACTGTAATGAACTTTACATTCTGAGGCAGTGCTTCTTTGGGCCAGTAGTTTCAAAACTGCATCACCCAAATGAGTCCAATCAAACGAAACATAGAACTAGAGCTCACTGAAAAATTTTCAGCTTTAAAAAAAAAGGCTATTCAAGTTTCACTTACCAAATATTTAGCCCTACGAAGTTTAACATGGAGAATATGTAATCTCCACCAATCAACATTCCGATGTAAGCGATGGAAATATTCTGAAAGGAAACAAAAGTCATGCATTTATTTAAGTCAGATTTCATCTCCGTGAATACAAGCAGTATCAACTAATTCACTTTTCTAAGGAAATAGCTATGCTGTGTTGCTGACCACTCCAAAATCAGCCTTTGAATTCACTTCATGAGGTGTCAGCCTTACGGGTAATGTAGCAATGAAAAAAAATAAAATCAGTATGTTTTCTAAATACGATGCACAGTGACTTTCTGGGAAAAATAAAAGCTATTTGATATTAGGCAAAATGCACCTAAGGCCACCTTTCGAAATTTATTTCTTTACCACCTTTGGAATTCAAATCCTATTTCTTAAAAGTGGATTTTGGGTTCTCTAACATAAAAAATATGCCTTAAAAATACAGTAAAAGTTCTTTATTATTACCTCAAGAGAGTTATCTGCTTACTTTTCCAACTAAATATGCACTGAAATCACTTGGTACAGGTTCAAGACAGGCACAGTATAAAGTTAAAGGTTCTACCTCTCACCCACCCGCATCAAGTTTTGGAAGAATAGTCCCCTAAAGACAGAAGGAAAGACATAGGAGTGTGTGATCCTTTTACCAACACTTTGTTGCTTTCAATTGTTTTAGCCGCTAGTCTGGACAATGACATCTGTCTCCACCGAGAAGTCTCTACTGGACACTGCTACATCATAACCTGCTTCTCAACTTTAGAGCTGTTCAAAGTGAGTTGAAGACTATTACAGCTTAGAAAATAGAAATAGTCTTGCCCTGAATTAATGGCTTGATGCAGACATATAACATTTAAAAGAACACTTTCAAGGCCATAGAATGAAAACTACTAGATTAGTCTTGCGGCTTTCAAAAAATAAAAAGGATATAGAAAGAGAAACAACACCCTCCTTTTGCAGATTTTGTTATGCTGAAGGTATTGCTTTCCTTAGTCCCTTAGGAAGGGAGTACTTTCAGGACTGTTATTCCTGTGCCTAAGATAGCTTGAATTCTGGAAGTGTTGCCCACAGCTGCAAGATAAGCTTTANAAAGCGCATGGCCAGTCAGGGATGTTCCTAGATGTGCTGTCTTCATCAAATACAAAGCAAGATGCAAGGTTTTAAATTAAACTGTGTTAAAGAAAACAGATTGTAAGGACACTGGGTTCAGTTTTTAAGACATGCATGTTGATCAAATTGACCAGAATTTGTACAAACCAAAATTAAATAGTCCATTCAGCTAGAACACAAGTTCTCACACAGAGGCTGAGGCATCTGACCTCCATACTTCAGCTTAGTCATTATTCTGAACCTATGAAAGCCCTATATATCAGCTGCAAAGGAAATTAGTTTAGCCCAAAGTAAAAGCAGGTTAGTCCCTATCAGTTCACCTGGATTTGAATCAGGCCATCTTGACTAACATACAATAACCTCAAAAACAACAGAGGCAGGTGGTAGTACCTGATGAAATGTGGCTAAATGTACATCTTTTAATTAAAATTGTTTGAGTGTCTCTTGTAGGAGAAATAAGAATAGATCAATACTAACAATGCTTTCTGGAGCTTACCTGACCTTCAATGCACGAGAACAGGGTCACTTTGTGGTGTGACCTTGTTTGGCACAAGCAGTGTCTCAGTTTTACCCCTCATTTTGAGTTTCTATCTCAAAGATCACTGCTGAGCCAATGCTCTTTCCTGTTTATTTGAGCATTTTTATTTCCCTCTTCTGCTCCATAACTGACCTTGATAGCACCAACTACTGTTGTTGTGAGCGCAGAATTGTAATGACTGCACAGGACAGTAGAATACATCAAGAGAAACCTAAACAAAGGAGAAAATTTTATAAATACCTCCCAGGGAGCTCAGAAGTTTAGCAATACTTCAAGATGTTCAACATTTTCTGTTGTATTTTTCTGGGATCTGTAATCCCGCATGTTTCAAACCCTAATATAAGAATTTCTGTGACTCTCTATTTTAAGTTAATGATATTCAAAATATGTATTAAAATATGCTACTTGAGCTCTAGCAGAGTCATCCCTTTTCTCTGTGCTGTTTATATGTCAGTATTTCAAGTTAGTTTGACCCCTTGTTTACAACATGGAAGAGAAGAACAGTATGAAACTCATTCTTCCTTTGACTCTGCAGTTTCAACAGGAACAGAGCATTGTTTCTTTACTTTTAAGTCTCACACATTTTTCCAGCCACTTTAAAGAACACACAAGAACAGTTCCTATACTCAAGGACTTACATGCTATTAACTTCAAAATGTTAGATGATCGGAAGAGCCAGACAGAAGAGACAGTACAGGAAATACAAAGCTAAATGTCATGTTCTTGTGCACTGTACTGTGAGGTCAAAAATCCAGATAGCACTGAATAGTTGTTTACATCATTAGAAATAACTAAAAGTCAAGATAACCGTGGGGGAAAAACAATGTTCTTTTAACTTTAACATAATTTATTAGTGAGTCTTATATCTGAGATTTGCAATTTGAAACACTGTCATGAAAACAACCTTCTTGATTCCCCTATGTCCTTACCCCAACAAGCAGGAAAGAATAAATTGAAAGACAAATAAAAAATTTGTCCAGTGCTGGAAGTGTGTTGCCTATTTAAAAAAAGAGAGAGAATTATGTGCTATATAACCAACTGTAAACACATATAAAATATACTTAATATGAAAATATGCAAATTCACAAAATACATTTCATTCATACCAAATGAACCATATGAACCATTTCTATTACTACTGGATACAGTTTAATGCATCTAACTTGAGAGACAACAGGATGATATCACCCATGATACCTAGATACATACTTTTAACATGTAGAGTAGTGTAGATACACAAGTGCACACTGTAAGCAATGAACATAGACACAACACAGAAAACTGTGTTTTAGTATTTACTGACAGATACTATCACTGTGAATAATAACACATAACAAAAAGTGCTGATATGAGACAGACGGAAATAGCAAATATGTAAATAATTTCCTCTATATCTCCTACATAACACAGATTAATTCATGAGCAGTTTTCAAGGCCCAAGTCTGCATTTTTGAGCATTACTAAGGTCTCTCAAAAATGAAGATAATGAAAAGGCTTAATCATCACTTTGAAGTATCCTCCCTAGCGAAGTGCAGCAAACAAACACATAGTGCCACATCATCACTAAGAAATATGTCACAGATTCTTTTCCATCTCCCAGATATGCCTCATTTTAATCTGGTTAGTTTACACTTGCTGCATAAGCACCAAATTCAGCTAAGGCTGAACACATCCCTGAGAAACAGAATAAAGGCGGTTAGTCCATGCTGAGCTGCAATCAGCTGAGCCTCCACCATGTGAGGTAATAGGTAAAAGGGATCTTGAGCAGCTCTGCCCTGCTAGAATTGTGCTGGTGTGCAACAACAAATTGCAGAGTGTAACAGAGAGCCATTCTGGGGCTTCCTTCCTCTTACATTGCATCATGCTTTCCTGTCCTCACAGTGAGCCAGCTGGAGAAGGAGAAATTAGTAACTTTGACATTCACTCACAAACTGCAGTCTCTACAAGATTACAGAACTAGGTAGGGGAGCAGAAACATGTCTCTATTACATAGATGTGGTACCAGTGTTAGACTTCACAAGAAAAGACATATGCTGTGATGGGTCAAGGCAAGAAGCTCTGCCAGGGCAAAAACTGGTCTGAAAATACAAGACAAGTACAAGAGTTATCTACAATCTTGTCATTGGTATTTTTCCATTTTCTCTGTTTTCTCTGTGACTTGGTTTCTGTGTGTCATACTGACACTGGTTATCTTCATCATTTAATAGGACTTCTATTATTAAGTGACCAAATCCATGTGATGCACAGCAAGCACAATTTATTTCTCCAATAGATATTTATTCTCTTCAGGTAATTGAGCATTAAGTTGTTTGCAGCAAATCAGCCAGTGGGCACGGCACACTATTTTCCCCTGCAGTAAATCTAGCAACTAGGTAAATTTCTCTGACCAAGCCTCCCAAAATGTCTCCAACCCTGTGTGCTGGAAAAACAGTTGAAATCTTGCAGCTATACAAACTTGAGCCCCTTTTCCAGGATGGGCAGGAGCTGCAGTTTCCTAAACTGGCACAAGGTCATGATGGACTGATGTCATAAAGAAACTTCCCATTCACAGCAGACCTAATTCCACCGCTTTCAGGAAATCATAATTTTTCTGCTTAAAGCAGAATTCTAACAACACAATGACAAAATCATGTGAGTTAGGACACAACAACATACAACAAAGAATATTGTCATGATTCATTACACCCTCCAAAGAATTTTCAGTGGCAAATGTGAAACATTTCTAGCAAGGAATGAGTGACTAGGCTCATTTTACTATTAAGAAAAAGGCAACTCAGCTAGTTGGTGAGGGAGCCAGGAAAACCTTCTAGTCTGGTACTTTATGTATCCGGACATACTGCCTACTGTCTATTAGGATTACCTGGGGACAGTCTTGCTCTCATTCTACAAGAATGCAAAATGTAGGTTACCAAACTAGACTGAGACTAAACAGAAATCTGCCCTGGATATCAGAATGAAAGATGGACTGGAAGTTGGCTGTATATTGCAATCTCATTTTAGGGCATGTGGCAAACCACACAGTGTAACTGGATTCTCAACCAATTGCTCTAGCTGGGAGTCCCCAGACATATATTAGTTCATAGATAAAGACTCAAAGGACTATCACACAAATTCAGCTTGTCCTTAAGTGAATAATCACAACTTCTTACTTGTGAAGGGAAAGTCCAACTCACAATTTTCAAACACTAATGACTAACACAGAGATAGGATTACCTCTTCAGAGACAAATAAAAAGCCCCTCCCACTCCCCAAATGAAACCTGAACAAAATAACATTATCACTCTGAGATATGCAATATTGCTGCTTACCTGCTGAAAGTCTCCAGTAGAAAAACTAATAATAACTGTTGGAATCACCATGAAACAAGCATTATAAAACAGGACACCGTATTTTCCCAACTCCTGTGAAAAATGAAACGTGGTGTTCGGCATTAAAGCCATTTGGGAGCAAAATACTACATATTTTTCTGGCAATTCTTCTGACATTATTGTCAGTGAGAATATAATACAACTCAATTTAAAATACAACCTTTGCAATCCTTGGATTCAGTGTTTCATGCTAAGCTGAATTTCCACTTCAATTTATTTGTGCTCTCAGCAGAATTTTACTGTTCTGTTATACCTTGGATGCTTTCTATACAACACCAAGAACTTTCAAAAGTACTGATCCAAAAATGCTTTGTGTTGACTTCATATAAGTCTCTGCCTGGCCAAGGAATTACCCAGTCCTTCTACTGCAAATCAGCCATGAAAACAAAAAACAGGAAAATGAATGAAGTCTGACTCATAGATGGAGCTCTATAATCACCGGTAATTGATGTAACTTTATGCAACCTGAGGGCTGCCATATAACCTGTGGGTAAACTTGCTTGACATAAAGACAGAAGATAAGAAGAATGATAAAATAGCCTTCCCTTCCTCCAGATTCAGCTGTGCTGCTTAGCAAATTTCTCCAGCCTCTCTTCTCCTGTATTTTGCAGAAAATTGCGGACTATTAAGTGCTGCTTGTAAATAAAAATGCAGTCTGGAATTGATGTGATGTCTAAGATTATTAAAAGACATATATTTCTGTTGTAGAGAGTGAACCACAGAAGTCAGAGACCAAACCTCTATCCACGAATGCTCTTGCTATGGCTTGGTATGTTTCACAGTACTCCATTTGAAGAGCAGCCTGCCCAACATTTACACAAGTAATACATATCAAGATATCACTTAATTCCTTGGCAAGCCTGCCTTTGCTGCAGACTTCTAGATAACAGGCTGCAGGCTTTTAGATAACAAAAAAAGACTACAGTAACTGTGGTTATGACTCAGGCTGGACAGTTCTCTATTTTACATAAACATTACATAAAGTGTGTTTCTAGTCCAAAAGTCATTCTCCTTATATAAATATATAACAAATTTAGAAGTAAAATATTTGCTTATGGTTTGCATTTATTTCAATTTTTTTAGTAACTACAAACTCTGCCCAAAGGACTTGGGAGAAAAGAAAATACACTGTTTAGCAAGCCTAGTCAGAGATACAAATAACAATTATTTTCCCAGGCTGTTCTGTATTAAGAATGCACATATCAACTGAAATGTGAAAATAAATGAAGTTATTTATGGGTTTATAATGGTAAGTACATAAAAGTCATATAATAAGTAACCCACTGTTATCATATTGTCATAATGCTAAATTCAATCTCATCACCCCAAGGTTACCTTTGGATCAATTTTCTGCTTTGTATAGACACCATTTGCTGCTGTGAAGATATCATTTAGCAACACAAAGATGTAGCCCTCCAGGTTGAAAGACAGGTCAGACCTGTGAAAGAAATACTATACTGTAAATAAGCAAAAAACTGCAATGCATTGCATTACCTTGCGTACCGAGATGAATATTGTAAATGAGGATATGCAAATCCTGTGAACTTCAGCCAGTCACAGGTTTTGCTTCAAGCCTTCTTTGTAAGTCAAAGTACTTCACATTTCTCCAGTCACAGGACCATCACAAATGAGACATCAGAGAGTTCCTAGTACTCAGTGTGAAAGTGGCAGGAAATGTTTTGTTTTCATTCAGAGAAAAATTCCACCCATCTCTACCCTGGCAACCAGTCCAATTATAACTGAGTATACTTACCAATTTCTTTTATTACAAAAAGTGGCTAGAGAATAAAATCTGACTGTTTTTTACAGTCAGACCAGACATATTGTCATATTTTCTGTTTTGACTAGTTACCTCATCAATACAGGGTAATTCATTTAATAGGACTATATGGATCACATCACATGGAAATTATTTACCCTTGTTCATACCAAAGCCAGGAAAAAACAAATAAAACATTACCTTTCCAGTTAGATAAAGGAATGTTCAAACAGAAAACAGAGGACAACAGCATGTGAGTGCTTTGTGAACAATATCTCACAATAAAACTTACTAAAAAAAAAAAGTGGGATTTTTATGATTAAGAAAACAGATAATTCCTAACTCCATATTTGACAACCAAAATACTGGTCTTTCTATCCAGGACAAGAATATACTTTTCCAAGATTACTAAATACACTGATACCATGAAAAAACCCAAACCTCCTCAAGAGTTTTAACTTGCTTCACTTACGATCCTGCAAACATGGAAAACATAGGGGTGGAAAAAGACACACCCAAAGACTGCCAGCAGGAATTAGATTTTTTCCTTTGTATAACTGCACCGCCCAGTGATGTCACTAGAGAGATTTTCCAAATCCACTTTATCCAGACTAACTGATTTCAACTCAGGTTTACTTGGAGCTAAACAAGGAAAAAACCCTACTGCTGTCCCTCCCCTCATAATATGGCATTTTATAAGAAATTAAAACCTTACCCAGCGGCTATGAAAGCCCCAAGAATGATGGCAAATACGCTGACTATAATATTCAGTGGATACCGTTTCCTGCAGGAAAAATTAAAACAGTTCACATTTTCATTATTTGAAGTGGAGATTAAATGGCTGTCTGCCTGAAAAGTTTCAAAACAATTAATAATCACAGAACATTTGACAGGAGGGCAAAGTCTTGACAATCTTACAGAAGCAACATCATTGCCCATGTGCCACACTATCAGACCTTGGCCCTGAGAACGGAGATTGAAAAAAGCACTGTGAGCACTCTGTTACTAGACAATTATAAAAGTAAAGATTAAAGGTTTAAAGTAACAGCACTGAACCAAACAAATTTAATGTGTGTTGATATTCATAATAGACATATTTCAGTGTCTTCCAGCAGCCCAATAAAGGAAAATCATTGTACATCTCTCATGCAATTTTTCATATCACCTTTGTTGAGGAAGATGCCATACAGCACACTGTCTGAATTATTTTCCAGTAGATATTTATTATAGCTCAAACTGAAACTGTACTTGAAAGAGAAAATATGGAGCTTACAATATTCTTCACTACGAGATCAGTACTGCCACAGACTAGTGAAAAGCATACAGTAAAACGATTCTGGTTTTTATATCTACATTACTTTATTTGGAAGTATCTTAAGTACTCCTTTTTTTCACCATACTGCATTATGCCTTCTAGATATTCCCCTACTCCTTATCTGTCAAGATAGCCTGAGAGAGGAGATCCATCAAAACGAAATGTACAATGCTCTTGAAGAAATGCTCTTGGAGCAATCCGGTGTGTAAAGGAGCACATCTGTGGACCACTGTCCCCATAATAAAGCGCTGAGCAGACTCTAGATAAATTAGGCTTTGATCATAATGACTCTCAAGTGTAACAACTCCAACCCTGATTGTTTCAAAAATCCTGACATAAGCCTGCATAGACTCTCTAGAGTCTGTTCATTTTTAGCCCTGAAGAAATACACTGTGTCAGTCTGTACCAATACAGCATTCTGCTCCTAAGCTTTCCTTTGGTTAGGGTGTTGCTTGCACTCATTGCTCACACTGCTGTTCTCCAGCTCAGGATTTATGACAATCTCACTGATTCACATTTTTTTTCACTTGCTTATGGGAGTCGTCAGGCCAACAGAAGACAGCAAGTTTTGCTTTCCCTGGGAGAACTTAAAACTACAGAGCATCTCCAAATATGAGATCAATTAATTGCTGCTTCAGCCAAAAGGAGATGACAGTTTACTTGGGGGCTTTTTGGAAGCTTTCCCCTGACCATCACTCTCATGTTGCCTGGGTTCAGCTTCAGGAAGCTGGTTTTCTCCTTGTGAGTTCATCTTGTGAGTCCAGCACCAGCCATGTCAATAGAACTGGCCCAGTGAAGTTCTAGAAAAAAGTACAATGTATTTACATACTCCTGTTCCTCCAACTCAGTACTACTTCAACTAGAGATCCTGAGCAGCTAGCATATCCTTCTTAATTTCTCATGAAAAATAACATAGGTGTCTGTAAGTAAGGAATTCTCTGATCTAACAACTGATAAATACCATTTTGCTTCATTAACCTAGTATGTTTTCAGACTTGACCCAGACAGCTACTCCACATAAGCAGGCTGCCATGCTATCAGCATTCTTTGGAGACGTAAGAATCTGTCTGAAGCAGTTTGCAGTTCAGGAGCCTCCAAAACAAGACACAAACATAACCACTGAAAGTGTCTGAGTGGTGTCTGCTAACTTGAAACCTGTGCAACAGTCTAGAGAATGAGACGTGAAAATGAAGGCAAGCTGATTTTTTCCCTCTGTTCACTAAAATGTATATATCTATGCCTTCAAAAAAGCTACAAAAATCACTTTATTTGCTTTTCTCTATTTGTAAGTAAAAATCACTCATTCAATATTCTGGTGAGATGATACAAGTAATCAGTTTGATATGATCTAAAATAAAGGTATATTAATTGAAAAAGAAATAAAAACCAACAAAACACAACCCCAAAAACAAACAAAAAAGATCACCCAAGTATGATGATTTCCAGCAGTAAAGTAAGTGGAATGGTAAACTTCCTGAGCACTGTAAACATCGGCAAACTGTCAAAAAAACAAAATAAAAATCCAAGCATAGTATCAGATTAATAGCATTCATATATTCTAATTCTTATTTTACTAACCAGGGGATGGAACAATTAGTCCAGCAATAAGAAACCAAAACAAATACCAAATCACTTAGTACATATATAAAAATGTCTGTCTGACATTAGATGCACATTAGACAACCAAATCATTGAAAGATAATAAGCTTTGCCAATTTGTAAATCAGTGCAACCGCCTATGTTCTGAAGGTTGCTCTGCATTACTGAAATGGAATATAATAGGTATTTGCTACCTATAATAACCCTTATGAAATAATTATTTCTGCAAAATTCATAGGCAGAGTTAAATAAAAATTATTTCTGTTGTAAACTTAAGAGCAGAGACAATAAACCTGTCTCTGAAAACATATAACATAAATAAAATACAAAGAAAACATGCTTAGTAAACAAGCTGTACTTTGAAAAAAGTAAAATAAATCCATGACAAAAAAATTAGAAGAAACGCAAGAAACATGAATGGTGGGACCAGCTGCAACTACCAAATAAACTGCTACTTTTGAGCAACCTATTGTTGATCTTCATGAAGTAATGCAGCTGGAAACCTTTTTGAGTGAGAAAACACTTGCATCTGACACTTTGTAAATGTGACAGCATGGCCATATGGACCAATTAATCTCTTGCTTAAGATAACTATTAAAAATAGCATTAATAAATGATACAATCCTAACATAATGTTTAATAACTTTATAATAGACATTTTGAATTTATGCATAGGATCATCTTCACCTTCCAGACAACCCAAAAAAGGTGGAAAATTCAATAATGTAAACACCTGTCATATGTCGTAACAAAATGCAATATAATAAAATGTTAATGGCAGAAACACACTGCAGGTGTTTTTAAGTTTCTGTTATAAAAATTAGTTACAACTAGTAGATCTAAAAGAGGTATACCAGCCACAGGAGAGGGAGAAAATGTGCATTTTTATACCCTAGTAAACATTTAAATTTACAATCAGAGAAAAGGGAAAGAAAAAAAACAGCTTTCGCAGTTTTGAAACTACTTTCATATGGCTGAAGTGCTACTAGGGACAGTACTGCCTAAGTCTTTATGTCTGTTTCAGTGGAACAACTTGTGTTTATAGCTAGAGATGTAAACAAATTAAAAATAATACATTGGGAGACCTCATCACTCTCTACAACTCCCTGAAAGAAGGGTGTAGTGAGGTGAGGGCAGGTTTCTTCTACCGTGCCTGGAGTGAGAGCACTAGAACAAATGGCATTCAGCTGAGACAGGGGAAATTCAGACTAGATATTAGAAAAAAATTGTCACTGTTAGGGTGGTCAGGCATTGGAGTGTGCTGTCCAGGGAGGTGGTGGAGTCACCATCCCGGAGGGTGTTTGGATCTGGCACTGGGTGATAAGGTTACTGGCCCAGGTTTACAGTGGTAGTGCTGGGTTGACACTTGGACTGGCTGATCTTAAAAGGTCTTTTCCAACCTTGACAATTCTATGATTCTGTGATTCTATTTTCTTTCCTAGCATCTGTCTTATAGTTACGAAATGCACACAAACCTGCAAAATTCTCTTTTGGTTTAGTTTGGTTTAGTACCAAACCTTGGGAGCCTTCAATGACATAAAAAGCCACCACAATGGTAGTGCTGTATCCTCCAATCCTGTGCGGCCGTCATGCTTCTGTGCTCCTCCTCCACAGAAAATACGGCTATTCACTCTATTACAGCACATGTCTACATTACTCACACCTTTTTAGCACTAGCATGGAAGCAACTCTCATGGGTCTAGGCTTACAGGCAGCCTTCAGCAGTCAGTCAAGGCAGCCTTCAGCAGTGTTCCCTGACAACCTGCTTTTGGTGCTCAGCACGGCTAGGCCACCACCACTACCCCACTACACAGCAATTTTTTCATCTCCTGCTTATTCCTAAATACCTGCCATGACAGCATGGTACAAATATTTTCATTATGCTTCTTCCTTCAGAAACATCATTTTCCAACCCTCTGGTTAAGACACCCAGGAAAAGCTAGATGCTTGAGCATGAGGCCAAAGTGTAAGCACTTTGATGGTCACATAGGAGTCCTGTGATTTTATGTCGGTACAGGCCTGGCTAAGCTTCCCTTAAAGGAAGCAGACAACTTGTAAACTGAACAAATGTTTGGGTAAAAATTTCATAACAGTACCAAGAGTTTAGGCAGACAGGCAGACAGACACCACATGAATTTAAGACTCTAGGTAATGCTCTTCTTTAGTCTCTTTTTTACCCCACAAGAGAAAAGGGTAAAATCCAAGCAGTCTACTTATAACTTTTACATACTGTACCTGAGTTTGCTGGTACTTGATAATCCACTTAAGTGGTTTCCAACATAAATCAGAGGCAGAGGAAACAACTGTGATAAAATTAAAAGCACAACTCAGATTATTATGTTTAGAAGTACTGTTGAGAAATTTTACTTGATAGAATTTGATACCTGTCATATCAGATGTACTTTTATCAAGAAAGAGGGTTTTTTTAAGAGGAAAAAAATGTAACTGTGCTGCAAACTCATCTGCAGGTCTCATTTATGCAACTGGTCATGACCACAGCTTCACTGATGTCATCAAAAGAGTTGCAATCTACCACTGATTAGACTTAGAATCCATTCAGAGTAAACATTAATCAGTTTTATTCTAGTTACTATAATCCTCAGATTTAGACCTAGTTTAACATTTAATTTTAGGTATAAAAGCAATAATCACCACAGTACCTAAATAAGCAAGTAAAGAAGTGGAATAAAAAAGTTAATAAGCTATAAGTACACTGTGCTTCTCTACATACTCCACATACATTAGTACAGCTGGAAGTTGCAACATTTTAGATCTACCCAGAAAATTATGCTATATGAGATACTAAAAAGGAAAGGTAAGTATTTATGAGTAAATTAAACTTTGCTTCTAGCAAAGAGACTGACCTGCACAGAAACATATGGTCCATAACACAATACACAGAAACAATAACAGAACTTCAGAGCCTTAAGAAAATGTACAAGAAGACATGGATCCCTAAAATAATCAGTTGCAATTCAAAGCTGTTAATTTTCCTGTTACAGAAAAAAATTACAGTATCACAGAATGGATAAAGTTGGAATTTGCAGAGGATTTAAACCAACGAAAATAATCAGTAGGGACAAAGGAAGTGTGTACATTTGGTCTCATTCACTATCAGTCAAGAGGGGCTGAAATGGCAGAAAGACATAACAAATCCTCTATCCAAATGTGTAATAGTTGTTCCTACACAGGGACACTGTTTGTTGAAAGCTATGCATTCTTAAAACTTTGCTGCAAAAGCATGCTAGAGGATGCTTTATCTGTGTTAAAAATTCTGCATGTCTTTCACAGCAAGAGAGGAAAAAAAAGTGAAGTAAGAGTTAATTGATAGTCAACTGAAGTTAACTTTTAAGTGAAAGTCACAGTAAAAGTAAACAGGACTAAAAAGAAAGCAGGAGTATGAGTAACAAAAAATATTCAGCCTGTTGACATAGGTTTGCAAAAATCTTGTAATGCACTATCTCATCTGCAGACTTTTATTTAGAACATTTTGGTTCATTTAATTTATAGGCTGAAAACAGAGCAGACATTATATTATCTTTCCTCTGAATTCATTCCATTGTAAAGACAAAATTACAACACCCAGCACAACAGCAGAGATCTGTGAATCATTTACTTTAAAAGGGTCAGGAACTTCAAAGCTTCATCACTAAAATAAGCATTTCACTACTTTAAAACTCTAGCTGAAAACACTGAAGACATAAACCAGTTGAGGAGTGAAAAGTAATGATTATCTTAGTGTCAAAGGAAAAGTTGACAAAAGGATAAGGAGCTGGCCTAAGGGTTCCTTAAAAAGTAGAGAAATTGACAATAAGCAATCCAGCTGATTCACTATGACTAGTCAAATCCAGCACTAAAAACAATATGCAGTCCTGGGTGCTAAAATGCTGACTGCTCCCAGCCTATCCTGTGAAGTCTTCCAAACAACAGATATTATTAGGATAAAGAAAATAGGTACTGTGGTTTTTTTCATGCCTTTGTACTTAAGTTAAAGCGAAGACAACAGCTGAGAGGGAACATGGTAGGACTGGGAGGTTATGGATGGAAGAAACTTCTCTAGGTCTCAATAAGTTATTTATACAAGGAACTCAAAGCTACCCACTGGGAAACCTTCTTTCTTATTCTGGAATAAAGAAGAATTGTCCATTTTATGAATGATACCACAGATTTCCCTCCAAGACTTGTACATGTTGAAATGCCAATGATTTCAACATGCATTAAGAACAAACATTTCTGTAAGACATACATTGTAAACCTCATATATTGATAGGAAAAGATTCTTCAGTAAAGATGTGGGCGTGAAAAGTTATACTATCTGAGCCTTGCAGCAGAGCTGGGAACACTCCCTGTATCCTGGAGCAAACACAACCAATTCCCTGCAACAAGACACAAACACACAGGCTAATGCATCAGATACGCCCCAGCAACATTGCATAGATGTAAAAATCTTCAAGGATCATTGCTGTAGTAATTTCACATCCTAGTTGGCAAACTGAGGTAAGAGAAGAACCTCTCACATTTGTTCTGCCCTGCCTCTTCAGACCATACACATTTAAGGTCTGTAGGATGCAGCTAGGCGCCACCTAGAGCATTTTCAGGGGGTGTTATTTAGCCCCTCCTACGGAACATAAATCTTATACTGAGGGTCAACTGTTGTTCTGGTTTCTCATCTATCACATTATTTTTCTATTATTTTATCACATGCTCCATTCATATTTCCAAGCAGCCTTTCTCCCTTCATGCTGTGTTCAAAAGTCTTTCATAAGCAGGTATCTCTGACTGATCCCACAGAGAGCTATATCCAGAAAAACTCTTCAGGATTATGAAAGAGTTCATCCAGCTGTACGAAGGTAAAGCACCCTTTTGGCACCAGATTTCTCTGCAAACAGAGTTTATGTCTACAGCCCAAACACACTAGAATATTGCAGAGAAACTAAAATTATCAAATCCATTTTTAAATGAAATAATGATACAAGTAATGCCATTTGAAAAAGAAATGCAAATGTTTTTCTTGTCTTCGTTAGAAAAGATGCTACTATAAGAAGTAACTCTTTCCTACTAATACCAGGACATATGTGATCCTTACCTTCACAGGTATACTTTTGTCAAAATCAGGGAAGTGAACAATCTTATTGAGTTTTGACACATACAAGATAAGTATAGTAGCTGCCATCTAAACAAAAAGAAAAAGAACGAGAAGGCATGTAAGAGCAAAATTGTAATATATGAATGAAAAAACTGCTTCAAAGACAAAATCTCTATATCAATTTGACAAATACTAGGGTTTATATATTTCTCTAAAAGGACAGCACAGAATGCAATTAACAAATTGAAATAATTATACTCGTATCATTTTTGCCAGCTATTTATTTAAAAGCAAAATACACACATATACTTTACTATCCTGAAGAAAATTAGTGGCACTCTGTGAAACGATGCATGCTGAGAAGGAGCTGAGAAAATAAAATAGGACAAAATCCCAGATAAACCATGAAGTGTTTACTCAAAGAATTGTTTAGTCTGCAGAATCACTCCTCAAGCTTTTTTTTGGTAATGCAAGATGGAAGCTGGGCACTGATCAGTCTGTTGACAACACAGGAATAAATAGCAAAGATGCAGACAGAATAAAGAAGAATATCTGAGCAATCATACGTCACAGGTGTTAATGCTGTCCCAGGGAGTCAAAAAAAAGGGTCAAATTTTCCTAATACAAAAATACAGTAATCAACTATCTAGAAGATGAGGTGGAGTCATGTTCTGCAGACTAAAGCATTGTACCATATCATATGTACTTTACAAAGTGTTCAGAAAAATCTTGGAAGCATCAGGCAACAAAAAAATAGAAATGCCATTACGTTTTAGATTCTGCAAAGAAAAAAGCTGCATCAACACATGAATTATTGCCACATTTTCTAGTCTTTCACTGAAACATGATCTCTGGTTCCTTGAGCAGTCTCGATGTGTAAAACTCTCACTCTCTCACATCACAAAGTCTTTACAAGACATTTTACTGTCTCTAGCACACAACAGCAGAGATGTCAGACTTGCAGTACCTTGTTTTCAATTCCTCCTCGCTACCCCCTGCTGTGCAACCTTGGCAGAAAGCAAATTCTCTGTAAAATGTATTTGCCTAAACAACATTTGCTTCAAGGCTCAATCTTTATCAGTGATCCCTCTGCAGTGATGCATTCTTCTTTATGGACCTAGTCCACAAGCATTTGAACTTTGGTTTTACTACAATGCCTCCTAACAACAAAAATAATAAAACACATTTCTGCTGCAATACTGCAACTAATCCATGGGCAAATAAAACAACATAAAATCAAAATTTTGCACTGGTCCTACTGGAAAACTGTAAGGAAATGGGGAGAGATTTATGAGGAAATACATGTTTTGGCTACAAACAGGGGTAATATCTCTGCATATAGTCCACAAAGGCTCAAGGACTCTCACAGAAAGTATGTACTTGCTAGAACAAAGCTGGACAGTTTTGAAGGTCGTATCTCTTAATTATTGAAATAAATAGCATTCCAGTCTTTTACATGACTCTCTTCAGGCAATAATTTTGACTCAAGCAAAAAGTTACCGGTTTTCAATGAAACAAATTAGAGTTCCTTATAGTGTATCTAATCTAATATAGTTCAGTATAACTGTGATTTTCCCCCCTAAAATCTACCTCTATTATCATTAGTTTAACTTACAAAATAATGAATACTTTTAGTATGTTTTACTTGTGAACATACCTGTCCAATTCCAAGAAACATTGGTGATGGGAAGCTGAAAAGCATGAACAGATATTTAGTACTGAGAAACACAAAGAAATAATTAGGAAAAATAAAACAGTTAAAATTTAAT
Source organism: Notiomystis cincta (assembly GCA_013398075.1). Taxonomy (NCBI): domain Eukaryota; kingdom Metazoa; phylum Chordata; class Aves; order Passeriformes; family Notiomystidae; genus Notiomystis; species Notiomystis cincta. Next base: position 2,871 of record VZRX01004261.1, on the reverse strand, counting down.
ACCAAAGTCAACAATTAAACATGAGGACTGACCTATGTTGCAGAAGAGCTCAGGACTACACTTACTGTAGTAGTAGTATTTTATTTCTGCAGCCCAAATAATACAGCCCATGCAGAGTTGATCAGTTCTGAACTGCTAGTTGTTTGGGGAATACTAAGTGAAGGTAACACACTTAGAGAACTCTTAATATGTCATTTCTTGATTAGCCTCACATATACATTTTGCATCCTGAGTTGGGTTAATAACTTAAACTTCTTGTAGTTGCTCTAAGATGGAAGCTTATCTCTACAGTCCAAACATACTATCAACATGTTTTTGTGAAAATCAAGTTCTTAGGTAAATGTAGTAGAAACATCTATTTTCTACTAAAGCAGCTACATTCCTACCATAACCCTTTGGTTGGCTTTAGCTGAAAGCATGGATAGAGTTATAGAATGGTTTAGGTTGGAAGGAACATTAAAGATCATCTGGTTCCAAACCTCCTGCCATGGACAGGGATACCTTCCATTACTCCAGGTTGCTCAAAGCCCCATCCAGACTGGTCTTGAACACCTCTAGGGATAGGGAGTCCACAACCTGTCTGGATAACTTACTCCAGTGCCTCACCACACTCACAATAAAGAATTTCTTCCTAACCTCAATCTAGACCTGCCCTCTTTCAGCTCATGGCCATTTCCCTTTGTCCTATCACTACACGGCCTTCTGAAAAGTCCTTCTCAATCTCTTCCCTTTAGGTACTGGAAAGCCACAACAGGTCTTCCTGGAATCTTCTCCAGTCTGAGCAACCCTGTCTCTCAGCCTGTCTTCACAGGAGAGGTGCTGCTGTCCTGTGATCAGTTTAGTGGCCTTCTCTGGACTAGCTCCTACAGGTCCATGTCTTCTTTGTGTTGGGGGGCCCAAGACCTTGTTGCACTATTACAGGTGAGGTCTCACCAGAGCAGGGGGACAGAATCCCCTCCCTGGACCTGCTGGCCATACTTCTTCTGATACAGCCCAGGTGGTTGGGTTACAGAGCTGCAAGCACACAGGGCTGGTTCCTTATCAGTTTTTTGTCCACAAACACCCCCAGGTCTTTCTCCTTAGGGCTAGTCTCAACCCATTCTCCGTTCAGACTATGTTTGTACCTGGGATTGTCTCAATTAATGTGCAGGACCTCATATTTGGCCTTGCTGGACTTCATGATATTTGTGGAAACTGCGGTACTCCTGTTTGCTGTGGTGAGAAATGTACATCTCAAACTATCACAACTGGGATGGGAACAAAGCATTGATAAAAGAAACAAACACGCTGAATCACAGCAGGAATGCCATAAGAGCCCTACAGTCCTAGCACAGAGATAGGAGCAACCAATAGCAAAAGAGATTCAGGGAAACTGAGGTATCAGGGCAGGAAAAACATAGGAAATAACAGAAAGAAAATAGAATTAAAAAAAAAAGAAATAAGAAAAACATAAGAAATTCCATTTATAATCATGTGACACCTAAACTGCCTTTTGTTTAGTATTTGTAGCTACTCCATATAACGATGGAGACTTGGCCCTTCTGTACAATATAGATTTCTCTGGACATTTGTGATTTGAAGAGGCCTAAATATTTCCAGCAATGCTGTAAGGTCTTAATACAAAACTTAGGCTTACTGATGGACATATTGTACTCAATTATCTCTCATAGATGTGCTAGATGTATTCTAAAGACTTGCAGGAAGCTGCAGTCTGTAGGATAAAAACAGCTATAAACCAAAATCTCAACTTGTACAATTTATGAGACATTAAATACTTGCTGCTATATGTTCAAACAGCCACTGACTGTTAGAAAATGACAGTAAGTTTGGCTTTTCATTTCGGTTTTGCTTTTTCTTATTTTGATTCAAGATGTGGTAAACCACAGCAAAAATAGACCAAAGATTATAAGTTAAACATATTAATGGTGAGACAAATGGCAGTCACAGGACAATCATACAATCACAGAATATCCTGAGTCAGAAGGGACCCACAAGGATGATCGAAGTCCAACAAGTACAAATCTAGATGGAAAAAGTTTGGCTGTGATGAATGCTCAAGTTCCTCTATTTCCCCCAGCTGCAGACTAAGAGTAAACTGCAGAGTGTAAGAAGTCTGCAGTTAATGCAGTTGCTTTATGCAATGGTAGATGATGCTAATTATCACCATGATTCCAATGGGAATTAGCGCCATCAAGCCAAAGATGGAATCTCTCAGTGTTTTTATGATTAAGCCATTTTATGAAATTCACTTCTCATTTCTGACTGCCTCAGAAAAGAAAGATGCTGGAAGGAAGATACTGTTCGGCAGGAACAGTTGGGGGGACACTGTTCCCGTCACAGTTGTCTGAGGTGGTGAGATCGCCTGGGAATAGTGAAAAAGCCCCCGAGGAAAAGACTGGAAAGTTGTCGGAACTGTGCCTGCCGTCGGGCGGTACTGCAGAACTGGTACATGCTGGGCACAAGTGGGGTCTGACACTGGAGAAACCAGCCCGGCTGCCAGCACATTACCCACCAGCTGGCTGCTCGGGCCGAGC
>VZRX01004259.1:1024-18135 GCA_013398075.1 Notiomystis cincta | reverse complement strand
AGCAGGGGAGTTGTGCTGGGTGTTGCTGGCGTGACTGGGTTAAGGGACAGGCGAGTGGTTGTGAACGGGAGTTGTTATCGGGAGTGATTTGGGATGGGAGGAACTTTGAGCTCATCCTGTCAGCAAAATCGGGAAGGAAAAAAACAACCGCCCTCCGGCTATGTTTGTAGCGATAGAGAATCGGGCGTTGCTTTGTTACGGCCAGGGTGTGCCACGGAGAATATTCCATGTACAGGTGGCTTTTTACCAAACGTTCTGCAGATTTATACACAAAACCCAAAGCAATTCCCAAAGTTCATTGGTGCCAAATTTAAAGTTGTATCATTTTCAGCAATCCAGTCCCACCTGCCGTGGGCAGGGACACCTCCCACAGTCCCAGGGTGCTCCAAGGCACATCCAGCCTGGCCTTGGACACTGCCAGGGATCCGGGGGCAGCCACAGCTGCTCTGGGAATCTGTGCCAGGTCTTACACCCTCCCAAGGTAGGATTTGTCCCAATATCCTCTCTAACCCTGCCCTGTCAGTGGGAACTCATTCCCCTTGTCCTTATTCCACAGCCAGTCCCACCAAACCCACCAGAAGAGCAGCATATCTCATATTTTAATGTTTTTTTCTTCTTTTTTTCTCTCTCCTCTCCTTAATTTTCAGGGTTCTCTCAGCTCTGGATGGAAGCTGCAGTGGGTCTTGAGCTGCTGGGTGTACTGAGGGTGAAACATTTCTGTTTCTAGCTTAATTTACCCAACAGAGAAGAAGAATTTTGAGTCTTGGATGAGTCTTTTTGTTCCCTTGTTGAGGAAAGCACCTTGGAAGTGTGAATGGACAGTCAGTGTTACCCTGGTGACTGCCAAGCAGTTACAATTTGGCAGTTAGTGACCATGTGGCCATCAGATGAGGAGGAGGAGGAGGAGGAGGAAGAGCAGAACATCATCCTGATCAGTGATAGTGATGATGAGGAGGAGGAGGAAGTGCAATGCCCAGATGATGACAATGAAGGGGAGAGCACCCAGGAGAGCTCTGTCCTTGTTGTAGAGCCACAGGGTAAGAGCTGTTCCCTTGAAGGACTCGGGGAATAAACTGAATTAATTACCTGTTAGGCTTGAACTCTGTCTCTGTGCTGCACAAGTAAATAAAACCAGGAGGAGCTGCCAGGCTTCCATGATTTTTAGGGATATTTTTGATGGCATTACTTTAAAGGATGCTGCTGTGCAGTTTTAAAATACTTCCATTTTTGCTGAGACTGGGCCTTTTTAATATCAGCTGGGTCCTTTTTGATTTCCTGTCCTCCGGTTTGATAGCTCATGGAAGTTTTGTGTGTTCTATTGGACTGTTAAAAATGTGTTTTAATTTAAAGTGCTCAAAAAGTAAATTCTCAGTAATTTCTAAGGAAGTCATAGCTACTTTCACGCTGATTTACCCCTCCTGCTCTGTGTGCCGCAGAGAAGCCTCCCCTGGAAGAGAGGAAATCAGAAGAAATGGTGGATGAGGACGAGGATTTAGTGGTCACCTACTGTAAGCGAGCAAACGTGATGCCTCATGCCCGGCACGACTGCACCACACACCCCTTCGAGTGCGTCCAGGGCTGGGCACTTCCACCAGGCTTCCCTCTCCCACGTCCTGTCCTCAGCTTGGCAGCAGCAGTAGAGCTGGCCAGGGACGAGTTTGTCCCGAGTAACCTCCTGGTTTTCCATCTCGCAGGAGAACAGAGTGTGACACGTGCTCCCCCGTGGGGAAGAACGCGGAGATCTGCGAGCAGTGCTACTGCTACATCTGTGACAAGCTGGCTGCTGAGGTAGGGGCAGGGCACAGGGGGCAGAGGGACACCTCCTGCAGCTCAGGGCAGAGCTGCACACGGGCTCAGGTGTTGGGCAGCAGCTCTGCTCAGGTGGCCCACACCTGAATCACTGTGGCTCGCAGGTTCGTAAGGATGGCAGGTCAGGTGTGCTGCAGAGTGAGTTATTTGGTGAATAGACAGGAGGGAACAGACAGAAGGCTTTGAGCAGTTATTGATTACACAGGATAGCACAAAGAATTATAACAGGTTAGAATTAAAATTAGAGCAGTGCCCAGTGTCAAGGTACCTCTGCTAAAGCTGGCAAAGAAGTAGCAGAGATTGGGAGTTGGTGTAACTCACCACAGAATGTTTACAGAGTCCTTTCACTCACTCCTGCAGGGAGTGAGCTCAGAGCAGCATCCCAGCTCTGGGGAAAGCCCCACACACCCCAGGAGATTTTCTGCTTTGTGAAATTTGGTGTTGCTTTCACAGTTTGTAAGGTGGAGTGTCTGTCAGAAATTCCAGCTTCCTCCAGTCTGCTTCCAGAGCAAGACGTTTGTTGTCAGCTGAAAGCATTGATGCCATGGCTGTCCTGATTGAGTTATTTCCTTAATTAGCAAACTCATGTGAGGGGGACATGCCCTGGGTTGTTGCTCAAGCAACAGATAAGCTCTCCTGTGGCAGGGAGACATCCTGCTACACCTTCCACCATCCCACGGTGCCATCCAACCTGGCCTTGGACACTTCCAGGGATCCAGGGGCAGCCACAGCTGCTCTGGGAATTCTATTCCAGGGCCTCCCCACCCTCCCAGGGAAGAGTTAAGGGCACTAAGAGAATAATACAGAAAATTGGATGAACAGTTCCTCATAACTGTGTTAAAAGTGTGGTTCTGTTGGGGTTTATTCCTAATCTTGTTGGGGTAAACATAAAATAAATATAAGTAAATGTATCTTCTGTTTGCTTTGGGCACATAGTGCCTTTCATAAAATCAAGTTACTAAATCAAGTCAGACCTTTTTTTAATGAAGTAGAGAAATGTCAGCCTTTTAAGCTGTCCTAACTGGAGTTAGGAGTGGGGGGAATTGTGTGGGGGTTTGCTTGGATCTCCTGTGAGTTTCAGAAGACTTTGAGCTGTGAGCAAAGCTGGTGTGAGCATGCAAAGACAAGGCTCTGCTCCAGTGGGGAGGCTGCCAGCCCTGAGGGGCTCTGTGAAGTGCTCAGCAGTGACAGGTAATTAATAAGGGCCTGTTTTGTGATAGTTGCCACGATACCAAATCGTTGCCTGTCAAAATATTTGCTCAGGTGCGAGAAGGGTGAAAGGAATTGCAGCCCCTCACTCAATGCTGGGGGGGAAACACGAAAATCCACCAACCTCTCCCTGGTTTTTGTGGTCCATGACAGTGCCAGCACTGGACAGCCCCTTCCCTGTGTCACTGCAATGCCCACAACAAAAGCAACTACTGGAAGGCCCAGAGGAACTTGGCCCTGGCCGGGGTCCTGGCCACCTTCAACCTGGAGCTGCCGGACCTGGACGCGGAGCTGCGGCACGGGGGTGGGTGCTCTGCTCCCCAGGGAGCCTGGGCTGCTCCACAGCCATCCTGGGGCAGGATTTAAGGAGTAAATGGCTGTGCCTGTGCTTTTCCATGCTTGGAGTTGTATGGGTTTGCAGTGCACATTCCTGCTTTCCTCCCTCCAGAAGGATCATGGAGTGGGTTGGGGTGGAATGCAGCTGGAACAGGATCTCACTCCAACCCCTTTCCTTGGGCAGGGACACCTCCCACTCTTCCAGATTGTTCCAAACCCCATCCAACCTGGCCTTGGACACTTCCAGGGATCCAGGGGCAGCCACAGCTTCTCTGGGAATTCTATTTCACCCTCCCAGGGAACAATTCCCTCCCAGTATCCCACCTAAATTTCCCCTTTTTCAGCCACAAAGCTTTCCTGACCAATAAAACTGGGTGCAAACAATTTGCTAAATAATTCCACGTGGGGAACTTTTTAGTTTTGGGAAAACAGCTGCAAAACTCTTTGTGCAATTTTTTTTTGTCTTGTCTCTTAGGAGATCTCCTCGAAAAATTCATCAAGGAACTTTCTCTAGCATATAACAAATACCTTACAGGGGAAAAAATATGTCCCCCAGGACATGAATGCTTCTGCAAGCCAAAACTGCCCCCTGGGCAGTGCAGTGTCTGCAGCTCACAGAAGATGGACATTGTGTACAAGTAAGTGACAGCACAGCTGGATTTGTCAGGGCAGTTTTGATTTATTTAATGAGTGACAATCAGAATTGTGGCACCTGAGACAGCAAAAATAGAGTTGAGAGAATTTATTTGGCCAGAGAGATAAATTGCACTTGGCTGTAGCTTATTTAAATAAATCTCCTGTGCTATGCAGGACACCTGGTGATCTCTGATTATTGTAACCTGGGAAAGCATGAGCTTAAAGCCTGGGCTTTGGATGGGTTTAGGTGGGATATTGGGAAGGAGCCCTTCCCTGGGAGGGTGGGGAGGCCCTGGCACAGATTCCCAGAGAAGCTGTGGCTGCCCCTGGATCCTTGGAAGTGTCCAAGGCCAGGCTGGATGGAGCACCCTGGGATAATGGGAGGTGTTGGTGTTGGAATTCAAGGTTCCTTCGAACCCAAACCAGTGTGGGATTCTGTGATTTTTACTCATTTCTTAGAATGAGTTTCACCTTTTCACTGGTGTAACAAACCTCCCAAATACCCAAAGCATTGGTTGTGCAAGCAGCTTCTCAGCATGGGGGATCCTTTGAAGGCAAGGCAGGGCTCTTGATTGCTCTCAAGCTGTAGGATGGCCACAATTACCACTTGTTTAGGAAGTTCATTGCTGCAGACCCTTGATCTCACAGGCTACTTGACTTTCTCAGGTATTCTGATGTTTTCGAGCTGGTAACAAGATTTTTAAATCGGGCAGAACAAGAAAGCCCCAAAGCTGCTGCTGTCATGCTCCTGGGAGCAGCTAAACAGATTGCCATGCACAAAGACCCTGCTCTGTAAGTACCTGGGCCACAGAGGGTGGGGCATCAGCCTTCTTTCCTGCAGGGGAGGGGAATTAGTGAGAGAATCCTGGGGTTTGGTTTATTAGGGATATGGAAAGTGTAAAAATCCCAGCCTGGGCTGAGCACAGCAACAGGAAGATGAACACACTGAGGGAGAAGTGGGATTGAGGACAGGAGGGATTTGGGGAAAAGAGGAGGTTGGATGTGAGAGGGAGAAATTTAACAGGAATGAATGTTTGAGATCACTTAAAAAATCCCCACCGAGGGAAAGTCAGATTGGATATTAAACAGCAGAGTTGGTTGGCAAGATTCCCTCTGGGGCTTACAGGAGAGCTTCAGCACAACGTGGGGAAACAGCAACGAAATCAGAGTTAATCCAGGCATTCAGAGAGGGAAATGAGCCGAGAGCTGCTGGGGAGAGTGTGACAGAAGGAGCAGCAAAGATGAGAAGGGACTCAGCCTTCAAAGCTTAACAGCACTCACTTAACAGGACTTTGATTTACTCCTTAAGCTTAACAGTTGAACAGAGAAACAGCACTTAAACCTAACTTAAGCCTAATTTAAAACTTAACAATTGAGGAGGAATAGCACTTAACAGCATTTAAACCTAACTTAGAACTTCAGAGTCACACTTAACAACTCCATAAAAAACAACTCTTTTCAACGGCACAAAGAGATTTGCTTTGCAAAACTTGAGCTTTTTGGGGTTTAAATTCAGGGGGTTTGGTAAAAGAGAAGGAAATGATGTCTGGGTGGGTTTGACAGGCCAGAAACAGCAGCCCCCCTGCAGTTCCTGCTGAGGAGTGAGCCAGGTTTGCCAGGAGCAGGCTGGGTTTGTTACCTGGGAGGGTCTTTCCCTCTACACTGACTGGTTAAGCCCTGCTGAGAGCACTGGGAATTTTGCACTCTGGTTTCACTTTAGCACTCCTGTCACCCTCTGCAGGAATTTTTATGAGTTTGCCAACTTCCAAGATTTTCCCTTAAAAAATGTTTTCCTCAACAGTTGAGTACAGAGAAAGGGGGAAAGGCAGGAAGGGGAGCCAGGCATTAATTAGTGCTGGTTTTTTCCAGTCTCAGGAACTGTCAGGACCTTGGCCACACTGCTTGCCTAAGGATTGCTGTCCCATTTCTGTTCCAAAGGTAAGATTGGTTTCCTTGCTGGCTGCCAACTTTCTGCTTGGCTTTCAGATGCAGCTCAGGTGACAAATCTTGTGTTCAGAGGCACGAGGGAGGCTGGGGCAGGAGTAAATAGTGGCTGGGAGAGGTCACAGCAGCAGCCTGGCAGGATTCCACTGGGATGGAGCACAGAAAAGCTCCCCCAGAGGCTGGAGAATGAGGACACCCAGCTCCCTTGGCTTAATTCACTTCCCATTTTAGCTCTGTCCTTCACCTTTCCCCCCAAATTCACTTGCCACAGAAGGCTGATGAGTGAAGAAATCAATTCTTTCAAACCCAGTTCTATATTCTCACTTTCTCTGGAACTAATGACAGGTACAACCTAAATCCTTCAGCAGGTTTAATTTTAAATTGCNATTTTGCACTCTGGTTTCACTTTAGCACTCCTGTCACCCTCTGCAGGAATTTTTATGAGTTTGCCAACTTCCAAGATTTTCCCTTAAAAAATGTTTTCCTCAACAGTTGAGTACAGAGAAAGGGGGAAAGGCAGGAAGGGGAGCCAGGCATTAATTAGTGCTGGTTTTTTCCAGTCTCAGGAACTGTCAGGACCTTGGCCACACTGCTTGCCTAAGGATTGCTGTCCCATTTCTGTTCCAAAGGTAAGATTGGTTTCCTTGCTGGCTGCCAACTTTCTGCTTGGCTTTCAGATGCAGCTCAGGTGACAAATCTTGTGTTCAGAGGCACGAGGGAGGCCGGGGCAGGAGTAAATAGTGGCTGGGAGAGGTCACAGCAGCAGCCTGGCAGGATTCCACTGGGATGGAGCACAGAAAAGCTCCCCCAGAGGCTGGAGAATGAGGACACCCAGCTCCCTTGGCTTAATTCACTTCCCATTTTAGCTCTGTCCTTCACCTTTCCCCCCAAATTCACTTGCCACAGAAGGCTGATGAGTGAAGAAATCAATTCTTTCAAACCCAGTTCTATATTCTCACTTTCTCTGGAACTAATGACAGGTACAACCTAAATCCTTCAGCAGGTTTAATTTTAAATTGCTGTTCTTGATTTTTTTTTTTTTTTTAATTTCTTACATGGGAAGAACAAGGGGAAGAGTTTGTCTTTACCTCCCTCCCAAATTTTAAAGAGTAAACTCCTCTTTTTTTATCTCCACTTATTATTTAATACAGAAATGGTTCCAGTAGCAGGGAAGGTGCAGGAGCTCAGGTCCAGCACAGTTTGAAGTGTTGGCTGTACCTATTCCTTGGAGATCTTTGTTTTAAAGCTTAAACCCCACAGAACCTTGGTTTCAAAAATAGCAGCAAGCTAATAATATCATTATTCACTACAAAACTTAAAGCAGAAATTCCAATACAGATCCAAACAAAAAAAACCCCAAACTTGTGTAGTTTCCCATATGATTAAAAGACACAACTTGTTAGCAGCTCACCCTAATTTAAAATACTCTTCTTGAATAGTTTTTCTTCTCAACTCACAGGATCACAATCCGACTTCAGAGGATGCTGGTGTTGTGTGACTTCCCAAAAATTCTGTATGAAAAGTTTGTTGAGTTTTTTCAGTCCATCTCCCTTCCCTGTCACTGTTACTCCTTTGCCAACAGGTGAGCCTCTAAATACATTGGGGTCCAGTTGCCTTTGGAATGTTCTTTCCCTGTTAATAAAAGTGGGAGCATTTTAGAGGAATATTTTGGTATTTGCTGCTTTCCCTGTTTAGTCTTTGATGCCATGACTGAGCTGTTCTCCCTGAAATTTATTTCCTTTCCCCCAGAATTGAGCTCCAAACCCCCAAAATGTTTTTTTAATCAAACTTTCACGATCCTTAAAAGAGCTAAAGAGTGGTGTACAATCAAAACTCGGTGAAAATTGACTTTATTCTGTCTTTCCAGCTTAAATGTTGTGCCCTGGGACCACGTGTTACTGACCACAGTTCTAAAAGGCCAGAACATCACTGGGCAGAGGAGACAGAAAGGAAAGAAAATGTACCTGTGGGAAGCACTCCCTGTCGTGGAGGCTCGAGTGGAGAAGCTGCTGGAAAAAAAGAAGTGAGATTGGTTTGGCTTTTTCATTTTGGCAACTCAGTTCTTGTATTTTGACTGCTCCAAAACACTTTGGTATAACAGGGAAACACAAAGATTTTTTCTTCTTGACAAGGCCAGGAGCTTTTTGAAGTTTCTCAAAGCCCTTTGAATGCCTCAGGACCAAAAAAAGGTTGCTGGAGTGGCTCATTTCTGTGCTTCCATAAACCCTGCAGGTTGTGGTTGTTGATTTTTCAAACAATTTCTCTTCATCAAAGGCTGACAAGTGGAAGATAGCCAGCAAAGTCTGTTCTGGGTCTTCAGAGGGCTCCAGCAAATCCAATATTCAAAAGAATCTGGTCCACTTCAAGAATTCCATTGAAGGGCAGCTTCTGGTTTTATTTTGCCAGAGTTGAGATAATCTGGGAATAACTTGCAGGAATTTATTTCCAGCTGTCTCTTGCTGCCAGCTTCGTTTCTGTCCTGCTGTGCAGTGTCTCTTGTGTGGGAAGCTCTGCCTTCACTAACTGTAGGAAATGTTTGACCTGTGCACAGTTCTGCTCTTCCTTCCCCTTCCTTCTCACTCTCTTTTTCTCCCCAGGTATAAGGAAGTTGTTCGGTACCTGAGAGCTGTGAAATGCAATGAAAACCAAAGGTAAAGGGCTTCCCCCTTTCCCTTTTCCCCTTCTCTTTGCCTCCCCCTTTTCCTTTTCCCCTTCTCTTTGCCTCCCCCTTTTCCTTTTCCCCTTCTCTTGGCTTTCCCCCTTTTCCTTTTCCCCTTCTCTTGGCTTTCCCCCTTTTCCTTTTCCCCTTCTCTTGGCTTTCCCCCTTTTCCTTTTCCCCTTCTCTTGGCTTTCCCCCTTTTCCTTTTCCCTCCCCACTGATTGTGTGAAGCACAATCAGATCTTCCCACAGATCCTATAAAAAACTCATCCCAACCAAATCCTTCATTTCCTCTTCCCAGGCTCCGAGACCTTCGGGATATGATCCCATTCTACCTGTGCAAAACTGGGAATTTCCTGGATGCTGCTCATTCCCTGCTGTTCCCTGTGAACAGCCTGGCCTGCTGCTCTGCCTGCAGGATCTCTCCCTGCCAGTTCAAGGTCTACCTCAAGATTTTCAGGACAGGCTGTGTTCCCTCTGGGAATGACATGCTGGATGCGGGGCCCTGGGTTACAGTTGGCAAGTGTCATTTCTTCCTTCTCACACCAAGAACTTCATTACAGCCCTTCACTGGCATTCAGAGGAGTGCCATTCTGGGCCCAGCTAGGAATTGGGTGTGGGTGGGGGGTCTCTGCATCCCTGGAAGTGCCCCAGGCTGGGTTGAATGGGGCTCAGAGCAGCCTGGGATAGTGGAAGGTGTTGGGTTGGAACTGGGTGAACTTTGAGGTTCTTTCCAGCCCAAGCCATGGAAACACCAGGCAGGAAGGGATGGCTTTGCACTGGAGCATGGATTTGTTCACTCAAAACACTCATTTTGTCAGCTGAGAGCAGAGTAAGAGGAAGTGTAAAAAGCAAACCCAAAGCCCTTCCTTCCCTCCCAGCATCACCCTTGTCAGGGGGACCTGGCTTTGTCTCAGCCATGACCTTGAGGAGAGAACCTCCTGATGGGAAATGTTCCATCATCAGAATCATTAGCCCAGCCTCTGATAATTGTCATCATCTGTGCTGGCATTTGCTGCTTCTCAGGGTGTCTTCTGCCATGGAAGATTTATCTGGGAGTTGTTCCCTCCTGGCAGAATCCTTGGAAGTGTGAGGTCCCCCAGGGTGGTGTGATGTCCACAACAGATGCTTCCTTCAGGATGGCTCAGCCTGGGTTGTGTCCAGCTCTTTGCAGCTTTCCACAACTCTGGTTTGTAGCTGATCTTTCTCTGTTCCACCAACAGACCTGTGTCAGACAGCTGTGGGCACTTGTTGCCTCTGGTAGGTTCAGGAGAAGCAGATGTGTAGCTGAAGGAATCTCCTGTTTGTGTCCTGCTGTGGGGCTGTTGGGGCTGTGTGAGATCTGGGGTTGACTCTTTTCATTTCAATCCCTGCAGGCTCTCCCCTGAGGGACACTGTGCTAATTAAGCAGGCTCTCAAACTGCTGTTCAGCAGCCAGGCACTCTACAGGAATGTGAGTGAGGCCAAAATTCCCTCTTCTGTCCTCTTCCCACTCCTTGAGAGCGCAAGGATTTACTCTCAGACCCCATTTCTCTCAGAACCATTTCCCCCTCTGAACAGATTTCACTTTGTAATACAAATGTTCTGGTGGTTTTCAGGCCAAGTGTTGGAGTTCCTTCATCATGATCTTGGGCAGCAGTGATTTGCTGGAAAAGAGGGGACACCTCCTTCCCTTATCCTTGGAGGAGCCCCCCCTTGGCTTCCAAGAGGTACCAAACAGTGCTGGGAGAAGCTCCTGGCTCAGGTTCAGACAAGGTTCTGTTGGATGTGGGAATTGGCTCCTTCTCCCAAATGCCAGAGTTAACTCCCAGTGCCTCATCCAATGTTCCTGTGCCAAGGGTAACTCTGCAGGATGCTGGGATTCAGGAGTGTTAAAGGCAGCTGGGAATGGGTTAATTCTGCTCCCTGCTCAGTGCCTGGGACTGATTCTGATCTGTTCATGCTGAGATGGATGGGATCATAAAGGGCCTGGGCAAGGGGGAATGGCTTCCCACTGCCAGAGAACAGGGTCAGCTGGGATATTGGGAAGGAATTCCTCCCTGGCAGGGTGGGGAGGAGCTGAAATAGAATTCCTCGAGAAGCTGTGGCTGCTCCTGGATCCCTGGAAGTGTCCAAGGCAGAATTGGATGGGACTTGGAGCAGCCTGGGACAGTGGAAGGTGTCCCTGCCATGGCAGGGGTGGCATGGGGTTATTTTTCTGTCTCAACCCTACAAAAAATGAAGAGTTTTTGATAGGGTTGGGTTGGTGCTGTAGAGCCTCAGCTTCCCTTGGGAATAATGTGGAACCATCCTCTGCAGAAATAACTGAAAAGCACAGGAAGGGCCCAAGGGGTTTGTCTGGGCAGGATCTGACATCCTGCTCCATCACTGTCCCCCTGCAGAATGTGCTGGCTGCCAGTAGCAGCTTCTTGGAGGATCTCAAGTCTGGAGTTAATGTCTCTTTACCATCTGCTATTTTCTCTGGTCAGGTGAGTGATGGCAACAAGGGAATTGATCCCTTGGGTTGGATTTAAGATAGAGCAGCAGTGAAAAATGTTGGGTTATTAAGAAAAGCTTTTAAGAGGGGCCTGGAAGATTCTTTTGGGAGGTGATCAGCTTAAAATTAGCACAGTCTAAACTCTGGAGCAGATCTGAAGGTGAGAACTGAGGGTCTGGACATCTTCAGTTCAGGAGAAGTCTTTATCCCTGACCAAATTTATGGATTTATAAAGGAGGCGGACTGGGAATAATTGATTGTGTCTTAACTTCCCCCAGGGTTTGGCTCAGTCAGGACACTGGGGCTTGTCACTGCCTGTCTCAGAACTCAGAATTGCCCAGAAGTTCTAAACTTCTTGTAAATTAAGGGTTTCAAGTATGTGGGACTTGTTTGAAGGTGGCAGGAAGAATATTCCATATTCAGTGCAGTCCTCTAAGGAGCTCCCTTATTCTATTTGACTTCTTCAGAGGAAATTTGAGTTTATTCTCCAAATATGTGACTCCTGAGCTGGGATTTTTTCCCCCTTTAATTCCCTATTTCTGCTCCTGTGTGAGATTTCACGTTTCTGTGAGCACTTGGAGAGCACCAGAAACAAATTTCCAGTTCCATCCCCCTGTTTTTAACTCTTGGTAAGGTTCTTGTGGATTTGTTGTGTGACCTGCAAGCTCTCTGGCTGAACTGGAGTAACTCAGTGCTGCTGTGAGTGGATAAATAAAGGGAAAGGGGCTGTTAAATACATTTTTTTTTACTTGTTGATCTCTTGTGTAGCTGCACCAGGAGGCTTCCTTCATCCTGGCAGTGCAGGCAGTGCAGCAGATGCTTTATTGTGACCTTCCCCACTTGACTTCCTTCTTAGAGATAGTCCTGGCTTTTGGGGTGAGTCCTAAAACTGATTCCTGTTCTGAGAGATTAAAGCAAATGTTGTTAAAAATCTGTGACACCATCCCAGAGGTTTTTTAGCCACGTTTAACTTGTCTTGGCCTTGATTTTTATGTCATTCTTGGCACCGAGGTTAAATCCCTGATGGAATTTTGTCTCTCAGAAAAACTTCTGGGCTCTGAGGCTGTTGCTGGACCAACTTTCCTGTGAGGAGCACATCCTGTGTGGCACTGCCAACCTGCTTTTGAGGGATTTGAGTCGGGAGAAAGCCACCATGCTGAGAGTGTGAGTCAAGCCCTGCTCCCAGAGCCTCTTTGGCCACGGAAGGGCAGAACAGGGATAATCCTGAGCTCTTGGGAAGCAGCTTGGGCTGAGTCAGGGATGCAAATGTGAGGAATGCACAGGTGGAGTTCCTTCACTGTGATCTTGGGGAGCAGAGGGGGCCCCTCCTTCCCTTATCGCTGGAAGAGCCCCCCTTGGCTTCCAGGAGGTGGGAGAAATTCCTGGCTCTGGTTCAGACAAAGTTCCATTGGATGTGGGAATTGTCTCCTCCTCCCAAGTGCCAGAGCTAACCCCCAGTGTCTCTCCCTTGTGGTTCTGTTGCTCAGGTGGCAGAACCTTGGTGCCCAGTACGTGGGGGAGTTCCTGTGCCTGTTCCTGACCTGCAGACACAAGAGGATGCAATCTGTGGGGCTCTTCAGCCTGAACGTGGTCATAGACAACCTGCGCATGTGAGTGGGGCAGCTGCCAGTCCTGGGGAGTCCTGGGAATGACCCAGAGCCACCCAGAAATCCTGGGATTGTCCTCCTGGGAATGACCCAGAGCCACCCAGAAATCCTGGGATTGTCCTCCTGGGAATGACCCAGGGCAGCTGCAAATCCTGGGATTGTCCTGCTGGGAATGACCCAGGGCAGCTGCCAGTCCTGGGGAATCCTGGGGGTGTCCTGCTGGGAATGACCCAGGGCAGCTGCAAATCCAGGGATTGTCCCGCTGGGAATGACCCAGCACCACCCAGAAATCCTGGGATTGTCCTGCTGGGAATGACCCAGGGCAGCTGCCAGTCCTGGGATTGTCCCACTGGGAATGCCCCAGGGGCACCCAGAAATCCTGGGATTGCCCCACTGTGGGGGAGAGTTTTCTCTGAATCAACTCATAATTCATTCCTGGTTTTATCCATCCCTGTTTTTAGCAGTGGAAAAGTCATTAAATGTGATGGATTGGGGGAGGTTTGTAATTATTTCTGTTGGAACTTCCCAGTGCTCAATGTTATGGAAAACACCTTGGCAGCTCTTGGCAATCCTGGCAGTTACCAGATGAGTTTTTAACCGTCTCTGTCACCACCAACAGCCAAAATTCCTTAAATCAAGGCTTAGAGCAAAGCAGGTCCTGGGTATAACCCTGGATAAAAGTTGATTTAGAGGAAAGTAGCCCAAAATGTTTTATTACTGTGTCTCTGCAAGACCACAGAGGGTGCAGAGATGTCTTAAACTTGGAGCCAAAATCACCACGTGGTGGAGAGAGAGCAAACCCTCATCAAAAAGGAAAGATTTGGGAATAGATTGATCCTTTTAAAGGGCAAAGAGCCCCTCAGCTCTGCAGCAGCTCAGAGCTTCAGTGGGTGAGGAAAGCAGACTTTTCCAGAGCTCTGAGTGCTTTTCTGGGTTAGAAATGACAATATTCCAGTGAGTGTGGGATCCTGGCTCTCCTGAGCCCTGCAGGGCAGCTGTAGAGTGATAGATTTCAGTATATTGATAGAACCAATAAAATAGATTTCAGTATATTGATGGAATCAGTAAAATCTGTGGTTGGGGGGCAGAGGATTTGTTTCTCTGCCACTTTGGAGGTGATGGCAGCAGAGAATTCCCCCTTTGGGAATTCTCCTCAGTGAAATCATGGATGTGCCATCCTCATTCTCTCCCTTGTGGGTGAGCTAAGCTGCATTTAACAAATTTGCAATTCAGGAATTATCCTTTTGGATTTCTCTCTTCTCCTCCAGCAGTGAGCCAAGAGAATCTGGTGAAATCTTCTTTCTCCTGGTTTTTGTTTTGTCTTTAATCATTTTCCTGTGAAGCTGAAATCACCTTAGAACTGGGAATTGCTGGATTTTTGTAGATTTTTGAGTTGTGCAAAGCCAGGAGTGGCTGCAGGTCCCTTGCAGGGAATGAGTGGGAACTTCTCTGTGTTTCAGGTGTCCCTGGATAAAGCAGCTCTGCACCTTTTTCCACGACTCAGTGAGTATCCCAACACCTGGAGGATTGAACAGCAAAGCACATGGATGGCAGGGATATCCCTTATCAATTAGATACTGAAATATTTCATTTTGTATTAAAAAAAAATAATTCCTAAAGGGAATTCATTGTGTTTTGTCTCTTCCCAGGGGTTGAGGCAGCTGCCCTTTGGCACCACGGTTCACCACGAAGTTTCCAAGTTCATCAGTGCTTTTGAGAAACTCTAGTTTGGACAGAATCCTCAGGAATATTTTTTGAGTTGGTTTTCATCTGAGCAATCCCTTCCTGGAGTTCCTTGGGTTTGCTTTGGTTGTCACCCCCAGGAACAGGCAGTCACAAACTGATTTTCCTGGCTTTGGAGTGGGAACAGAGCCACGTTTTGGGAGTTTCTTGCAGTTCCACATATTAAGGAGTTGTTGGAAGAGGCAGCAGGTTGGAGTTGTTTTCAGAAGCTGATCCATGGGGATCCTGAGGAAGGCAGGGAAACACGGATGGAGCAGGAAGCACGAAAGAATTTTTTCCTTCTGTTGGGACACAAACCTCACAGGAGGCAACTGCTGAGAGGGAAAAGCTTAAATCAGGAAAATGAGGAGTTTAAAAGTCCCTCTGCAGCAGATCAGGGTGAAGAGCTCTGATTTTGGGTTTGATTCTAAACCAAGAGGCTGAAAGATAAAACTGAGTTTTATTTTCTTCAACCAACCCCAGTGTGGGGCAGCAAAGAGCTGAGTTTATTTGGAAATAATCCAGATTTCAGGCTGGGCTTTTCTTTTCTGCTGAAAACAAGATTTAGGTTGGTGCTGATGGCTCTGTGCCTTTCCCAAATCCTAATTCTGGGAGGAATTTTGAGTTCTCCCTCACCTGGGGAGGTGAAAGAATTCTTGGGAGCCTGATTTGGGCTCTGTGTCCCGCTGGGATCCCTCTGCACTGCCTGGGCAGGCAGGAGAACAAACCTTAATGTGTGACCAGCTGCACTTTGCACATTTCCAGGGGTCTGGGGGCTTCTGCAGCTCTTGTTATCCCGAGTTTCCTACAAAGAATGCACCTGGATCTAAATTTGATACCTTATTAATTAAAAGTGTACGAGTTCCATTGTTACATTGGCATTTTGGGTGGTTTTTTGGTTGTTTGCTTGGTTTGGGGTGGGATTTTGGGGTTGGATTTTGGTTTGGGTTTTTTTTTCCTTTTGGTTTTTGTTTGGGGGTTTTTCTGGTCCTGTTTTTTGGGGGGGTTGGGTTTTTTTGTCTTTATGGGGATTTTGCCTTTTATTTTGCTTTGGGTTTATTTTGTTGGGGAAATCAGGTTTTGTTTGGATTTTTTTGAGGGGTTGGGGTTTTTTAGGAAGTTGAAAAGGTTTTGGGAGTTTAGGGTTTTTCAAGAAGTTGAGGGATTTTAGGGGCATTTGGGGTTTTTCAGGAAGTTGAGAGGGGTTTGGGGGTTTAGGGTTTTTCAGGAATTTGAGGGATTTTAGGGGCATTTGGGGTTTTTCAGGAAGTTGAGGGGTTTGGGGGGGCATATGGGGTTTTTCAGGAGTTTAGGGTTTTTTTATTGGGTCAAGATTTTTCTTCAGCTGTCAAGTTTTTGGTTTGGGGTTTTTTTTTTTGAGGTTTGGGTTTTTACCTTTGGGTCAGCCTGGGCCAGGCTGAGCCTCCTCCAGCTCCCCCCATTGCAGGACCCCAGAGAAGGGGGAGAGATCAGATTTAGGGCAGGTGCTTTGTCACCCTTTCCAGCCTGGATTTCTGGCACACAAAGTCTGGGAAGTGCTTCTTTCCTCTGAGGTAAACACATCTCCATTATTTATCCCCTGCTGGGTTTTAATGCCTCAGAGCAGCCCTATGGATCCTATAGGTAATGATTCAATCTTTTATGGATGAGAAAAGCCTTTCCTGGAGCCCTGCAGTTCCCTTTGGGCTGCTGGGGAACATTCCCTGAGCCTGGAGTGCTCCTGGAGGGCGGCTGAGCTTTGCTGCAGTGAAAGGGAGAGGAGCAGAGCTCAAGAAATTGGAGAAGAGTCCTTTGGAGCAGGAATGGGGCCCTGGAGCTGCTCAGCCCAACCCCAACCCCAGCGAGGCTGCTGGGCAGGGAGGGGCAGAGCGCAAGGCGCTAAAAGTGGAATTTCACTGAAAATCGTAAATTTAGAGGATTTTCCTAAAGGCTGCAGTGGGAATGTCCTGCCCTGCTCCAGGGGAGGGCTGTGCCAGCCTGTGCTGGGGACAGCAGTGTCACCTCTGCCGGGTCTGGGCTCACCTTGCAGCACAAAGGGGGTCCCAAGGACCCTCCTCATCAACTAATTACCGGCATTTCTAATTAATTGCTTCCCTCACTCGCAGGGTAGTGAATGGGAATTTGCTCTCAGCATATTTAGGGATTGCTCCCAGCTGCTCCTGCCCCGGCTGGGCTCTGGCAGCAGCCGAACTCCCCAGTGCTGCTCCAGGCTCTGCCTGGCCCGGGCTCTCCATGGAAACCTCGGGAATTGTGGGCTGAACGTTCCTGGAATGGCACAAACTGGAGGGAGCTGGGAAAGGGGCTCAGCCTGGAGAAGAAAGGGGGATCAGGAGGGACCTTGTGGCTCTGCACAACTCCCTGACAGGAGGGGGCAGCTGGGAGGGATTTGGGATTTTATTCCAGGGCAGGCTCAGGATGGATATTTGGGAAAATTCCTTCACGGGAAGAGCTGGAAGGGGCTGCCCAGGGCAGGGACAGCCCGGGAAGGGTTCAGGGGTGGACATGGGCTCTGGGCAGTGACCAGGTGAGGGTCAATTCAAGGTTGGATTTGGGGATCTTGGAAGGAATTTCCACCCTGAGCCTGCCCTGGCCCAGCCTGAGGCCGTTCCCTCTCCTCCTGTCCCTGTTCCCTGGGATAAAATCCCAAATCCCCCCCGGCTGACCCCTCCTGTCAGGGAGCTGTGCAGAGCCAGAACTTCCCCCTTGATCCCCC
>VZRX01004258.1:0-16868 GCA_013398075.1 Notiomystis cincta | reverse complement strand
CCACCCTGCATCCCTCCAACCAACCGTCCATCCATCCATCCATCCATCCATCCATCCATCCATCCATCCATCCATCCATCCATCCCAATTCCCAGGATCCCATTGTCCCACCAGCCCCAGGATTTGCTCCTAAACCCAGCAGCTGGTACAAATACCAGGCAGAGAGTGGAGGAGGAGGGGAAATGGTTTTAAACTGAAAGAGGAGAGATTTAGATTGGATATCAGGATGAAATTCCTGCCTGGGAGGGTGGGGAGGCCCTGGCACAGGGTGCCCAGAGCAGCTGTGGCTGCCCCTGGATCCTGGCAGTGTCCAAGGCCAGGCTGGACAGGGCTTGGAGCACCCTGGGACAGTGGGAGGTGTCCCTGCCAGGGCAGGGG
This sequence comes from Notiomystis cincta, assembly GCA_013398075.1. Classification (NCBI taxonomy): domain Eukaryota; kingdom Metazoa; phylum Chordata; class Aves; order Passeriformes; family Notiomystidae; genus Notiomystis; species Notiomystis cincta. The sequence goes on along the minus strand of VZRX01004258.1, from coordinate 16,490 downwards.
TGGGATGGGATGGGATTTAAGGTCCCTTCCCACCCAGGCCATCCTGGGATGCTGTGGTGCCAAACCTGGCTCTGGGAATCCCAGTGCAGTGCAGGGGGGGCTGGGAGCTGCTGTGGAACATTTTGGGCATCACTCAGAGCGTCCCCAGAGCCCCTCAGTCCCTCCCACGTGATGGGTACAGCCTGCAAGGATTCCCTGGCTCTTTCCACATCAGTGCCTCCTCTCCACTGGAGCACTGTGCCAGAAAATCCTGCTCCAGTGCACTTCCACATTATCCCTGTGTTTTGGTGTGGAGCTCTCAGCAGGCTGAGTTGCACGGGGAGGTTTTGTTTCAGAGTAAATCTATCAGCTTCCTCCTCCCTCCTGCTCACAACTCCCATTAGCCTGGCTTGAAAAAACCAAAAAAATTAAAAAAAAAAAATAAAAATAAAGCTGTTGCCATAGTGACACTCAGTTTCCAAATACTGCCTGGCTGAAAGCACCACGCTGGCCTTGGGGCTCTGGGCCTGCTCCCTGCCCAAGGAAAGCTGAATTCCACCCAAACTCTTGGAGCAGGCACCTGCTGTTTGCCCCGTGGCTCTGGATGCTGCAGAATGGCTGCTGTGCTCTCATCACCCTCTCTGTGTGCACACACTCACACCCTCCACCTCTCCTTTGTCTCCCCAAATCAGCCAGACTTTCTGATTTATTTTTTCAATCTGTTCTTCAGATCTGTCACTTCTTAGCTGCTCTAACACACAACCCCTGACATCAGTCACGGGAGATATTTGGGCCTGGGACACAGAAAAGGACTGCAAATGTTGCTGCTTTCCAGCCCCCCACCAAGTTCCCTGGCAAATAAATTTGCTCTGGGGATATTCTGTTGTCTCCTGTGTCTTGTTAGTGGGGCAGAGTTTTCCCAGAGGCTTTTTACAGATTACTCTCAAACTTTCCAGCTCAGTAAAAGGCTCAGGGGAGCTGAACAAACCAATATCCAGTGGGGCAGGGAAGGAGGAGGCTCTGGGACCTGGATCACAGCTGGATCACAGCTGGACTGCCCAGCCTCTGCAGCCAGGCTCCCAAGCAGCAGGATTTAGGAAAGGTAAAGACCAAGAAAGGGTTTGGCAGCAGGGCACTGAAGCTGTTTGCATTCCTCCTTCTGGCTTTCCAGACATCCCTTCTCAGCTGTTTGGGACAGCAGCCCCAACTTCCCAGAGGGAATCTGCTTCCCAATCCTGCCTGGCTGAGGACACAGGGCTGAAGGAGCTGTGGCCACGTGGAGATGCAGGAGGAGCATCTCTGCATCCATGCTGGGAGGGAGGATCCTAAATCCCTCAGAGGGCAGCACCTGGTGTGCAGGTGAGGATCCTAAATCCCTCAGAGGACAGCAGCTGGTGTGCAGGTGAGGATCCTAAATCCCTCAGAGGACAGCAGCTGGTGTGCAGGTGAGGGTCCTAAATCTCCCACCCCACAGAGCTGCTGGTGTCCAGGTGAGGGTCCTAAATCCCCCAGCCCAGAGAGGGGCTCGTGTCCTCTCAGCTGCCCCACCCAGCAGCACGCAGCTGCTGTTGCTCCCCTCGGCAGTGCTGCCCCAGGTGCCAGGACACTGAGGAATTTCCCCCCTAAATGTTCTGAGACACAAACTCTGACATTCTCAGAAACACACCTTAACCCCGTGGGGATTTCCTGGGAGGGGAGGCTCTGGGCTTTCCTTGAGGAGGGATGAGCAGCAGATGGAGCGGCTCTGACTCGCCCCAGCTCCTGCAGATCCTCAAGGTTTCAACGCTGGTCCCGTTCCCTCCTTTCCAAATGTCAGGGAATGGCAAGAGGAGTGTGGAGAGAAGGAAAAGCCCCTTCCTGGAACACCCCCAGTGTTTTCCAGGTGGTTTCCCGAATTCCTCACCCACCTGCACCTTCAGCAGTTTCTGACAACAGGGAAAGCAGGGCTGGGGAAGGAGCGGGGATCGTTTTACACCTGCTTTGTATTCCCCTGAAGAGCTGTAAATGACAACAGCCACTGAGCAGCAGGGCTGGAACGCCTTCCACACACCATCCTCGGCAAATTAACTCAAAACATTGCCGGGGGTCGGGGAGAAACTCGCTAATCCCGTGAGTGAGGAGAGGAGGAGGTTTGAGGGAGAGCCCAGCTGATCTGGGGGAAGGGAGAGAGGGGAAAGGGGAGGGATGGAGGAGGGGAAGGCACTGAGAAGGTGGGGAGAACCTGGATTCCCTGGGATTTAGGGGAAGGCAGTGATAACCTGGAGAGAACCTGGATTCCCTGGGATTTAGGGGAAGGTGTTGAGAACCTGGAGAGACCTTCAGGATGACCTCACTGTGGCCTTCCAGGACCTGAAGGAGCTACAGGAAGGATGGAGAGAGACTCTTCACAGGGGATGGAGGGACAGGACAAGAGGGGATGGTCTCAAGCTGAAGGAGGGTAGATTTAGATCAGATGTAAGGAAAGAATTCCCTGTGAGGTGGGCAGGCCCTGGCACAGATTCCCAGAGCAGCTGTGGCTGCCCCTGGACCCCTGGCAGTGCCCAAGGCCAGGCTGGATGGGTTTGGAGCACCTGGGACAGTGGAAGTGTCCCTGCCAGGGCAGGGGTGGCACTGGAGGTTTGTAAGATCCCTCCCAACCCAGACCAGCCTGGGGCTGTGGGATTTTGCTGGACAGCAGCTGGCAGTGAGAGATGGACTCCTCTCCCCCTGCCCTGCCCAAACTGCTCTGCTCGGGCTCTGCAGCCTCGGGCACCCCCCATTTGTCACTGTCACCTACAACCACCCTGCTCACTGACACCAAACCAGCCCAGTGGGAAAAGGAACCTGAGGTTTATTCACCACCACTTAGGGCACCCTNCCCTGGGGTGGCCCAAGGCCAGGCGTGATGGGTTTGGAGCACCTGGGACAGTGGAAGTGTCCCTGCCAGGGCAGGGGTGGCACTGGAGGTTTGTAAGATCCCTCCCAACCCAGACCAGCCTGGGGCTGTGGGATTTTGCTGGACAGCAGCTGGCAGTGAGAGATGGACTCCTCTCCCCCTGCCCTGCCCAAACTGCTCTGCTCGGGCTCTGCAGCCTCGGGCACCCCCCATTTGTCACTGTCACCTACAACCACCCTGCTCACTGACACCAAACCAGCCCAGTGGGAAAAGGAACCTGAGGTTTATTCACCACCACTTAGGGCACCCTTCCAATTACAAGTTTGGAAACAAAAGTTCCAACAAAAGTCAGGCAAACACAGAACTCAATCAGCCAAGGACAACGAGGACAATCCTTTCTGGCTGCTTAACCTCTGCTGCTCTGGGCTCCTGAGCAGGACACAGCCCCCAGTCCTGCTGCTTCCCAAAATCCCCTCAGCTCTGGGCTCCTCAGACAGGACACAGCCCCCAGACCTGCTGCTTCCCAAAATCCTCATAGCTCTGGGCTCCTCAGACAGGACACAGCCCCCAGACCTGCTGCTTCCCCCAGTCCCCACAGCTCTGGGCTCCTTGAGCCAATTTGCAGCACCAGTGAGCAGTGCCTTGCCTGGATCCTGCTATTCCATGTTCTTTTTCCTCCAGCTGTCCCTATTCCTTTTTATTTTCTTTTTTTCTTTCCTTCCCCTTCTCCCCCAAAAACACAGTGCTGATTTTCTACTCCACACCAGGGTTTTATTCCATTTAACAAGCCAGGACCTTTACTTGTCCCCCAAGTTCCACTTCCTCCCAACAAAAAGATTTTAGCACCCACTTGTACAATTTCCTAACCCCAACAATAACCTGAATTTCAGCTCAGTGACTGAGCACAGAGCCCACGATGGAGCCTTGCCCTGCCCTGCCCATGAAACACAACAAGCAAACCTCCCTGTAGAGGTGTTTTCTGAGCTCCTGATCTCTGGGAGGGACTGGGGAGCCCCTGGCAGGGGCTGGGGAGGGCTCAGCCCAGCTGCCCCAGGGGAGCAGGAGCCAGTGCCCTGCAGCTGCCAGGGAGGGAGGCTGGGCTGGGAGTCTGTGCCTGGCTTTGGGAATATCTCCTTTCCCTGGATTTCCAGCTGGGCTGAGGTGGCTTTTCCCCCTCACACAGCAAACATCACCCAGGGTCCTCTCCAGAGCCAGCCCTGAGGCTCAGATATGCAGAATCACTCCCTCCTGCAGCCCATTCCCCTCGAGGCTGTTCCCCAGAGCAGGGCTGTCTCACAGATCTGGATCTGCACACACAGGGCTCCCTGGCTTTGGGGAGATGGGAAAGCAAAGGGATCCCTCCCAGTCCTCAGGGAAAAGGGTTTGCTCCCAGCAGGCTGCAGAGGACACTGTCACCAGGGCCTGTCACCACAGGGTGAGGACATTGCCCCAACCCCTTCAGACAGTCCCAGGCCAGCCCTGCCTCCTCCCTCCAGCTGAGCTGTGCAGCACCCTGAGCTCCCACTGGACTCCCCAAAACCTCCCCTGGCAGGGGCTGTGAGCAGAACCGGGGGGCACAGGGCAGGAAATGCAGCTGGGCAGTGGAGGAGGGCACCTTTTGGTGGAGGAGAGTCACACATCCAGCCCAGCCACGACAGTCTGCCACAGCCCACTGAGCAAAGACCCATCCATGGAGCATTAAATAAATCAGAATAATGCCTGCAGCCAAGAGGCTGCAACCTCCAGGCCACTGGGGAAATCAGGGCCAAAAGAAATGGATTTTTTTTACCAAAAGAAGCTGAGAACAGCCCGAGAGGTGCCCTCATTCCCAGGCCAGTGCTGCTGGAGCAGCTCTCTGAGCTCCTGGGGTGCCCTCTGGGTCACCTCGTGCCCCACCCTGCAGCTCACCTGCAGGAGCAAGGCAGCCCCAGCCCTTTGGAATTCCTCCCCCTCAGCTGCTGCTCAGGGAGCCCGGGAATGCCTTAGAGCAGATGAGTTCAGTGGGCAGCACTCAGCCCCACGCCAGCAGCCGTGACATTTTACAATGCCTGGAGAGCAGAGCCTCTCAGCTCAGCAGAAACCTGGGGCTCATCCCCTGCCCCCTGAGCTGCCCTGCTCTGCCTGGCTGCCTCCTGAGGCCAAATTCCAGGCTGGCAGGGCGTGCTGCTGGACAGGGTGGTGTCCTGCTGCCTCCTGCTCCGAGGGCACCGGAGAGCAGCACTTACCTGGGTTGCTCTTGGAGGTGCGCACTGGGGTGTAGTGGTTTTTGGAGGAGGTCCTGACTGGGGTGTTTTCTTTGGGGGAGGTATCTATGGCCGAGATTGTCTCTCTTTCACAGTGTCCGATTGGGATTGGTCCCTGCTGCCTTAGGATGTCAGCCAGAGCCCTGGGGAGACAGAAGGAAAAAGGGGGGAAATGTATTTTCACACAGCTGGAATTCAGAATTTGTACTTGAACTTGGGTTTCTAAGGTAAACAGGGGGGGAAAGCAGTGATAGTAATAATAATAAAAATTAAAAAATAGGGCTTAAAAGCTCTGCTTCTTTCTGTGCATCTGCTGCAAGTATTTCCAGGCTTGCCTGGCTATTGTTTGGGTTCTCATCTGCTGCCTCTAATTCACTTCAGCCCAGGGTGATGGAAGCTCTCCATCATTTCCCAGAGCACATGAACTGCTCCTGGCACATAAAGCACTGCCTCCTTCAGGGGCCACTGCTGGCCCCAGCCCTGGCACCTCCAGAAGTGGCACCAAAACTGCCCTGCCCGAGCCAAACCCCTCTAAACCTGCCTCAGATCAGGAGTGTGAGCCACACATCCTGAAATCCCTGGGTTTTCTGCTCAGAGCTCAAACCCCAGCAGTGCTGGGAGAGTTTTTTAAAGGAGAACCCTGTGCCAGAAAAAGGAATTAACCAACTTCCAGGGCTTGATGTCAACACAGCTCTGAGTCTACCTTGAGCTCTGTGCTTTAATGGCTGAGTTCTCCCTGCTATCCCCAGGAAAAAGCAATGTCACCCAGTTCAGCTGCAGTGTTTTCCCCTTGGATAATCCGAGGTTTTTTCCCCCCTCTGTGAATATCATGGACACAATTCCATGGTGTGCAATAACTACAGCATGAAACGCCCTGATTTTCCCAGGGCAGCTCCAAGCTCTCTCCTGAGCCCTCAGAAAAGCAGGGAAGGGCTGGCTGGTGGGGGTTGTAAGGGACAGTGGCACTTGAAAGCTGATGGAGTCTGAAAAGCTCTTTTCTCCTGGCACGGGAACATGCCTGGAGTCACCTCAGGGAAGATGCCAGGAGGAGATGTCCCCTCACTGCACATTAATGAGAAGATGCTGCTGTGCTCACATCCACTGGCATCCCTTAAATGCCACATTTCTGGGCTTCCACAGGAGGAAGAGTTTGGGACCTGAGTCTGTTCCATTCCCCAAATCATTTCCTCTCCAGACTCCTGTCCCTGTGCATAGTGCATTGCAACACTAATGAGCTCCAGAGAGGGAACCCTTGGAGGATCCAGAGGCTCCCAACGAGGACTGCATTTGTTCAGCACCAGCCTGGACAGAACAAGGGCATTTTTACCCTTTTTTGGATTATTTATTGTTGTAGAGAGAGCAGACCTGGAGGCTGTAACCAACCATGGGGTATCTGGTGAGGAACTGGTGCTGGGTCAGGAACTGGTGCTGGGTGAGGAACATCTGGTGAGGAACTGGTGTTTGATGTCCAGAGCTGCTGGATTCCTTCCCCCTGACTGGCACAGAGCTGTGGGAGCTCCCCACCATGCCCAGCCATGCCTGGGGTGCCCATAGCTGTTCCCCACCCCCAGGACAGTCTGACACTTCAGCTCCTTGCCCAGGGAGAATGAGAGCAGCAGAACAAGGAGCTGCAGCTGGTCCTGAGGCTCCTGCCCTGTGTGAGAGCAGAGGAGCAGAGGCTTCATTCAGCCCAGTAATGCTGCTGGCTTTTCCAGGCCAGAACCTGCCCCTGCTGTCTGGGGAGGGTGGGGCAGGCCAAGGAGCTCTGCTTGTTTGGCACATCCTGTTGGATTTTTCAGGGGCAGCAGGTTGGCAGGAGAGAGCCCTTGGAAGGTATCTCCAAGGTATATTAAGCATCAGATGATCATTTAATGGCATCTGCAGCACAGAAACACTGAGGGTTGTGTTTCAATCACACACTTTGCATTAGCACCATTATTTACTGGCCCACAGTGGCTGGGGCTCGTTCTGAACACTCTGAGTGTCAGCAGTGCAATCACTCAGAGACAGGACAGCACTAAAGCAGGGTGGATAACACCAAAACACTCCTCCCAGATGTTCTAGTGGAGGCAGCCAGGGCAGAGACTTGGAGGGGGCTCGGTGGGATGGGGCACACACAGAGTGTGGAGCTGGAGGTACTGGAGGGATGGAAATGGGGCAGAAAAAAACAGTTCTGCCCAAACCCAGTCCTGTGCTTAACCTCTGTTCAAAGAGACCCCCCGAGGGAGGGCAGAGCAGGGCTGTTCTTGGAGCTGTCAGGCAGAGGAGACAAAAGGCTCGTGGTTTAACAGGAAAAGTCACAGAGGGACAGCAAAACCCTGCAGCAGAGATCCAGGGGGGCTGAGGGAGGGATCTCCTCCTCTGGAGGTCTAACTCAGCCTGGAAAGCCCTGAACGAGCCTCCCTGGTGAAGGTGGCCTCGTTTCAGCAGCAGGAGGGGCTCCAGAGGTCCCTTCCAGCCTGATCTCTGCTCCCCTTGAGTCTGGGAGCACCTCACCCTGCAGGTCAGGCTCTTCTCCTCATCCTGCTGCCCCTCCTCCTGGGATTGCTGCTCTCTGAGTGGGGCTGGGCAGCCCTGTGAGGAAACCTCCCTCCTGCATGGGCAGTTTACATCCCTTCACTAGGGAGAACTGAGGTCCTTCAAGGGAATATTCCTTGGAAGAGCTGAAGCTGGTGAGAAGTGAGAGTTTGGGTCCCTTCAGGTATTCCCTACCTGAGAGCTGAACCCAGAGCCTGCTGCCCTCCAAGAGGACAAAACCACGAGTCCAGGACAACATTTCAGCCTGTGATCCCTGCCATGAACAAAACCACAGCGGAGGTGCCTGATAGGAACAAATTTAAACCCTGTTTTGGTTTTCATCCTGAAGGGATGGTAACCAGAGCTGGTCACATCTTAACAAGGAAATGATTTTGGGTTCCAGAATCCTGGAAGGGAGGACCTTTACTCCCAGAAATCCCAGGAAAGTGATGCCTGCCCTGTCAGACCATGCATGAGATAAACTGGACTCAAGTGCCCCAGGCAGCCCTGGCTGGTTTGTGTGTGGGACTAAAGCCATGTGAGCTCAGCAGTGCTGGAGCTGTCACCTCCTCACCCCCCACACACCGCAGTCTGTGTGTCCTGAGTGCTCTCCTCACCCTCCTTAAGCCTGACAGACGGGAGAAGAGACTGCTCAGAAGCAGCAGGAGAAAACATTTACAGGGTGGAGGAGAAAGTCCAGCTCGGATGGAGCTGGTTTGCTCCGTGCCAGCCCAGTGCCTGTGTGGGATCCAGATCATTTCCATAGAGCCCTGAGGTGGTGGAAGGTCAGTCCCACTTAAGTGAGGAAGGCTTTGGCTGGTGGCAGCCCCCTGTGTCCAGCTGGCTCTCTGCCCACCCAGAGCTCCGAGGGAACGGAGCCACCGCAGCGCTTGGGTCCTGTGTGCAGCCGCTCGGGTACAATCCGTCCCACTGCTCTCACCAGCATCCCAGTCACCTGCACAAGGACACGAGGCACTCCAGGAGCCTTCCTGTGACGGCACAGCTCTTCTCTGAGGAGAACAAACCTCGGTGGGAGCCGCGGGAGCGGCGCCGTCCCCGCCGGGATGAGGATTTGTGACACCTCTCTCTCCCCCACGTCACCTCCGTGCCAACACTGAGACCTCACTGCCCCCTGGCACCCAGAACAGCCACGGGGATGCTGCTCCAGGCAGCTGGACTGGCAGGGAGGCAGGAAAAACTTCGGCTGTGCCCCAGGGCAGGTCCTGCTCCCAGGGGTGGCTCTCGTGGGACTCTGGACAAACTGGGGACTTTGGGGAGAAATCCAGCAGGGTGAACACAGGGGCCACACTGCAGAGAAGGAGCTGTGGCCCTGTTCAGAAGGAAAAATCAAAAGGAGTTGGTGTGAATCCAAAGGGACCAAGGGGGGGGATGGAAGCAGCAAGGCTGGGGCTGCAAGGGGGAGTGACAGACTCTGACCCCAAAATGTGGCTTTGCAGCCAGGGGAAGGTGAAGCTGCAGGGCTGGGAGGCACCAGCTCACCCTGCCCCTCTCACCCAGCCCAGAACACGAACTGCTCCTTGAATTTCCCCCCAGGGAACAGCAGCTGGAGCACTGCCCTGCTCCCCACAGCCTTTTTGGGGAAGTACTGTCCCATTTTCCCAATATCCACAGACTCCCAGCACTAACTGATAGTCTGAGTGTGGGCACAGGGGTGGCACAGGGAGCTTTGGCGACAGCTCCACCAGGCTGGGATGTGGCCTGAGGGAAATGAGGCTGGAGTGAGGGGTCTGGAGCTGCTGGATGGGAAAGGCACTGGGAAGAGCTGCCTGTTTCCAGTCCTGCAGGGGGTACACACCCAAAACTTCACTGATTTGCCTCCTGAAAATCCCCAGTCGTGGAGACCTTAAAAACAGGGCGCTGGAAAACAGAATTCTCCTTCCAAGTCCCTACAGATTTGGGAAGGATGGAAGGAGAATGACCAAATGGGTCTGGCAGAGCACAGTGAAAAGAGCAGTGCCTGGCTCAGCTGGAGCTGCTAAAAGCAGAGCTGGGATGGAGTCGGTGGCAGAACTCCAATCGCTTCAGCACAGCCAGGATTTCACTGCAAGTTCTTCCAAAAAAGCCAGGTTAAAGACTCCCCTATGCTCTGTTAATAACTCGGAAAGGAGCAGCTCTCCCGGGAGATGGATTCGTGCAGCCCAGAGCCAGCTTGCCCGGAGGGGCCGGCCCTGTCCCCGGGCAGCATCTCAGTCACAGCCACTGTCTCTGAGGGCAGCACTTTGGTCACAGCCACTGTCTCTGAGGGCAGCATCTCAGTCACAGCCACTGTCTCTGAGGGCAGCACTTTGGTCACAGCCACTGTCTCTGAGGGCAGCATCTCAGTCACAGCCACTGTCTCTGAGGGCAGCATCTCAGTCACAGCCACTGTCTCTGAGGGCAGCACTTTGGTCACAGCCACTGTCTCTGAGGGCAGCATCTCAGTCACAGCCACTGTCTCTGAGGGCAGCACTTTGGTCACAGCCACTGTCTCTGAGGGCAGCATCTCAGTCACAGCCCCTCTCTCCCAGGGCAGCATTCCCGGCTCGGCTCCTGTCCCGCACCTGCTCAGTGCCTTGGGAAGCTCCAAACGCTGCCTGGGGCTGGACACTCCTGGGAGGTTCCCGCTCTCCAGGACTGTCCCATCGTGTCCTGCATGCCCCATNCCTGCCCTGCCCTGCCCTGCCCAGCCCAGCCCAGCCCAGCCCTGCCCTGCCCTGCCCTGCCCGTCTCCTCTCCACGGGGCGCTCACTGATCCGCCCTGCGAGCGGATCCGCCGGCAGCGCCGCTTCCTTCGGGCACAGCCGGAGCTGCACAGCCCGGTCTGCGGGGCAGAGAATCGGGCTGGGCACGGCCACGAGCAGCAGCAGCCCGGCCCTGGGCAGGAATTCCAGCGGGGAGCCCCGGAATGGTTTTCCTCATGCCTGGGTAGGGGTGTGGTGGATGCTGCCAGAGCTCCGGGGGTGCCCAGGTTGTTGGGGGTCTGTGCAGGGCCAGGAGCTGGGCTGGGGATCCTGGGGGATCCCAACCCGGGATGTTCCATGGTTCTGTGATTCCAGGTCTCTGTGTTTGTTCCAAGAACAGGTGGATTCACCCATGGAGTTAAGAGGGGAAAACACAAAATACTGGGGTGCCTTTCCAAGAGCGAAGCATTTGTGCCCAGCAGAAATGAGGAAATATTCATTCTCAAAACTACACACTGCAAGGAAAAATCAGATGTCTCCTGAGAAATCTTAATGCCAAACACACGAATTACTTGGGAAACACCTGGAATTGAATCTGGCTCTAATGACAACCTCCTCACACCAATGTCCAAACTGAAGGATCTCTTGCTATTGCTCCATATTTAATCCAGCTCTAATGACAACCTCCTCACACCAATGTCCAAACTGAAGGATCTCTTGCTATTGCTCCATATTTAATCCAGCTCTAATGACAACCACCTCACACCAGTGTCCAAACTGAGGGATCTGTTTCTATTGCTCCATATTTAATCCAGCTCTAATGACAACCTCCTCACACCAGTGTCCAAACTGAGGGATCTCTTGCTATAGCTCCAAATTTAATCTGACTTTAATGATAACCACCTCACACCAGTGTCCAAACTAAGGGATCTCTTGCTACCCCTGTGATGTGGACAAGGAATTCACAGCAGTGACTGAGCTCACAGAGGCGACACCAGTTCTGAAGAGAACAGAACTGTTACGTAAAGATTTGGCAATTAAAAGCTTAAAATGAACCTTTCCAAGGGATGTTTCTGTGCAGAGAATGTTACCCTGAGCAGAAAGTGTCCTCAGCAAGGGCAGCACCCACACCTGAGCCATGGCCAGGCTGCTGGGGACAGGGAGGGGCAGGAGGGCATTGGTGCCCCAGGCACTGCTGCAGGAGGGAGCAGCCCCTGCGACCCCCCTGCCCCAATTCCCACCTTCAGCTCCAGCCCTTTCTCTTCCCAGAACACACTGGGGGCTCCCTGGGAAGAGATGAACCCTGGAAAGCCCTTGGGGGTGCTGGGGAAGATGTGAAGCTGTGCACAAAAGGAACAGAGCACTGTTCCTGACCACAAAAAAAAGAGAGAAAACAAACCCAGCTGGTGTTGCTGGGTCTGAAGGGCTGTGGGAACGATGCTGTGCCCAGCTCTTCCCCCTGCTCCTGTGTGTGCTGTGCCTCCTCAGGCACAAACACAGCCCTGGTGCTCACGTGGCTGTGGGAGCTGAGCACGGGGAAGGTTCAGGCACAAGGGTCTGATTTACACCAAATCCTCTGCTGGGAGCACAGTCAGGGGGCTTTGAACTCACTGAGTAAAGCTGCACTCTCTCTGAAGAGCCCCAACCCTGAGGAGCCCTCACAACAACGGTTGTGGTGAGAGCTGAGCCCGGGCAGAGTTTGCTGTGGGAGAATTCCGTGTGTGTCTGCCTGGGGAAGGAGATCTCTGAGCCCTCTGAGCAAGGCAGTGCACACAGATCTGAGGAAACACAGCCAGCCCACGTGAGCAGGGGCAAAGGCAAGCAAAAAGCACCCTGATCTCATGTTCCTGAGAAAATTCAGATCTTATGTGAAACAGAAATTTTTAAAGGCATCTGATCTCCAAAGGCACAGAGATCAACTGCTACTTAAGGATATAAGAGATTACAAAACTAAAAGAAATAGAAGTTCAGAGCTACACTGGATTCCCTTGACACCTCATGATGGAGTTGGACTAATAGAAAAAGTTAATTAGCAAGCAGGAAAATATCAAATAAATGGGAATTAGAGACACTGAGATGATTTGGTGGAGGCAGTGCAGTTTCTGAGCCTGGCCTCTCGTAATGGGAGAAGTTCAAAGGGAAAGGAGAAGACCCAGAAGCATCCAGAGGAAATCAGTGGCCAGGCAGCCTCTGTGCTCTCACAGAGCCAATCTCTTCACAAAATACACTCAGAGAGGAAAGCACAGCAAAAAATCCCCAATTATCAAACTGCAAACCACAAGCAGAGCTCCAGACTGGAGCTTTCCCAGCACATGGAAGTGAAACATTTTGTACAGCTACACACCTGGCCTGGATTTGGCCAGCAGGGTCTGGATGTGGAGAACTCACCCTGCAAACAGGACCAGGTGTTCTCCCTGTTGGAGTTACCCCAAACCCAGCCAGCTGCAGGGTTGGTTTGAAACAGAACTGGTTCTGAGGAACTTCTCCGAGGTCACAAGAGAGAGGTGTCCCTGCCCGTGGCAGGGGGTGGAATGAGATGATTTTTAAGGTCCCTTCCAACACAATCCATCCTGTAATTCTGTGATTTTATGGTTGCACCCTTTTGTGGTTTACCTCAGTCCAGTCTGGCCTGTGCTCGTGGCCCTGCGTTCAGTGACAGGGACAGGGCACTTCAGAGAAGAGGCTCAAAAAGCACCAGGATTAAACCACACAGAGCAGGGCAAAGAGCAGCTCAAAGGCACCTGAGTGAGTCTGACAGGAGTGAGGAAAGGCAGGGCATGAAAACACATCAGTGGAAAGAGTGAAAGCAGGAACAGCATCCAAGAAAGGAAATCTTCTGTAGAGTCCCTGTGGCCAGGGGTGTTCACAGCACTCCCTCCCTGCCCTGGGGATGGTGAGGTTTGATTGTTTGGCTCCAGCAGCAGAGAGCAGAGCTCAGGGAGCTGCCTGTGATCCCCATCTCAAAGAGCAGGGCTGGAGAAAGGCTCTCTCATAACCTTCACACTGAAAGCAGCTCCCCTCCAGCAACCCCTCAGCAAGCACAGGGCCCTGGAGCTGCAGTGAGATGCAGCCTGCAGGAACAGAAACCTTCCTGTCTTTCAACTGGGGCTCACACAAACCAGCAGCCTCCTTGGATCTGTGGGCAAACACATCCACTGCCTCTGGTTCCTGCTGGAATTCAGAGCCAGAAACAACAAGGAGTGGATGGATTTAAGCGTGGTCTCTACGTGGGGAGAGGATGTCCATTTATAAAAGCTGTCAGTTCTCACTCACAGAGCAGGAGATGCGAAGGCAGAGCCCAAGGAGAGGAGCAGCACGGAAATCTTCCCTCTTTGCAGCAGCACAGATGCTGTGGGAGGAGGGTGAAGTGGAGCACTGGGCACACAGAGCCTGTTTCCCTTCTCCCTCTCACACCCCTCAGATGCTCCATGTGAGGCCAGATAAGGCCTTTTAGCAGGATACAGGGCTGGTTTGCAGGGGAAAATCCCAGTGCTGCTTCCCAGGAGAGCAGCTGGGCTCCCACCAGCGCCCCAGGGCCAGCACTGCCACTGTGTCCCTCTGGCTTTGGCTGACCAGTGGGATGCACTGGGATATTTCAGTCCCTAGCTGCAGACTACCCAGGTTCCAATCTGTGCATCCCCAGCTCAGCAGAGAGTGCAGTGGCTGCTGCTGAGGCCAAACAGGGGTCGTGGAGCAGTGCTACATCTGTGAATTATTTATGTGCTGTGGCGTGGGGATGCAGGGTCGTGGCCACGGACTGAGAACATTCCCTGTCACCCTTCCTGCTGCAGACAAACTCACCCAGCTTTGGAGGCTGATATTGCCTGCTCAGAGACTCCCTAACTCATCCCCTACTGAAAGTAGAGCAAACACTTCTTAAATTTCTCTTAAGAAATGCTCAAGGAAAGAGAACCACCCTGGCAATGAGATGAAAACAAACCATCCTCACCAATGAGAGAGCATCAGCACACACACAACACTGCTGGGTGCAATGCTCAGAAATCAGCCCCACCTCCCACCTGGAGCCCAACAAGAGTTCTGGCTGTGTAACCCCAAAGCAAGAGGCAGCTCTGTAGGGCTGAGCTAAAAGATCCCATAATTACAAAAAAAAAATAATAAAATCAGTTCAATCGAAATCATCCCAAGCGTTTCTGTAAAATACGAATATTTCAGTTTTCAAAGCACTTCCACTTAACTGCTCTTAGAGAGGAGTGTCTCAGCTACTGCCACTGCTGAGCCAGAATCAGCAGTGCTGTGCTTTAAAGGGCCGTGGCAGTGCCTGCAAGCAGGAGCCAGCCCTCCCTTCCACGGCACAGCGACAGCTCTCCTGTGCATTTGTAAACCCTCCTTCCATCAGGAGACATTAAATGAGCCCTGCCTCCCTCAAAATGCTCTTTCCCAGCGAGTTCATAAGGATTTTCTGTAGAAGCTGGGTGAGAAATGAGCAGAGGAGCAGCACGGCACCGCTGGGCGAGCATTTACGAGGAAGTAAAATTTACAGAGCGAGCCTGCTCGAGGTGGAGTGCAGGCAGGTCCTGACTGATCCTCCCTGCCTGTGGGATGCTGGTCCCAGGAGGCTTTTCCCAGCCCCCTGTAACAAGTTTTGCTGGTGCTGCTGCTCTCCTGCTGCCAGAGGATGCTCGCTGAGCTTTAATGCGCTCGCCGTCACTACAGAGAATTATTCCGGATGTTCCGCTCCCCTCCGACTGACACAAATCTCAGAGACCTCGAGCAGACAGAGACACCCGAGCCCATCCTGCTCTCCTGCTCCCCCAGCAGCTGTCAGAGACCAAGACAAACCATCCCTCTCCTGGTATTTACATTCTGCTTGGAGCACCACGAGCGTTCAGCCCGATGCAGCCCCGGCTGCTGGAGATGCACTTCACAATATTTAAAGGCTCGTGTGATGTTGATCAAGTTCAGGTAACACAGCTCTGAAAGGTATAATCTTTTACCAGCTACCATATTATAGAAGTCAATCAACTCCTTAAAATGCTCTGGGAGTCAAGCTTCCCGAGCACTCAATCTGCCATTCATACTTCTACACACAGGTGAATCATTTCACCAGAACTTATCTAAATAAAGCAAAGCAAGCATCAAAGAAATGAAAACATCAGGAAGAATCCAGACAAGTCTGGCAACACTGGCTCTGATTTCCAAGGGTGAAGGATCCAACCCTGCAGCAGGCTGGAGCTGGAGCAGAAGTAACATATGGACATCCAACCCAGATTTCCAAATTTAGTGTGAAGATAAGGCCCGGGCAAAGTTGCCTTGGAGCCAGAAGAGCTGGGCAGCTGGGGAACCATCCCTCAGTTAACAAAAGACTTAAAAGAGCTGATTTTCTGGCTAAGCCACTTGCAGGACCCTTTCCTCTATGCAGCTCTGTGTGGCTTTTAACACTGTGAAGTTATTTTCTTGCAGGGGCCAGGGGCAGGTGGGATTTGGGATGGAATACGTGGGCCAGACCCTCAGCAAATGTAAACTCAGCCTCACTGTGTGTCCTCGCTGCAGGGAGGAGTCGAAATAAAACACATCTTCCCAAATAAATAAAAAACTGCGTCACTCATCTCTTTTTCCCTCGTAAAAAACTATTATTTCTCCCCCCAGCCTCTGCTGATTGCAGCTGAAGTCCAGCCTTAAAAATACAGTCAAGGATTTCGAGAGTTTCAATTTAAAAACCTTTGCTAAAACGATTTTTAGGAGGCATTTTCTGCTAGAGTTCAGGTCTTTCCCTCATTGTTCTTCTAAAGAAGCCTCTCACAATCTTTCTGTTCAGACACAGGCAGCACTCATCATTTGGAGGGACTTTTTTCATCACAAAATGAATATGAACCGCGAGAGAGCCCGGATTTGCCCGAGGAGGATGGGCAGGGACGCCGGGCTTGTGCTTTGGAGCGGGATTTTCTGTGCCACGCCGAGCCCCCTGTCCTTACAGGGCTTAGAACTGACAGCGCTGCCGAGGGACGGCAGGGACAGGGCTCCCGGCACTCGGGGAGAGACCCCAAAAAACCGGGAATCTGCACGGCCCCAGGCGCCCCCCCGGGCTCTGCCTCCATCCCCTCCACGCTTCCCAAACTTCTCCGGGGCCGGGCCGGGCAGGGCAGGACCCGCAGGGTCCCAGCAGCTCCGGGGGGAGCTGGGGGGAGGCTTGGAGGGGAGCAGGGGGGTCTTAGGGGCTGCTGAGGATTCCCGGTG
>VZRX01004255.1:0-12484 GCA_013398075.1 Notiomystis cincta | reverse complement strand
ACTTATTGTGTTAACTTTTTCTAGAAACTGAAACTGGAAGACTGGCAAGAATCTGCATACAAGGAATTTTTGTTAACTTTACTACACCCACAGTTAACTTACATATCCCAGTTTAGCAGAGGTACTGCTAAATGGTCTGATGAGGTGGTCATTCAGAGCATGAGATCAGAGAGTAAAAATCTCTGTACTCAAGGCTTTGCTGGCTTCAAGGCGGGGAAAAAATGTGGCAAGGAGGAAAGAAAAAAAAATTAAAGACTGTCCTGTAGCATTCAAATTTTCTTAGATATTCACCAGTGAAATCAGTGAAATATTCTTGGGCAACAGTTGTTTTTTAAGCTGATAATATTCAAAATACTACCCAAGGAACACTGAAAATAGCACTGGAAAATGTGACCTGAGGTGCTGTGACTTACACTGAGCATGTTAAGAGAAAGACCACAGCTGCTTTGAGTATGGTCTCTGCTCTCAGGCACCAGGGTCACACTCCACAGTCTTTGTGGTTAAAACTTGTTTTCCACGATACAGACACTTCCAGTATACTGTGTCAAAGAAAGGCTATTCAGGATAGGAATGCAGTAATACTTCTCAAAAGCAGTCTCCCAGTCTCCAAATTCCACAACCTTTTGTTCCTCCTGCAGCCAGGAAAACATACCCATGTCTGCTCCCACGGTCACACAAACAAACCCCTTCCACTCACAATATCGAAAGAACCAGTTTATTTGCATACTGTGATAAGTACAAAGATCACCTCAAACTACTCATTTAGATTCAGGTAGAAGTAGTAGATAAATTGATAAACAGAAAGAAAGCACTTAAGCTTCATGATACCTAAAGAAGGCCTTGTACTGGAAGACAGCTCTTGTTTCCCATACATACCCAGCATGCATAGATGATACACAGGGCTCAGTTCTAACCTGCTGGCAGTCACTATGTGCAGGAAAGTGGCCTAAGGAGCCTGGAGAACCCACCACAACTGCCTTTCTTGGCCCTGGAGTTGATTCAGGTGTTGGCTAAGGTTATGCAAGCACAGATCTGAGCAGTCAAGATACCTGTGCTAGTTTACAAGGCCAGGAATCACTTGAACACCCATGTCACACCATCTATATCAGAGTGTTGTGAAAGTCATTTGGCAGGTTTGACACCACCCTGAATTCCTTACAGAGGGGAATACTGATCTCACTTCCTTGGTGTTGTTCAAAATTATAAACTAGGACTGTTTGAAGAAGGGCTCATGCCCTGCAGACTGATTGCCTGTTAAAATTGGAAAAGTAAGGCAAATAAGGCAGGAATTTAATGTGGAAGTCTGCTATTTCCTAGAGTAATATAAGAAATAAAATAAAAACAGGGAAGAGGAATTAACTTCCTCAGATTTAAGAAGTACTTATTCCTGGATAGGAGCTGTGCTGTTAGATAACATATCCTAGGGTCTACTGTACATATAGTTCTTGTAGAAGCTTTATTACTTTCTGGAACCTTAAGTTACAGTTCATTTAATTGAAATACTATTCTGTTACAAGTCCTACTGAAGGGTACATTCTTACTGAGAATTTTAGTGAGGCAAAGAAGGTTTTTTATCATACCTATCTATACAGATTCTTCCATCCTAGTTCTGTCAACAGATATTTTCTATTTGGTGGGAAAATCTTTGCACTTGGCTAAGCACTAAATAAAGCCCTTTTGTTTTCTGCGGTCAAGACTTATCTTTTTTTACAGGCAATGACATAATCTACAGGAAACCCACCTTTCTTTCTTACCAAGGCTGATACTAGGTATACATTCTCTATGTAGAATAAAAAGGTGTATATTCTGTGCAGAAGAAATTTTTAGCTGGTGCTAGTAAATATGAGGTAGGTTATTCAAGCCCATGCCTGGAGCTGAGTGAAATTTTCAGAGACAGAGAGGACATGCACAGAGCTGTTTATTCTGAACAGTTCTTCTGATAGGTTCCTCTTTCATTTTCCATTTAAGCTTTTGTGTTTTTTCCCTGGGACAAGCACACAGCTTGCTACTATCAGATATTTCAGCTACACGTTCTCAATTAGTCAAAGGAGGATTATTTTTCAAGTCAACTAAAACACTAGCAAAACAATGGAGTTCTTACCTACTGAGAGGAAGATCAAAGATGGAGATGTTGATAAGAACTACAGAAAATTGTTCTGGTTCACAAAATGTGCCTATTAAATTTGACCTACATGTTCAAGTAGATTGCTTTGTGCACCTGCTACTGGATTTTGTTTTCTCATTCATCCCCACTAGACAAATATATGTAATTTTGGAATGACTAGCAGGTTAAGGAAAATTAATCATATCAGTAATATTGATGTAAGAAACAGTTAAAAAAATGCAATCTATGTATAGATATAGACCAACTCCTGGAATTCTAATATATATTAACTAATATATAATAACCAAGTTCCAAATAAATGCCAACAAACTCCCACAAGAGTACACTGTTGTAAACCTGTCCCTCAGTTCTCTATAAAACAGGGCTGTAAGATGAAAGCAGGTTTAAGTTTAGAAAGCTGCTTCCATTTGGCCTTTCTATGTCTCAATGAGGTGACCTTGCCAGTGCTGGAAATCACCAAATATGGACAAAGTGCCTTCTCTAACTGTTCTGATTCCCTAAGGAAAAAAAGCCTTTGTCATCATATTTTGTGTATGAGTGCCTATTCTGCTATCTTCACTTCCTCTTAGAGTAACTTTTGAATCCAATGCTGATTTTCAGCTAAATTTGAAAATGAATCACAGGTTTCAAGACACAAAATAACTCCAAGTTTAGTGAAAGTAGGCAGCCAGCTGGGAAAGAGGAGATCCAGATGGCGTCTCCAGCTATGGAATAGAGTGTAGCAAAAGCCTCATTCTTACCAGGCATCAGACAATCCATCTAAGACATAGACCATACAGGCCAGGGGGAGAACTTGCATGAAGCACAAATCCATTGAAAACCAGGCTTCACTGATTCCATTACTCATGGACTTCTTGCTCATTTCTCTTAGACTTTTCTACCACACACAGGGCTAGGGTTCCCTAAATATCTGCTCATGCCATTCACAGCCCAAGCTATACTCTCAGAACAGATCTCCTTAGTGCCCCAAACACCATTTCCACATATCTACAATTTTTCTCAGCATAAGAAACCATTTTCACCTGTGACCCTATTTAAAATGTGATTCTGCTCTGGTATCGGTTTGTAAAAGCATGAGTCAGTCTTTTGCTTTCTGTTTGTTGAGCTCAGATACTCAAATCCTCAGATGGTATTCACTCACCTTTTGTGCAGGCAGAAGTCTTGCCCATGATGCCATATGCTTGTGAATTATCAAAAGGGCTTGAGGCTATGTAGAGGTGATTTCTTCTATGTCTAGCAGTGCCAGATTAACCACACCAGAAGTTCCTCACTGCTCTTCAGGGGTGCTAACAGAAGAGTCTATGGCAGTACTGCTAACTCATGTGAGGCAAAGTGAGCTGCCATACCTCCAGATTTTAAACTGCTTAAAATGATACACCTAATTGTGCTTAGTATGAATTAGGGAGAACCCATAAAAACTTCTCCATTTATAGCAGCTAGAGGCACCCATGTGGCTGTGGTTGGAAAACCTCTTTCCTCTGCACAGCTGTATCTGGAACAAAATATCTATTCATGTTCTAACCCAGCCAAGGCTGCAGCTACTCTTGTTCTAAGAAAGCAACAATCAGAAAGAGAGCCCTTAAGACTCCAAAACCACCTACACAAAAAAGAAAACCATATTTCTCCAGCAACACAGACATTATAAGGCCCAAGTTCATTGTGCTTCCTCATAGGACAAAATGCTTTCTTGGCACATTTTCCAATCCCATAAATGCTGTGAAGGAGTGAAAATTAAATTAATGCACAGAATTACTGTTACAACTCAGCCTTCAACCTAAAAGTAGTGATCAGTACTGATCATCTGTACCAAGCAAATTTTGTACATTCTTTCACAGTTTCAGTGGCCTTTAAAAAAAAACAAACACACACAAAAAGGGAGGTGCTCATCTTGACTCCAAATAAATATAAATTTTTCTTGTATTTTGATATTCAAAACTTAGCAGGTATCTCCTAAATTAACAAGTACCTTAATACTAGAAGGTAGTAGTAGGCTCTCTTTCCTCCCCCCTAGCCATCCAGTTCCATAAAATTGCTAGGAAGCTGGAAGACTGGAGTTCCCTGTTTCTCTTCCACATGAAGTGAAATGGCCAGTGGGGTTCACTGTTATTAGTGTTGCATGTTGAGTGTTGGAATAGGCAGAGAATGATCACACATTTCTTAAAGGGAATTGGGATCAAAGAATCATCCCACACACACTTTTTGCTCTAAAAATTCAGCTGTTAACTCCCTGATCGGCCTGCCTGTGACAGACAAAGGAAGTGAAGAAATAAAACAAGTAAGTGATGATGTTAACTGAAGAATAAATTACTTTTGGTAGGCAGATGGAAGAGAAGCCTCTGAGGAAATGTAAATCACCGTACCCTGCCAGTTATTAAAGGATTGTGTGGAAGCCATGGCTAGGCAACTGCTTATGCAAACTTAAGGAAATATTTGCTTAATAAAAGGATTAAACAGAAGGTTCCCTGACAATGTCTACTGTACCTAACAGGACTGGACTGTTACAGAAACATGGTCTCTCATTCAGATCCATCCAGACAAACTATGGTGTCTCCCTGTAGCAGACAGATCTGTGCATGCGCAGGTTAACTGCAGCATTCAAGCCACAGTGGAAAAAGAGGAAAATGCTATTTTTTGTCTACAGACTGTGACAAAAAACAAGTTCAGAAAATTAGTTCTGTTATGGATCAAGACTTATATGCATGTGTACTTTCCAGGCAGAGCAGAGTTGCAACCTGTTCTATTTGAAGGATCTGTTGCTTAGCAAACTTTCAAATGAAGATTTTTCACATGCATCTGAATGAAAAAAATTGTAAATTGAAATTTGGCCCAAAATACATATTTTTAAAATGTGGAACTGTAGGGAAATCAGTCAGTAGATATACAAAATTTACCAGTATAATTCCTACTACGAATATCCAGCGGAAATGAACAACACCACAGAGCTCTCTTGGTTACATTTTTTATCAGTGAATGGTACTGTTCACATTCTTCAAAAAGATTAGAAGTGGGAGGTTGCATGGAGCTACTCTGATTTATTTAATCTTTTTTTGTCTTTTTCCAACTAAGCATTTTCACAGGGGGAAAACAATGATGTCATCAAGTTCCTCTCTCTGCTGAGACTGTGTAGTTGCAAGGTTTTATGCTGATTTATGGATTAGAAAATTTCAGTGATACTGCTAATAAAAGTAGGTTATCTTGCCATTATTGTGTGGTAGTTCATGAGGGAGATAGAAGTACCTCATGAGCTGCTTGTACACCACAATTAGGGAATGAAGAATCAGCCAACATTCCAGGATACCAAAAAGAAGACCAGAATTAGGCACAACTTTTATTTGAATAAATCAACTCCATATTTTATTAGTTATTCTTGTCTGCAACAGGATTTTCCTAGTTAGAAGAAATAGACTGAGATGAGAACGACACAGATTAAATTCTTCCTCTGCTGCAGTCTTTCCTGCTACAACTAATGATCCAAATATTAAAAAAATCTATGAAAACTCATACAGCTTCACAGTAAAGTATTCAATCAATTAGCTAAATTTTTAATTACCAGGCAAAACCGACAAAACTAGTTGTTGCCATCTTCACTATCTAGGCTGCTTCTCGTTGTGATGTTTAAGAAAAAGGGCGAAAATGCTGAGTTATTTGTGCCCAGCTCTGACTCCATTTGGATCTGAGTTTAACTAAGCAGAGACAGCAGAGTTACTACTCAAGGCTGCCACCTCCTGTCTTAAATCTCCACTCCCTCACGGGCTGATTAGTAACCTATTCAGGGTATTCCTCCCAACACCGGCTTTGATTATAAAGCTAATTCTGTGTAAAAAGGATGTTTCCTCAAAAATAACCAGAAACAAATATTTATATAAGTTACAGGAACTAGAGCAACCATGCAATATGCCATATCCATCTTATGAGCAGCTATTGATTTCCATGGATATCCAAAGCTATGAGACTTAATGAAAATTAAAAAAAAAAAGATTATTTCCTTCTCAAGCAGCACTATCCTGCGTGTTACTGTTCTGCGTCTCAGCAGACAGACCTATCCATCTTATTATGCACATTAATCAATTTCCAGATAAAAATACATTACTGACATCTGAAATCTGCTACTGCACTTATAAACTGTTGATTAAAGAGAGAAAGATTAAAGAGAGAAAGGTTGCATTTTTTTTCCCCTAATCTGAAGTACAAGTAGCATCTAAACTGCTAAAGTTGAGAAATTAGAGTCCAGTCTTATGCTTTGCACACTCCATATGTCTGACAGTTCTTTGCTTCTAATCAATTAAGCAACTGCCTCACAGTCTTTTATTTGCATCTGAGACTTTCTCTTCATGAGTCTGGCTACTGGAATCCAAGTAAATGCACATTCCTCTCTTATTGTCTAGTCTGAGACATCAATATCTCCCTAATCAGGAAGCATAAAAATTCTCATACAAAAGATTTTAAGTACATACAGTGTTCATCTGCAAAATACAAAAATCAAACACCCCCCCTCCAAAAAAAAAAAATCTCATTTGTCTTATTCAATTTGAAATTCAGGGCAAATAGTATCTACAAAGCTCGTAGTTGAAAGTTTGTGATACTGAGTGTGACAGGAGAAGAAAGGTTTTCCTTTGTTTAAGCTAGTGGTACATCCACATATTTGAGCTATTTCCCCATTTTCATTCTCAATCTTAGTAAGTTTTTGGACTTGGTTAGAAACAAAAGGCTTTAAAAGTACCAAGTCTTTTGAGAAAAAGTGAAAGGTGCAATTCAAACTCCCAGCAATAACAGATACTGATAATTTGTATGCCTTATGGAAAAGCTACTTGATGAAAGACATTGCACTTCATTCAGAAATGTCTCTCTCATTTAGTGAAATCTCTCTGGTCTTCAAAATATTGTTTAGACCTCTCCAAGCATTGCAGGACCCTGAGCAGAAGAGCTTGAAAACCCCTGCAGAACAGCAGCACTGCAGGCTTTCCTGCATCGCAGAGACCAGGGAACCAACCAACAAGTGTTTCCGTCTCCAAGCTCCTTGCATGTAGAAAGCTTGCAGGATTGAATCCGTCTGGATTGAATCTCTCCAACATCCTTGCACGTGGCCTATTTACTAAGCCCACGTCCTATTTCGATAGTGCACTCTGTTCTGTAATTTTTGTTGCACCTCATCTTGCTCCAGTCACTGCAACTCCTAAAATCATAGAATCACAGAATGGTTTGGTTTGGAAGAGACCTTAAAGATCATCCAGTCCAACCTTCTGCCATGGGCAGGGACCCCTCCCACCAGACCATGCTGCTCCAAGCCTCAGCCAACCCTTAACATTTACAGAGATGGGGCATCCACAGCTTCTCTGGGCAACCTGTACCAGTGTCTAATCACCTTTGCCATAAAAAATATCTTTCTTATGTGCAGTCTAAACCTGCCCTCTCAGTTTAAAACCATTGCCCCTTGTTGTGTCACTACAGCCCTTGGTAAAAAGTCTTCTGCCACTTTTCTTAAAAAGGCCCCTTTAGTATTGAAAAGCCAAACTAAAATCTCCCCAGAACCTTCTCTTCTCCAGGCTCAA
Organism: Notiomystis cincta; assembly: GCA_013398075.1. Taxonomy (NCBI): domain Eukaryota; kingdom Metazoa; phylum Chordata; class Aves; order Passeriformes; family Notiomystidae; genus Notiomystis; species Notiomystis cincta. The sequence goes on along the minus strand of VZRX01004255.1, from coordinate 4,810 downwards.
CAACCTCAGCTCACTCAACCTGTCTTCATAGAAAAAATGGAAAACCTCACTATTTTCTAGCTTCTAGTATGTACAGTTTTTTACAGTAACCACAGATACACTCATGCAAAAGCATTTCGTAAGAACTGTTTTTAGAAGTGCAGAAAACAGAGAAAGAATGGCCAAAAAACCCAAACATTAATCAATTTATTAAAAGTAATATTTGCCTGCATGAGGCTTAACTTCACCACAATAACAAATGAATTTATTTGAAACCACTTTCCTTGAGAATTTGAGATGCAAATTGATTTTGCATGTGCTGTGGACGAGTTTTGGAAACTGCATTTATTCTTTTAACAAGTCTGTATTCAAGCTCACAGTATTAAAAATCAGTGTTGTGGTTAATGCACAGGACTGGGTGTTAGATGATTTAGATTCTAGTCTTGGCTCTGTCTCAGACTTCCCCTATGAGATCATCACTTACAATTACTTTTTCAGAATTTGCATCTAATTTTGGGTAACCCAGCTTTGCCTGCCAGACTTTAATATCTGGAACCTAATTTTCAGAAAATGGTTTAATTCACTTCAGCTGGTATAAAAAGAACCTCTGGAAATCTCTGGAAATCAGGTTTCTAAAACTCTGAAATTCCATTGGGTGCCATTTATATCTCTGGAAAGTGGCCTCAAAATGTTACCAGTGACATAAGTGGAGAATTCAGATTTATTAATACCTTGCATCTGCAGCACATGACTAAACAACTACAAAATATTTAGGGCAATGCAGAACAGGGTCCAGAGAGAGCATCCAATGAGTCCAGTGTCCAACACATCTCATCTGCAGATTTCACTGCTTTATCTTAAGGCCTCAGAAATTAAACTGTTTCAAATAAGAAGTATAGCTGTAAAGGCAGGTTTTCTTTACCATAAAATTATTTGTGGCCCCTAAATTTCAGTGAAATCAACACAAGTATATGCCCTGCACAGATCTGGGCTTTTGTGATAAAGCATAATCACATCTACAGTGGTCAAAATTAATGATGATTTTCAGTGCCTGAACTCTATAAGATACTTTGTTTGAAGTTGAGTTTTAATTGTTTTGAATGGCAGATGGGACATATGCTAGAGATACTACAGGAATTCTTGTTGAATTTAAACCACGAAGTGATCTTTACAATGTGTTCTTATGTTTAGCTGGAAATGAGCCGACAAAAATAAACGTTCATACTCTGTACCCCTGTGACACTAAAAAGGAAAAACATTTTCTCCGCCCTGTGAAGAAATGTTTGTGAAAAATACCCAACAATAAAAACCTGTCCTCGTAGTATTTTAATTACAGCCAAATATCTCACTCAAGAATCCTCATGTAACCTACACTGGATCATACCATCTGCGTGAAGATGTTTTGCAATTTTGACAGTACTTCCAGCTCATATGACCCAGAATGGGTGGTGCTTATAGGGAGGAGAATCCAGACCCTTTTGTCCTTCACAGAAATCTAGGCCTGCTCAGCACTCTCAGTCTTGTGCAGTTTGACAACCAAGTTGTCTTTTCTTAGCAGGAAAATGATCCTGCTTTGACCCCCATGGCCATGCTGCCTTTGGCACCTGAGTGTGGTTGGCTTTGATAACCAGAAAAGTGAGATCTTCAGGACTTGGTGAAGCCCACAGTCTCTTAATGCTAATGAGGTAATCATAGAATGTTGAAGGTGTGTCTATTGAGGGCTTACCTGCCCTTCAAACCATGATCTATTCAGAAGTATCCAGACTGTTTTTCGCTTACTACATCCACAGTTTGATAAATCCAGAAAAGGATCATTGTTTAGTCAGAGGACATCTGCTGTGAATATTTCTAGTCTTCTATTTTTGGTAAAGTAACGAAATAAATCCAAGACAAAGGTAAAACGCCTCAGTAAGAAACCAAACAGATTATTGAAAAGAAAAGATTAATGATAGTTTTCAGGTAGAGTGTCTTTCTCCTGCCCTGCCAATATAACATTGGAACCAGCCTCATCAGCATAGGAATGTACTGGCCTCAGTTTCTCCAGCCAGTCAGTTTGCAGGTCCAAATTCCATACACCTACACTGGGAGAGAGGGCTCTGTGGGGAATGGAAGTGGGACTAAGGTACACACTGTTTGCTTTGCTGCAAGTAAGATATCACTGGTTCCTCCCAGACACGCCTTTCTCTTCTATACTGAGTAGAGCTATACGACAGCTGTTGCAATAACTAATTTTCCCTTTTAATTCTGAGTATTTCCTGCCTCTCTTTGTATGCCTGCACCTTAGGATAAGCACACAGCACTTACCTGGCAAGTTCATCAAAGTCTATCAAATTCAGTATAAGACAGAAGTAGTACTTTCTCTGATAAGCTTCAGCACTCTGCTTAGTCATACTTTTATTATCTTCTATCACAACGTCTTCCTCTCTCACAAGTCACAGCAAGTCACAACACCTTCTCCTTTTAGGAAACTGTGGATAGTTCTCTCCATGGCTTTTACAAGGAGCAGCAGTGAGTAGACAGTAGCTTTTTGGAAGACAAATCTTCTGTTTACACAATATTATACAAAGGTCACTTTTCAACTTATTGCAAAAACACTAAGTTATGAAGTGTATATACAAAATGACTCTGAAGATAGGAAATAATATTTTTTTCTTCTGTTTGCTTATTTCTTTATAACCTTCTAAGCAAGTTGCACTAACTGAAATATGTGATATATATATATAAAAATATAAAAAGAAGATAATTCAAATGTATATGGTACCCATCAATTAATGTATTTTTAAGCTCTTCCACTTGCATGGTATGACTGACCTAAGAGAGAAATACCAGTTCCTGTGTACTTTGAGTGTAGTTAAAATAAATCTCATGCTGTTACCCTGCTCACTCACTGATGAGTATAGACCATGATAAAACTTCCTTTCCTGTTAAAAAAAATGTTCTGTGTGTTCTGCAACTTTCTTCCTACAGACACTGCTTTTTAAAAAATCTTTAAAAGAAGAACTAATATCTCAGTTCAACTAAATCAGTAAAATAGGTTTTAAAAGAGATGTCTGTTCAAAACACATTATATTTCCTCTCCTGCACCATAGATGACATTTAATAAAATACAAAAATCTTTTAAGGCTATCCCACAGCTAACAGCAACAACAGTTGGTAACAAGAACAGTGGTGAATTTATTGACTATACCATACAGGATGTAAGTTCTGGTACTTCTGGTGCAGAACTTGTATCCCTTTGATATGAAATCTTCATGCTGAGCTATAAACAGCAAATAAATCATTTATATTTGTCAGACTTCTGTATCACTACTTCTTGACTTTAATCACACTGTCAATTCTGATGGCAATTATCAAACTAACCCTTTGTCATACAGCGTTTTCTTTAACTGATAGCCTAAATTCCTGGCAGGAAAAGGCTCATCTGATAAAATTTACAAAACATTATTAAAAAGGAGTTGTGTCTTATACATAACATATTTAAGGATCTAGTGAACATCTAACCTCAGAAAAGTTAGTGAAGAAAATTTGCTCTTTTTTCACTTCATGTCTGCCATATTAAAACACAGTTTGCCTTGGAGCAGAGTAAATGTTGCCACCACTGTACATGAGGAGGCACAGCTGAAGCATTCTGTCTGATAAATAATTTGAACTCAAAATGAAACAGTTCTCACTCAGAGACTGCAGATGCTTTATCCATGAGGTGACGTGGTACCATATCCAGCTTTGTGGGACTAAGACGTAGGCAGGTTAAGTGCTGTGTCCAGAACTACCCAGCAAGTCCAAGAGCAGAGTAGGAAACAGGGTGTAGTTTCCCTAGTGAGCCCTCTATGCTGGGTTCAACAAGCTGAGGGATTTAAAACATAGAGATTAATTAATTTTTCTGGACAAAGAGCAGGCTTTTAGGGCAATTGCTTTACGCATCTGGCTTCAACCAGCAATGTAAGCCATGCCATGCTCTGAAAAGTAGATTAAAATATGAACGTTAATCATATGCCTATTAGAAAGCAATCCGTACCCAGGTAAAGCTGTGCAGAGTGGTCAGGATGTCCTTTCATCACAGCTGCATGCCACTGGATTAGTCCATGTTTGTTTCCATAGCCTCTTCACCCTACTAGGTAGGTTGACCCTGTTGTTTCCTCATTCTCAATATCTGGATGTGATTAAAGTTTAAAAAAGTCAAATATTATGGCCTATATTCTGGTATTTTTAAAATTTCTGATTGTTCCTACTATTCTGTAAAATTAAAGGTAGAAAAAGAATTTACAACCATAAAAATATACATCTATCCATATGTGATAGAAGAAATGGGTTTAATGTCTTTATAAAAGACTTGATCTGAAATGATCTGCCAGGTTCTGGAAGAATGGGTATGGGGGTCTTTACCAAAATCAAGCCATGCAAGTTTGTTCCAGAAGGGAGCACAGCCTGAACTTCTGAACTTCAGGGGAAAATGCACAGACTTAATAGACCTATAAGTATTAGCTTCTCCATGCAGGGTGGGCTAATAGTTAATTTTAATGGTCATGCAATGCATGGTGAGGGTGGGATACATGCTCAAGGGGGAATATGTAGTAGATCGTTCCTGAAGGCTGTACCTGGGGAAAGAAGGAGGGCAACATGCGTCCTCCAAAAAGTTGAGAGAAACCCCACAGGGGTATGGCCCAGCAGGCTCTCTCCTTTTATTTGTATAAAGTAGGTTTTTGCAGGATTCCTCTGTCTCCATTGTGGACACTGGCCTTTCGCAATGTGATTTTCCACACAGTATGTAACTCTCTTAACTATCCAAACCTCCTCGTGCTTATAATGTAAGAAAAACTTTACAACTCAGAAG
>VZRX01004254.1:353761-378262 GCA_013398075.1 Notiomystis cincta | reverse complement strand
TATTATTACTTTTATAATGCATGTCAGTAAGACGTATTTTGAATGAAAGGATGTCTATTGCAAAATAACTAGGGATGATTTGCAGTATTTAGAAAAAAGGCCCTACAAAATATGAAAGCATCCCTTATATGTGTCACCATCCTGAATATTTTTTCCAATGTTTTCAGTTATAAAATTATTTAGTTTAAATTTATTTTAATGTTTTAGGTTTATTGCAATGTTAAGGTGTGCTTTTCTTCCCATCACTGACATGTGTCATCTCAAAAACATTACTAAACCTGCCATTACAAATCAAGATGGAAAGNAACATTACTAAACCTGCCATTACAAATCAAGATGGAAAGCATTTTTTATATTTATCCATGTAATTAGCTAATAAAACTACACTAGTAAATCTTTGCACAAGTAAGTAAGATTGAAAAAATAAAAATCAATGAATAAAAAAACACAAGATACTGAGGTGATTTTTGTGCAACTGAAAATTTCACAGAGATATTCTATGCTAGAACAGAAATTAACCTTGGAACTGATTAAAAAGATATTATTAAAATTACAAAGATAATTTGAAATTCCCTTCTACTTTGAAAAAATTAACAAGTTTCTATAATTCTATTTTGGGAACAAAATATAACATTCTGGGTGGGGGGTGGGGATGTGGCAGGAGGTTGGGGGTTGGGGTTTTCTTTACTGTTGTGGGATATTTTCCTAGATATGAAATTGGGAAAAAAAAGAATGAAGAAGCAATTGGGGAATTCACAGAGCTAGATTCTGACTGAGTATACATGGGAGGATGCTGGGATTTAGGGTGGGGTTTTTGGTTGTTTGTTGGTATTGTTTGGTGATAGTGGTGGGGTTAGATTTTTAGCTGTTACAGTAAATGTAGATTGTTACTGGGAACATTAGATTTTAACAGCTGTTGGCAATTGTATCTTTTCTCAAACAAGGCAAAAATGTTTTTGTGCATAGCTAATACTATATACAAGCCAACAAAAGATGCCTGAAAATTAGCATCAGAAGGAAGAAAATAAAAATCACATCATGATTTGCTTTAAATTTTTCCAGTCAAGACAGTCTTATCAATGACCTTTCATGGGGTCTGTTCTCAATTGTTTACCTTATTTTAAGCTAAGATATAAAGAACAAACCCTCTTACCATTTTTTCCCGCCATAGTAATAGTTCACAGTACCAAGATGTGGAAGACCAAACCTTACACATACAACAAATAGTTAAATATACAAACTCAGAGCTCAGAAAAATGTATTTATTTAACTGCTTCATTCTTTATTGTGTTTATTTCAATGACTTGCATGAATTATTCAGTATGCTTTAGGGTAGCCTAGAGAAAATGTTTTCTTTTAAGAGGCTTATTTCTCAGACATTCTTTTAAGTGAGTTAGATGGCAACAAAGTTTTAGAAACTATATCTATAAATATGGAATGATGATTTTTTTAAACTAACTCGTTCAAAAGTAAGCAATACTGTATTAATATGAAAAGACGATCAGAACTCTTGACCCAAACTCTTTCTTTTTTTAATTGCCTCAGCAGAATTCACTTCAGTCAAAGATTATTTTTATGTCTAAAACCAATTTCTACTGAGAGACTGAGGGAACACTGCTGGTGAGTACAATACAACACAATTGCTTCAATTTATGCCAAGAATTGTATTGGCCAAAAAAACTCTAGCAGTAAGCAACAGATCTAAAAACACATTGAAATTCACCTTGGCATACAGTTGATATTTGTATCCCTTTTGTCCAGGAAAAGAAAAAGATATCCAAGAATTTTAAGTGTTGCCCAACAAAACCCACAGTTAAAACTGTAATTTAGTGTACAAACGAAAGTCAGAACATTTTAACATGCTTCTTTAAGCATTTTCAACTTTTTCTCTCATAATTCATAATCTTGGCAAATTTCTATTTTGTTTCCTAACGAATATACACTTTGACACTTACAACATTTGTCGTATTAATTTTATATATCTAAAATCTTGTCAATCTAAAACATCAGAAGTAAGAATTCAAAGCAATTACCTCTACTGAAAAAAGCAATTATAAGTTTTTATTTTAGAGCTTCTCACTTGAAAGGGAGTTTTGGTAGTGATCTGAGAAAGACTTAACCTCAGAAGAAATCTTCATGTAAGACACTAGTGAAGTTTCAAGGTTTAACTATTTCCATTATGATCTTGGCTTTTTAAACCCCGTAAAATCTTGATTCATGTTTGGCTCATCAAGATCTTTTTCCTCATCTCTTACTTTGTCTCAGAAAAGTCATAGTTTAGAGTGTCTCTGACAAATTACCAAACAGACGTTTGACAAAGCAATTAATATTCTCCTTCAAACATATAATAGGAGTGTGGGGAATACAGAGCCAGCATCATGACTTCAATGTCCCCTTGATTTTAGTTATTTATGTATTAAGAAAAGTATGGGATGAACAGGTATTACTATCTCCCAGAGCTGCTTTCTACAAAATGTATCCACAAGTTCATGTTCTTATGTCAAACAGGAAAATCACATTCAGTATGAACCAGATGTACAGGCATTCACTGCTGGACCAGATCCAGGGGCTGAAGAGCATAGAGTCCACCCTTGTCTAAACTCAGAATTATCCTTGTCTTTGTGACACACAGGGTAGCAAAGGGAAATTTTTGCAAGAACAAAGTAAATCCTTTGGCAAAATCTTGAACTTGTGAATTTATTCTTATGACTGCATCTGTCTATACATGAAATTGATCTCTTTTTTGACTTTTTTTACATGGCTAGTTGTGCCAGTTTGGAGGAAACAATCCGAAAGGGAGTCTCCCTCCCTCTCTCCTGCCAGCCAAGCAAGCAGGTCCCCGCAGCCCCTCCCCCACGGGTTTGGGAAAAGAACTTCTCAAACGAAAGTGAAAAAACCCTGTTTATTTAACAAAGAGAGTTCTCCCTCCCGTCCCAGAGGTGGAGGTCGGCGGGCCTCCTGCGATTCTGTCACGTGTTCCAGGCCCAAGGCCTAAGCAGAGCCGAGCCCCGCCGGGTCTGAGGCAGAGTCCTACCCAGGCGTCCCAGAGATGGTGAGCTGGTCTCAGATGAAGAAAACGAGCCAAAAACCATCTTCCCCCCCGTCCCAGAGGTGGAGGTCGGCGGGCCTCCTGCGATTCTGTCACGTGTTCCAGGCTCAAGGCCTAAGCAGAGCCGAGCCCCGCCGGGTCTGAGGCAGAGTCCTACCCAGGCGTCCCAGAGATGGTGAGCTGGTCTCAGATGAAGAAAACGAGCCAAAAACCATCTAAGAAGGAGCAGAAGCCGCTGAGGTAGATCTCCGTCCTGCTCCAGCCAAAAGCTGAAAGGAAAAGTTGACAGCCACCCCCCCACTCCGCTACTAGCAGAGGGAATAAAAAGTCTCCAGCTGGGTAAAAATATATAAACCTTCTGGCTGCCAGGTCAAGTGAGCCACTTTGGAGAGTCCTCCTGGCTGCAGTCTAAAGGCACAAAAAAACTTCCAGCAGGCGATGGGGAATACAAGATTGTCACAGAATCACCCCACGACACTACTTTATTCGGATTTTTTTCTGTTTGCTTATTGATGCTTATCTCAGTTCTTTCCTTTTGATAGTGTCTCATAAATCCTACCAAATTAGCCTGTTTCTAGATATTGTGGCATGTCTAGTCTTGCTTCAATCAAAATATGAAATATTCTGCATAAATATGTAAAACTGTAACATATCAAGATACAAAAAAACCTAACATAATTATCCCTAGTTCAAGTTAAACACAGAGGACTTCATAAACCTTATGTAAGTAGTAGAATATTAACTTATAAGGACTAACTTTTAGATAGCTGAACATAGGAATTTTATGTCTGATGAGTTACCAGTATTTATTTGGTAATCATCACAACTATTAACATAATCAATACTTTTTATGCTCTTTATTTATATCTAAGCCTACATTTAATACATGTCTCTGCTTTGAAAGTACTATCATCTGAAATTTTATTCCATACAACCCCCAGACAAAAAATATAACTGCACTGAAACTTCATCAAAAAACTGCTCCCCTCTGCTCTAAAATTTTAAGAGACAAATGCAATAGGCTTGACTCCACAATATTCAGTTAATTTTTCCTATTGTCACCACAGTGCATGAAATCTTTATACATTAAGATCACAGTTTTTAAATAAGATTTCCAAGTTGCAAATGTCTAGTTATGAATTCATGAGCTGAAAATGTGCAGTCATAAAATTTACCAGTCCCACCGCTCTGCATTTACAATGCATGAATCTGAGGAGATTTATGAAGTTGTATGGTAGTCTTGAGCAGGTGATGTCAATGGCCAACCCCATGGAATGTTGGATTTTTGTAGAACTCACAGCTGTTGTTATTCTTCAAGAAGGTGTATAATTCAGTGAAGGGCACAAAAGTGTTTTCAAGTAACTTAGGAGGCAAACACAGGCCCAGGTGTATCTTTCTTATTATCATGAGAAAAACATAACCAAAAAACTTTGAAGAGGAGTTCTATTCAACTCTGACACACAGCCTCAAGAATTCCTGCTCCTGGTGAGATCAGTGACTTAACAACTTGTGGTTGTAATGGTTCACACAGCTTAGCAGCTAAGTGCTAAGAGTGAAATGGACTTTGTCTCTTTGACCATAACACTCCCTCAAGCCAGTCAGTCCATCAGATACACCACATGTAACGATCGATAAAAGTGCACTTTCACTCTTGCCTTCTTCCCAGTGTTACTAAGGTCACTAAATCCTATTGTCAAACACTTAATTCATTCTTCTTAACAGTGACTCCCTGACTTCACCATAACGTTCCATGTAATGCCTCAAGAAAAGAGTTTCCAACACCAGACAAGATAGTGTTGTTCAAAAAAACTGAACTGCTCTNGTGTCCCAGGCCCAAGGCCTAAGCAGAGCCGAGCCCCGCCGGGTCTGAGGCAGAGTCCTACCCAGGCGTCCCAGAGATGGTGAGCTGGTCTCAGATGAAGAAAACGAGCCAAAAACCATCTAAGAAGGAGCAGAAGCCGCTGAGGTAGATCTCCGTCCTGCTCCAGCCAAAAGCTGAAAGGAAAAGTTGACAGCCACCCCCCCACTCCGCTACTAGCAGAGGGAATAAAAAGTCTCCAGCTGGGTAAAAATATATAAACCTTCTGGCTGCCAGGTCAAGTGAGCCACTTTGGAGAGTCCTCCTGGCTGCAGTCTAAAGGCACAAAAAAACTTCCAGCAGGCGATGGGGAATACAAGATTGTCACAGAATCACCCCACGACACTACTTTATTCGGATTTTTTTCTGTTTGCTTATTGATGCTTATCTCAGTTCTTTCCTTTTGATAGTGTCTCATAAATCCTACCAAATTAGCCTGTTTCTAGATATTGTGGCATGTCTAGTCTTGCTTCAATCAAAATATGAAATATTCTGCATAAATATGTAAAACTGTAACATATCAAGATACAAAAAAACCTAACATAATTATCCCTAGTTCAAGTTAAACACAGAGGACTTCATAAACCTTATGTAAGTAGCAGAATATTAACTTATAAGGACTAACTTTTAGATAGCTGAACATAGGAATTTTATGTCTGATGAGTTACCAGTATTTATTTGGTAATCATCACAACTATTAACATAATCAATACTTTTTATGCTCTTTATTTATATCTAAGCCTACATTTAATACATGTCTCTGCTTTGAAAGTACTATCATCTGAAATTTTATTCCATACAACCCCCAGACAAAAAATATAACTGCACTGAAACTTCATCAAAAAACTGCTCCCCTCTGCTCTAAAATTTTAAGAGACAAATGCAATAGGCTTGACTCCACAATATTCAGTTAATTTTTCCTATTGTCACCACAGTGCATGAAATCTTTATACATTAAGATCACAGTTTTTAAATAAGATTTCCAAGTTGCAAATGTCTAGTTATGAATTCATGAGCTGAAAATGTGCAGTCATAAAATTTACCAGTCCCACCGCTCTGCATTTACAATGCATGAATCTGAGGAGATTTATGAAGTTGTATGGTAGTCTTGAGCAGGTGATGTCAATGGCCAACCCCATGGAATGTTGGATTTTTGTAGAACTCACAGCTGTTGTTATTCTTCAAGAAGGTGTATAATTCAGTGAAGGGCACAAAAGTGTTTTCAAGTAACTTAGGAGGCAAACACAGGCCCAGGTGTATCTTTCTTATTATCATGAGAAAAACATAACCAAAAAACTTTGAAGAGGAGTTCTATTCAACTCTGACACACAGCCTCAAGAATTCCTGCTCCTGGTGAGATCAGTGACTTAACAACTTGTGGTTGTAATGGTTCACACAGCTTAGCAGCTAAGTGCTAAGAGTGAAATGGACTTTGTCTCTTTGACCATAACACTCCCTCAAGCCAGTCAGTCCATCAGATACACCACATGTAACGATCGATAAAAGTGCACTTTCACTCTTGCCTTCTTCCCAGTGTTACTAAGGTCACTAAATCCTATTGTCAAACACTTAATTCATTCTTATTAACAGTGACTCCCTGACTTCACCATAACGTTCCATGTAATGCCTCAAGAAAAGAGTTTCCAACACCAGACAAGATAGTGTTGTTCAAAAAAACTGAACTGCTCTTGGACATTGCTCTTGGAAATGTTGAAAAGAGCAATATGTGGCAATAAAGCCTGTTTTAGTTTTGTCTTGTTTTCAAAATAGCTGGCCATATAATTGTAGAACTAGTTTAAGACCTTGGGACCTCACCATGGCTTCTGATTTTGTGTCTGCATTGTTCTATTTTTATTTTAGAAGCACCTTCAAGATATTTTAACACTAAAACATAGAAAGTTAAAACAGTCTATATACTTTGATATCCACCACTTAAATACTATAAAGCATTTGAATTTCTTAACATATGCTCATAATGTAATGCAAAGCAGGAAGCATATTTTGAACAACTTTAAAGTAATTTTTTTTCCAATTTCATATATTTCCGTCAGTAATATTGAAAATTTTGTACAAAAAGATATTTTGTATGAGTATGTGAAGTGCATTTATGATGGTGTTTTCCGAGGACTCCATTCAGATGGGTATCATGATAGAAGAGAAAATTCTCACTATTTAATAGATTCCTATTTTATATCCACAAAAGCAAAAGTATTTTTGAAGTTATAATACATGAGAACTCCATTTTCCTTAGACCAAAATATTTATGTCTTTCCTTCAAAAATGCATCACTTCTTGCTAGTCTTTCAAGAATACCTGGTAGCTTGTACCACTACAAGCTTCTCATAACTAGTCAAAGTAATGAGAGTAAAACTCATCAGTTATGGTTTTTCATACTACTTGTTCTGAAAGTAGCTAAGTAAGCCATTTCTTTTTTCAGTGTTTCTTGGTTGCTAATAACACTGGGCAAGATAACTTTCATTTCAGTGTCACACAGAGAGAAACTTTCTACAGCTTAAATTTATATGAATTTGCCTCAGTCTACAGCTTTATTCATTCATTTGAACCTCAGAACTTACAACAACGACCATTTGAATGAAACAATTTTTCTCTTTTTTCATATCAAAACTATTCAAACTGATGAACAAAAGTTTTTTTATTTCTCATTGGGGAACTTGCTGTGTTTATTTTCTGCTTCTTCTCCTCCCACTCACTTAACCATTTCTCATTTTATTAACATTGGTTTATAGAGCAGAAGCTTGTAATATGGTCATGATTTTCAATGAGCGGTCATGTATATAGTGTAAAATTAAACTGAGTAATGAAAAGTATCCGTAATTAAATTAATAAAACGTGCAGAGATTTCAAGAGTTCTAAAGATTTTGGCATTGGAGATTTGAAAAGAAAGACCTCATATGGCAAACAAGGCAGAAGGCAGTTCTCAGGACGTTTAGAATAATGTGTGTTCTTGACACATGGCTCTTCAAGACACTCCAAAGTCATTAATCTAACTTTCCACAATGTCAATGTTCAGAAATTATACCAACTATATAAACCACAACTGCCATCTTTGTAAGCTCTTAAATCTCTGTTCTTGTTGAAGAACTGAAATGTCAGAGGCAAGATTCAGAAAAATCAATTGCATCCCAGACTTTCTGCTTTTCTTTTTAACATCATGAAAGTATATGGTTACTTAAGTTAGAAAAAAAATTGTCCAAATACTTTGGACAGCAGCCTAAGTCATATTTAAAATAACATATTTTAATAAAGATTTTGATATAAAGATTTTTTATTTAATGAAGTAACATCATGTCTTAAAAAAAATTCTGCTATTTTAGATTTCAAACAAATTTTCTTTTTTTTTAATCTTATTTCCAAATAAGTACATTTTCCCAATATAACTAAATCTTTCCATCAACTTAACTCTGAACTGTTCCAAAATAACCTATTCCTGTATCTTTCTCTGAATTGGATCCTACTGGTCTGTGGCAGAAATAAAATAGGAAAAAAAAACCCAACTCAAACAAAATCAAAACTCCAAAACACAACAAATTCTTTGTAGCTTGCTTCTCCCCTCCCTTTCACCCCACATTTTTTCCCTCTATTATTTCACATAATAATCTATTGATCTACTCTTATTTTATAAACCATCTGTAGTTCCCAGTGCATTCCCTGGTTTCCTTGGTACCTCCAGCATTATTCTCCTGTCCTTTTCAAACCGATGTCCCTTTCTGTTGTCAAAGTGCAACTGTCTCTCTGTGTCTTTTACCATCCCTTCCTCAAATCTCTTCTTAGTTCTCTAAACTTCCCTTTAAGTTCTGCTAGTCACACTTTTCCAAGCCACCACCTTTTGAACTAGTGAAGACCCTCTTCTGTTCAGGTTTCAATCCTTGCTTTTTCCTACCTGGGAACTATTCCTACCTATTTGACAGAGGAAAAGCTCCTCAGTGCACATGGTTTAAAACAAATCAGGATTGTAATTTATTGATTTATTATTGATATGTAATTAATCAGCAATCAGTGAGCTACGCACACAGGATCAGTGTCCGTGATAAAATAGTTAAACCACAACAGGAATACAATTCACAAAGTCTCTTTAAATGGTTAGATTTTGTAGATGTTTATTAGCATCCTTTCATGATCAATACTGAGAAGATCTGACCATGTATACAAACACATTCACTGATACACTTGCTGCAGGTTTACATGTGTACCTCCCAGCCTCTGGGCCAAAGATGTGCATCCCCTTGTCTGCAGATCCCTCTGTGAGAGATGTGGGTGCTGCAGTTCTGACTGATGACACCTTTGCCTGATACCCCTTTGAGTACCAAGACTTTCAGACATACAGAGTCCCTACTTCCTACATAGAGCTCATGCTCTATGCTGTGTCATTTTTTTTAAATCAGCCCATGACACTACCCTAACTGATCATTTATTCCAAATCCCTGCATGCTTTGTCATAATGTTCCTGTTTTTTAAGAGAAAGTACCTATAAACATCCACTGAGTGACTCACCATTATTTTTTTATATCTCTTCTTAGTAGACTGCTTTCTTGTGACAGCTGAGAAAAAGTTAACAAAGCTTTTGATTTGCTGAGATCATCCTTCTGATCAATGCATTCTCACTATCTCCTTTCACTCCTCTTATTGATATCCTGTTTCCTTACTTTTATATTTGTAAGTTTTATGGATGTGAGGGGGAAAATGGTGTTGTTGTGTTCACGTAGTGTCAAAACAGCATTATTTTTCTCCATGTTTTAAGGTTCAAGTCATACAGTTATATAAATTGCAATATTTTGTAAAAAACACCATCCATTGAGTGAGTGTTTGTTCAGGGAATGCTCCATTATAGAAGGGAATTGTGTGCTCCAATAAAGTATCCTTCAGAAAACAATACAACCATCCCAAAAGTCACACAAACAAAGGATCCAAACATGAACAGAACACCAAGCAATTATCAAGGAACTGGTGTCCTTACTCACAGAAATATTAACCTCAGAAACAAATAGCATAAATCTCTCACTACTTTTAATCAACATTATGGGGAATAGTTACAGATGTTAGATTATTTTTAAAAATCTAAATATATTATGCTTATCTCTGATACAGCAGATGAGCATTAAAGGATCAAGTTGTCTGTGAGGTTTCAAATATCCTAAATTTCATTTTTATTTATTAATCACTTTTCAGTTTGCATACAGGATTTTGTAAAATAGAAAAAAAAAAAAAAACTCAGGGTAGAAAAAGGTGAAATTCCAGCCAGGTTGCAAGAGAACATTATTTTTACTTATAGAAATGGCTTTTTTTTTCTTTTTCTTTACGAGGGAATGCTGTTATCTTGGTTCTTTCAAAGCATGTAATAAAAACCTGCCAAAGAGAATGACGGCCACTGTGCTCATAGAGCCACCACTCAATTTGAAGAAGGGTCCTTACATGATGCTCTATGTGCCATCATAAAACCTATGACACCTACAGTCTCATAATTACCAGCATACTTTGCTTTCTTCTATCCCTTGGGTCTCCCACTTGCCTCAGTAGCTATAATCCCTTCTCACTTCTCCAGACACATTCCAGGCACCAATTGAAGCTGTTAGGGATAGATCCAACTGTACTGCACAACAGGTTTTTTTTTTTTTCCATGGAGTCAGAAACATGTGAGAAGAACACCTTAATCACCTTAACCTATTCAAATAACTCTCTGCTTTTCCTTACAAGTATTATAAAGCTCTAGAATGAATCTCTATATGCTTTTGTTTGGCTTATGGTGAAGGTTCAGAGACAGTTTCAGAAAAAAAAGGAATAGTAAAACAAGAATTGTTCAAAGATTTTCCACTGCAATTTTAATTAAAGGTGAGAGTCCATATTTTAATAAATGGTTTACCTTTTAATAAAATTTTTAAACTCTGCATTTCACTAAAATTTCCCATCTTCATCTTTTAAGAAATATACAAATTTTAGTGATGTGAAAGCACTGAGATTCTGAGTGAAGGCTGTTTACTGTGCTTCTTCTGATACCTACAGGATTATTTGGGACAGCTGTGACAGGGATGGTTCTGCACACATTTCCTAGTTTGATAGCTCAAAGCACACACTGAAATCCAGGTCAAGGACTCCTTGTCCTTATATATATTGACATGAAGTAGTCTCAGAAGTGAGCCTCTATCATGGAAAAACAACACAGGAGCTTTTCTTCTTGTACTAGTCATTAAACACGTATGTAAAATGAGGAAGGCTCACTTACAGGAATTCTCTCATTTAGAAATGAAGTAAAAAGTGGTCAAAACTGCAGTAATTGTTTTGTTGGAGAGAGGCTAGAAATGCAAGCATGCCTATTTCACAGCAAATACAATTCACTCCTATAAGACTGCCACTACTGATGCATTGACCCATGAGCCATAAGAATCACACTCTGATTTTGCAAACAACCCTGAGACTAAAAAACCTTTTACATGTTGATGTCTGCTCTCTATGCA
This sequence comes from Notiomystis cincta, assembly GCA_013398075.1. Classification (NCBI taxonomy): domain Eukaryota; kingdom Metazoa; phylum Chordata; class Aves; order Passeriformes; family Notiomystidae; genus Notiomystis; species Notiomystis cincta. The sequence continues at coordinate 366,885 of VZRX01004254.1, read as the reverse complement.
TATTTATCATTTCTGCACAAAAAACAGAATTCCAAAGTCCTCCATAAACCTTCCAAGCTTTTGAGACCTGTGTGTACTTCACAGCACTGCTGTATGGATTAGATCAAGACATTCAAATTCAGTTTCTAGATTTTGGCATCTACTGTAGAGAAGCGAAAGAGCTTCTGTCAGCAGAAATCACTTTACTGATTTTATTTCCAAAATTATTTTTAGATACGTGGACCCTTGGTCCTGGAGGCTATAAAACATTCCTTCACAGTTTGGGAGTATTGCTTTCTCATTATAATGTCCTATTTAAGTTTCCCATGTGGAAAAAACACCAGTACATTTCTAAGCCCATTAGGTGAGACTGAGTTTTCAGTGTCCAGGCATAAAAAGCACAGTTTTTTACCATCATTTACTAAGAGTTAAATAATTTTGAGGTTTTCACATATTCTATGCAATGCAGATTGACAGTGTAATTAAATTGTTGTGATGTGTGATTTGTATAGATTGAACTGAGAGCTATAAATAGATTAATTACAACTTGCACACATTGCCTGCAATGAATTTTACTACGCCAAATAATTAAAAGAATTAAGCTCTAACACAGACTATATACAGAATATATTGGCTCTGACCAGATTAAGTACTAGAATGAATAAATTTATACCAAAGTGAAAGTCCCTTGCAATATAAAATACCAGAGAAGTGAACTGACTGAGCACTGTACAATGCAATCACAGATCATTCTCAGTGGAGTGACCTGGTACAATCTACCATATTTTAATGTGGTATAATATCCTCATCTATTTAAACAATGGATGTGTCATACTGCTTAAATATAATTTTCTAGGGAATAATGCAAACAGGATATGCATAGTTTGCCAAGAAAATTGCCCATTTGCTTCTGATCCTTCAACATGGTGTTCTCCGAGAAGAGTAGGGCTCAATTAATGTGTGGTATGGCTAAGGTCAATCTCCTCTGGACAGGGTTAGCCTTTACCACAGTGGATACTAATTTTCCTTTCCTTTATCCTGGAACCAAGGTGTGGTATAGACAGATTCTGGAGTGAGATTGTGGGGTACTCCTTGGATCACTGTAAGTACTAGATAATTAAACCCTATCTGAAATGACCTTTAGGTTTCACACCAAGGAACAAGAAAGAGCTAAAATTTTGCTTTTTTCTCAGGGATGCATGCTTAGTACTCAGTTTAATCCCTTTTCTAATTGCACAAAGAAGTTTTCCAAAAGCAGATATACATCCAACAAAGTTCTATCTGCCTCTCAAAGTAAAGGGAATGATGGAAAATGGCACTCAGAAAGAAGGCTGCACACAGGAAAGAGGAAAAGTAAATAAGAACTTCGTGAAAATTAAAGCTGAATTTAAGCTTACGAAAAAAATGAAGAGACATGACCTGCTTTAGTTAAGATCCCAGAATATCACAGCAGTTTCATGAGAAAATCAGAGAACTTGTCTACAAATTCTTCTATAATCCTGAAAGCAGACCAGACTTCCTCACACATCTATAGCGAAATGCTTTTACAAGGTTAGGAATCAAATATTCCAGCACCCACCTACATGTTCTTAACCATGGTAGTCTATTCAAACACATCATGTAGAGGCTTTTTAGTCTCACATAACTTTAAAATCATTACTATTTGTCTTAAAAGATGATTTTGGGTAGTTTACCAGTGAGTAAATCACACCTGCATATACAAAATGGAAAGTAGAATAAGTGAATTTAATAGGTAAAATAAATATTCCATTTTCTTTTCTGCTATGAGAAAATGCCTAGCAAAAAAATGGGAGAAGAGGCTGATAGGCTGGGAGAGAAGGAAATATAGTGCTGATGCTAGAGATGTTCATTCTGTTATCTGCAAAAAGAAATAAAGAAATCTGGCCTTGGCAACAACAACAAAAAAACAACAACAACAAAAATAGATAGAATAGGCTTCCAGATATGGAAGCTGTGTGAAACTCATTTAGCCTGTCTCTGTCACCAACCCCACACCATGGTGTAATAAAAAGCCTAAAACACAGGTATAAATCACAGAAAGGAAAACTGTCAACTGTGATATTGTTAAGATAAGCATAAGCCAAGGCAAAACTGAATTATGCCTAGACACTTAGACTAAAGCTTTTCCATGTGTCAAAGAACAGCCTACATTAGAAAAAGGATGCTTTCAAAATGAGGAGAGAAAAAAAGTCAAATTAGGTTCAGAAGGGTTTCTGAGCAGCAAAAAAACTGAGGCAACATACCAAGTATTTTCTTTGGCTTACAATTTTATACCACTGTAATTCTTGGGCAGCCTACAATTTACATGTATACTTATCCCATGAAGCTATCATATTTCTCCCTAAAGGCAGAAAATCTGAGCTTTGTCTATTTCCTCAATAAGTCTTAGGTAGTGTTTTGTTTATTTATATATTACTGTTTAATCTCTGTTTCTTCTTTTTTGGTATACCTATTTCCCTAACTCTGCAATTAGTTTATCACATAATTCGGTTTCTCACTTATTGCTCTTGCAAGAAACAAAGGACAAGTAATAGAAACAGAAGTACAAAAGTTATACTATGGGAGTCACCTCTTGTCACGGTTTGGACAGGTGTCTACTAAGAAAGGCAGGAGCCTCCCTTGGGATGAGAAATGGAAACTCCCTTCCCTCCGAATTAGTAATATTTTGAAATCAAGGGGCTCTCAGGCAAAAGACAGGGAATAGGAATAACAGATGTTTACTAAGTATTTATATGAGGTAAACAGGCAACAACCTGTTGTGACACCAAACCAGACCCAGAGAACCCACTGGCAGCTGCTCTCAGGTGTCAGGCACCTTCCCCTAGGTGCAGTTCCGGTCCCGGCCGGCAGGGGCGCTGTGGCTCCGCTGGGCAGGGCAGGTGCGATGGTTCCCCCGCGGCTGCAGGGGGCGCTGTGGGGCAGCTCGGGGAGCAGACGCCAATGGCGGCTCGGCCGCAGCGATCCCGGGGTGGTGGCTGAGATGTGCTGGAAACCCCGCGGCTCTCTGGAAACCCGGGACACCTCAGCAGGCGGGGTGGGGGTGCGAGGCTGGTGCAGCTGGAACTCGGAGCGGTGCCGAAGGAACAGCGGGGCCGGGGCGGTGGCGGCACCAGCACAGTCCGGTCAGATTTGGGAGAGGTGGGCTCAGGATCTCAGGGTGCCCAGGTGAAAAGAGTTCCTCTCTCAGTGCGGTATCAACAGGGCACCAACCTCAGCAGCCACGGCAGGAGAAACAGGCCGGGCTGGACCGCAGTGGTAACAGCGAGTTCCCTTCCCCCGACAGCAGCTACGGGCGTCCTCCTCTGAAAACTGACAGAAAGGGGGACCTGCAGCTGCCCATGTCCCGGTTCTTACCAGCCCCAACCCTTGTGATGTCTCCATCCCTTCCTGAGAAATCCCCAGACAGGGAGGTGCTGCACTCAGATGCCCTCCTTAGCCACTTCTGTTGTTCTCCTTAAGTATCATTATTAGCATTTCTTAGGAGTCTTTTAATGGGGAAAATTTTCTCTCAAAAGTGACCAAAGCCCCGCAATACCTCTCCATAGTAAGAGTTCATCTGACCCACTCTGACTGTACTTGAAACAAAATGACAAGTGGGAAGGATAAAGACAATAAGGGTATTTTCAAAGCAAGCTTTACTACATCATCAGTATTCAGAAACAGGAAAGATTGCAGGTCCCAATTACCCCAAATAATTTCCAAAAAGAAATGAACTTCTAGTGACAAGGGTTTTACATTTATGTCATATCACTTCTGATTCTAATATCATCACAAAATACTAAGTTGATTTATATGCCTCAATTTCTGATCTATTGAGTGAATATAGTCATATTACTTCAGAGAGATTTTAAAAGGCTAAATTCAAGAAAGTGAGACCTTCCTGAGTAGAATGTTGTTGAAGAAACATAATAAGCAATTTTCTGGAAGGAATTCCATCTCTTGAAAGAAAAATCAAAACAACTAGTAACAATAATAAGAAACATGTAATGAAGCCTTATTAGTATCATAACTTTTTGTAGTGAACAATGCTGTTTAGTGGAACTTCAAATTCTACTTATATTTTCAGTTTTTCTGATGGGTGTTTGCTCCCTCAATTTTGCTCATCTCAGCAAAGTGAGTTAATTTCTTTGTTGGAATCAAACAGTCCAAGTAAGCAGGAACAGAACATAATAACCTATCTTAGAACTGAACTGGAAGCAACCCTCATGACTTAGTAGGATTTGACTGTGTCATGGATTGGACGATGGCCAAAGGCCGGTGCACTCACAAAAAACTATTCACTTCTTTTCGTTTGCTATAGTTGAGCAGAGGAGGGGAGACAACAATTAAAAACTCATGGCATCAGATAAGAATTAGGAGAAAGTACTTTGAGAGCAAAACAGGCTCAAAATTTTAATAAATTTTATTAACAGAATTAAAAGAGGATAATGAGAACTAATATAAACTCTTAGAACACTTACCCCTTCCCCTAACCTCTTTTTTTTTTTTTTACCGACAGCAGAAGGAGAAAAAACACAGCATTCTTAGTCACTTTTAACATCTTTTTTCGGTTTATTTAGGGAGAGGAGTCTCTTTGCTATGCCATAGGGTCTTTTCTTATGAGAGACAGTTCTTTGTGAACTTTTCCAATGTGGTTCTAATCTTCATAAGCTCAGTCCAGCCCAAAATCTGCTGCAAGTGAGACCCTCCCATGAGCAAAGCTGTCTCCCCACAATCACTTTTCTCGTGGGCCATTAGCTCATGGGGTACAGTCTTTTAAGGATAAGCTGTTCTAATACAACAGCAAAGATTTTCTTCTGTCTCTGGAAGCAAGAGTTCTCTCTGTTCAAGCCTTTCATTAGATCACACCTTCTCAGCATTCTCACGCTCCAGCGTGAGCACCTTTATCTCACGGACTGTGGGTGAATTCTGCATCCCGCCACGCACCTCATGAATTCCAGGGAAATAGTTTGTTGTAGCAGAGTCCTCACCACGGCTTGCAGAAGAATCTCAGCTCCAACGCTCGGAGCACCTCCTCCTCTCCCTCCCTCCTCTGCACCGACACCGACCTTGGTGTCACCATGTTGTTTCCTTCACGTGTTTTCACTCTCTTCTCTGACCGAGACAGAGCTGGTGTTCGTAGGTTTGTTTGTTCTGAAGTTCTACCAGTTGGAAAGTTTTTACAGAGTTCTGCAGCATTGAAAAGTTGATTCTGTCCGGGCTCACATCGGGGAACTGCTCAAAAACTTCTCGCTGCTGGTTATGTGGCCCCGCCAGCACCGCGCCAGCTGCCGGCTCCACTCAGCGCCTTCCCTCTTGTGGAGCACCCAGTAAGAGAAAAGTCTCTGCTGCCGCCACTTCTGCCCTCCTGCCCGCAGCACGGCTGCCTAAAGGCGGCCGACAAATGGCGCTAATTGCGAGCTGTGCTGAGATGGCGACAGCCACATGGCGCGGCCTCGGCCACGTGGTTTGGATCGCGGGGCTGCTCACGGTGCCAGGATGGCCCCGGCGGCACGGCCCCAGCACCGCACTGAGAAGAGGCTCGGCCATCCCCAGCCCCGACCGCCGGGGCTGCTCACGGCACCGGGATGAGCACCGGGATGGCCCCAGTGTCACGGCCCCAGCGGCCCCACCGTGAAGAGCCCTGGCCCTGCTGGGAAGAGGCCCAGCCGGGCCCCTTCCTGCTTCTTCAGAAGTGAGGGAGAAAAACAACTTCCCGCCGTTTTCCCCTTCCTTAAATATGTTATCACAGAGGCGTTCCCAGCTTTTCTAATTGGTTTAACAGTTGTGCCTGTTCTTAGAACCAGCCAGTGATTGGTTTTGCCAGGCATGAAAGAAGCTTCCAGCATCTCCTCATAGAAACTCCCCACTTCTGTGGCTGGATTCTTCCCTCCTCACTAAAAATCAACTCATATAAAACCATCACGTCCTGGAACATAGAATTAAGTCAATGTGAGCTGAATCTAGAAATCAAGGGAATGATGAGAATTAAAAATTTAGACCCAGGTGGCACAGAGTTTTTAGACCTGTTCTAAGGTGACTAGAGCAATACCTGAGTTTAGATCCTAAAAATATATACATATATATATATTTGTTTGGCGACAGCTAACAGCCCTCAGACGAACTCTGAAAGCAGGTTCCCTGGGTGCACATTGTCCTTAGCTACCCTAGCTGTGATAGACAGCATAGATATAAAGATCTTTGGAAGATGAGAGAAGCAAAATTCTGAGACCACACTGTAATAAAAGCTTTGTTCTAGAGGGTATCTATTTTCTGTATAAAAATCATATTTTCATCACCAATCAAAAGAAAACCTGAAGACATAGCAAGGGCTTAGCAGATGACATTTCTTGTCACGTAGTGTACTCAAATGATCCTTTCTACAGCAGCTGGATTTACTTGTCTGAGCATTTGTGGGTGTCAGAGTACGACTGTATGCAATTAAATTTCCTAGAGATTTTGCATAATAAAATCACCTTCCTATAATAAAATCCACCTGTAAGAGCTCACTTTTTCTTACACTAATTTCCTCCACACGAACCCACATTTCTGTAAAAGAAAGTTTAAATTTATATGCACAAATATTCTTTTTCTGGTTCTAAAAAGGATGCCAAACTCCTGGAGAACAGAAGTGCACACTGTGATTTATGTACTGCTAACAGTTGAATGCTGAGCCAGTCTCCACATAATAACAACTTGTGTTTAGAGAGGTTAAACAATCATCATCAGAGGAAGAAGAAGCAGAAGACAAAAGAGCTTGTCTTCAGCTATAAACATATCCACAGATTTCTCTAATTAACCTTCTTGGTGACTGAGAAAAAAGGTATCTGAAACTTGTGGTGGAGGAGGACTACATTTTTTTTCTGAAACTATTAAAGCATGCTGTAAGAATTATTTATAAGCATTGAAAGAGAAGAGATATAAACCAATAAAATGAAACTCTATCTGTACTAATTAGCACTAGTAATTACTCTGTATGATATAGCAGAAGTAAATGTAAAATAGAAAATAAGTAATTCTTAGGTTAAATTAAGTAGGAAAAAGCAGACTAGCATGATCAGTACAAAAAAAAAAACCAACTACATAAAAATGTGTCTAATCTAATGTAGAATTTTTTTTTTAAGTTGTATAAGCAGGCAAAGCTGTTGGGTTACAAATGAACAAATCAGCTGAATGGTTGACAGCAGTAAATCCATTCTGTGCCATGTGTACACATTGCTTAATGTCTGCAGAGGGGACAGAAAACAATAAATAGATTGATGCAAGAAGCATGAAAAGGACAAAGATAATTCTATGGGCATATATTTCTACACTTCTAAATTTGTAATAACTTTATCTTAATACGTGTGTATCTGGGAGCAGGTCCTGATTCCTACATGGTATAACAGTTATTCTGGAGATGTGAAATCACTTTACTGCACCCAGAAAAGTAAGCAGTCAACATATAGAAGTTTTCATTGGATGCTTCCTCTGAATGGCATTTTGTTCAAATATCAACAAGAACGAAAATAATTTACTAATAAAATTGATCTGCATGGAAGGTAGTTCATTGTGTTGAAATGAAAGATAAGCTGCTGCCTCTAGACTCCCAGTTGGTTTTATTCCTTTCACCTCCCCTTAACTTTCTGTCCTTTTTAAGATACTAGGAGTACATGAATCCTAAAAACATCTTTGGGAATAAAACATTTGATAGTCTTAAATCTGAACAGTGAAACAGTTTTCAACACAATAGAAATTTTGCAAGTTAAAAGGTAAATAAGCATGCTCTATCCTTTACCCTGCAGACCTACACAGGCACACACATTCTATATCTGAGAAAGAGGAAGCCTAAATGTACCCTCTTATTACAAGTTAACAGAGAGATTAGCTATTATTGGAAAGGAGATTTTTTTTCCTGCAGTGTAGAAGATGGTCCATGAGAAGATGGTGCATGACCTTTTACATTACATCTTTATATAACCCTTATCAAATACCAGTAATGTCAGATTCTTTCAACCAAGATTTACAATGAAATTCAAAAGCCATGACAATAAAATATGAAATGTAGATCTAATTTTAATAACTCCTTCAGAATATTAATCAGTATTTAATATTTATATGGTAGATTCCTTTATAGACATTTAAACTTATATGTATTATACTGTTCCATTACACATACACCGATAAAAAACAGTGTTCTAAACTTCCACAAACAACTTTTTTCTTAGTGTGTATAGGAAGATAATTGGCCTGGAAAAAAGGTTATTTTCCTCAACCTACTTTTAGTGTTGGGTAGCAGGTATTCACACCTGCCACAATACTTGTAAAACAGATGGTCAAAATCCACAGTCATTAATTATTGCATTAGAGACATCCAGGTGCTAAAACTGGATAATCTGCTGAATTCTTTCACAAAGATCATTTATACGGGGAAGGTAGAAGCTTATTTCTATTCTGGACTTTTAAACCTGGTATAGCAGACTAGTGATATATCATGTTGCATTACATTGCCTTCCATGCAATCTCACAGCGTGCCAAGATAACGAATAACTTTCATAGTGTATCATGAGGAAATTTAAATGCAGCAACAAAACTAATGGACAGATTTAGTGTCCACTCCCTTCCTTCCTACTCCATCTGGTAGAGAGATACCTTCCAATCTGGGGGAGTGTGTAAAAGGAATAAGCAGTTTTTATCCTTCTACCCACAGGGCAGGAGTCCCTGCAGCTTGCCCAGTGTCTCTCATCTGAAGAGATGGTGGTTGTTTATTCTCAGCCAGTGCCTACTGTGATTTTGTTGGTGCAATGGGGTTACATGCTGTATCACATTTGAAAAGCCAGCCATCTGAGAAGCGCTGAATTCAGTAAATTTCCCAGAGCCTTTCCCTTTGTTCTAACATGCATAAATTTGCAACATGCTGTCTCATTCTGTATTTTTACCTTAAATGAATCTGAAACTTATAGTGTGACACAGAAAAAAACCTGCCTCTGCTAATGATGCACAGTAGAGTCCAGCTTAGATCTGCTGTAAAAGTCGGTTTCTTGATGATTTCACATTTTGGGTATCGTACATGGTTCCAGGTCAAACTACAAATCTATAAGGGTTGAATATCAATCAAGCTGACCTCAATTTGAAATACAATACCAGTTATGGCTGTTTTACATAAATAAAATGATCAGCTAAAAGTAGAGATGTAGACCAGTGTCTCCAATAGAAAAATGAATAAAATTGCACTTTTTCTTCTATGTAAAATCCTTTTTCTTGTGTTGATGAAAGGATGGCAGCTGTCCATATGTATCATGAGATGGCTGCGCTCAGAAGCCACATTCCTCTCTACACAAGCAAAGGAATCATTTTAGTTGTGAGCCTAATGAAATAATAATCACTGAAACAACAGGTATAATTGCTGTCAGCTATTGCTATGCTACTCCATTGGAGTGTATGATTCTATTTTGATTGTTCTTTTTCCTGCTTGGCAGATGGCGAATTGTCTTAATTATCCATTCACACTCTGAAACCTCTTTAACCTCAACCAGTTTCCTTCTTGAAGACCATCAAGCAGAAAACATGTTCATCCAGCTAAGCATGATTATAAACTATCTAATCGTGCAGCAGTTTACCACTGAAAGCAATGTTTATCCTATTACCATAGTAAGAGGAATAGCTTCCTATATTAATATTTGCCATCCTCTGAGAACCCAGGTCCTATGGCATACCATGCTGACAACAAAGGAAAAATCAACCTTGGAAATCTACACTGCTTTCCTCCATTCAACACGTTGCAAAATATTTCTGCGCTCTGAGCTAAATATAAGCTTTCCTCACTTTTTTAATCCCCTGCTGGCAGTAATAACTATGAAGGCATTCCCCTTGTACTTATTATGTGAGGAGCATAGAAAGTTCACTACTGGGAGTTACCATTTCTCACTCAGATAGTGCATTAATTTTGCAGCTCCTAAAAGGGAAATGCCATGTTTCACTAATCAAAGATTAATGAGTTCAGTATTTTCTGTGGAAGTATTTCCTAATGCAGAATATGTTTCCATAACCACCACCCATATTCTTTCTTTTTCTCCAGTTTTTATTTGAGGTATAACAACGGGCAAAGGTCATGGAATCAGAGAATGAGTTGCATTTGAAGGGAGCTTGAAGATCCTCTAGTTCCAACCCCTCTACCATGGACAGGGACACCTTCCATGGGACCAGGTTGCTCAAAACCCCATGCAGCCTGGCCTTGAACATTTCCAGCAATGGGGCATCCACAGCTTGTCTGGGCAACCTGTTACAGTGCCCCACCATATTCATTTAGACATCAATGTAGTTGACACCTAACTATTAATTTAATGTCCGGTGAGACTTAAAGCCTACACAGTACAAATGGAAATTCAGTCTGGGAAAAAATTAGCTAAGTGTCACTGATCAAAAAGTATACATTCTCACAATTATGGGAACTCTTCTGTCAGGAGAGAAGACAGCTTAGCTTGCACAGAAAACACAAACAACAAACCACAAAAATCCCCAACAACTTCAGGCAATGGCTCCTACTTGGAACTGAGAGATCAATTGTTCAAGGCACTGCAGGTAACTCTATTTTACACAAATGTAATTTAACTTTAAGACTAATATTGATTAAAATATATCCAGTGAAACTTTATTTCATAGGTGTTTTTCAGAGATGCAGAAAATTGCCTTTTCCAATTAAAACTTCTTTACAGTCAGAGGACTGTCTAGTGCTCTGTTCTAATGCGTGATGAAAAAAATCCTAATATCTCACAGATGCTGTGAAACAGCATCTCTATCTTTTAGACAGTCCTATTTTAAAAGTATCTTTTCTATCTTCACTATATCCAGGAAAGCTCACAGCAATATTATATGGAATTCTGAGCCCACAATATATAATAATCATGTGTGAGTTATAGAAATTATCTACATGTGTAAAAATAATTGAATATTAACATATATTAAAAATCTTAAAAGAAGAAAATTTATTTTGTCTAAAAAATATAGTAATTGCAAGACCAAAGATCAGTCATTACATGTAAGAAATGGAAGAGAGGCTTTTAAAATATTTAAATATTTTATTAGAACACTACTGTTCCGATGTGAAATTCACTACTACTTATTATTATTACCATTATTATTCTATTTTTATTATTTCACTTTATTTCAGTTATTGAACAGTTTTTATCTCAATCTGCAAGGTTTAGAGGTTTTTTTACTTTTTTTCTAATTCTTCTTGCTATTACACTATTGCAGGGAAGGGAGATTGAGTGAGTGGGAGCATTATGTTTAATTGCCAACTTGGTTTAAACCACAATATAAAGAAAAGGGGAAAATTGGAGTAAACTGAAATTCTTGAGTGTATGAATTAGATGTCTTTAAAGAATGGCTTCTTTTTCATTCCAGTTACTTGGCTGCTGCTGTTAATTAAATGGATTTAGGTATTCCATCTAATCCATAGAAGATATTTCCAAGTTCCTCTATTGATCTGCTAATAAATTATCATATTTATTATACAAGTCTTTCCTTGTACAAACCATAGAACAAGATTCACCAATTCTTTAAAATAATATGAATCTTTAAAACTGTTATTTTTAGGTCGAGATTCACATTCTGTGAATTTCACATTTAATTAATTTTAGGATTTAAGAACACCATTGCCAGCTTGATTTTTTCCATTACATTTAATTCCTCCTTTTTCCTCCTGAGAGACGTATTCCCTTTTACTACTGAGGTATAGCCAAAATATCTCCTTTGACAAACCCCACTAAATTATCACTGCCTAAAATTTGGCATTAAAGTGAGTATGTTTTGTTCTTGTATTTCCCAGGCTGACTTCCATTTACAGTTAGGAGTGAAACACAATGATGGTGAAATCAAATATGCCACAGAAAACATGACTACGAGTAATTCCCAAAGTGCTACAGTGAACCCTTAGCAATGACAAAGAAGAAGTAACTAAGCTTTCTTGGCTAGAAAAAGAAAAAACCCAAACAAACTGAAAACCAAAGGAACTAAAGAACAAAACCAGCAACAACTGCAACAACAAGAACAACAACAACAACAACAGCAACAACAGCAACAAACAACCCAAAAGCAAGAAACTTTTCTGACAGACTTTCTCTACCACCAGCATTTTAGGCGGGTTTCTGTATGGTACCATTCATTTTTGTTTGACACTGATGTATAAAGTCTATGATGTTCTCCACATGACTCCTCTTGGTCTTTCTTCAAAAGTGTGCTCTGAGGCCAATACACTCCTGAACAAAGAAATTGTCTTTCCACCACCTCTTTCAGTGATGCATAAATAAGAGATGGGAAGAGAGAAATAAGAGACTTAGACAAAACAGAAAAATAAAATACCATGACCCAAACATCAGTCTTTGTCATTTTCCAGTTGAAACAATGTAAATTACAATAGCTATGAATGCAGAAATTCGACATATTTAAATTCCGTTTACTTCATCCAGCATTTTCAAAAAAATGTGAAAAAAACCCAAAACAGATATGTTTCAACTGGTCAACTTTTTGAGTGAAAATTAATCATGATAGTCAATTTACATAAAAAAAAAAAGAATTTTTACATTTCCTTTCTCCAGAATATGCTTTCATATTTCATTACTCAATCAGATTGTCCTCTAAAACTTACTGAATCAAGAGTTTCTTCCCCTAACACAACATGCATACAGTATCAACAGTTAGTCTGCTTTTCCAGACAATCTCAATTGCCTGTAAACAAGTCTGCATGTAATTCAGGTTGTTTTTTCCTCATCTGATCTCAGCTACTGCCTTTATGTTGTATGATATGTCCTTTATAATCTGATATTGCTTATTCTAAGAAGGGCAACATGGACACTGTATCAAAATCTGATGTTCTTCTTCCTCTTCTTCCTATCACTTCTCAGCAGAAAATATAAAAGAGAATCCAATAAATAGCAGAAAATCTAGTTTAGGCCCTACAGCACAAAAGTGACCTCTAGACTCTACAACCCACACACAAATTTTAATGACCTGTAAAAGAAAAAGAAGCAGGATGAAAAACTCAAGCATGATGATTGAAATACTTTTCTCGGTGTTCACAGATCCTGATGCAGTCCAAGATTAAAAAAAAAGGAACTATACCAATCAACTAAAAAAACTGTCATGATATATATATATATATATAT
>VZRX01004254.1:266693-353750 GCA_013398075.1 Notiomystis cincta | reverse complement strand
CTGAAAGCAGTCTCTCAGTCTGCAAATACTGCATTCTATGAGAAAATAATTTTTTTATATATATATATGTGTGTGTATATATATATATATATATGTATGTATATATGACACAGGCAAGCCCTGCCTCTGCTTCAAGCCCCTTCACAATGCCAGGTTTCCATTTCACCTCCTATCTGAGCACAGTGGGAGCTGTCACTTGCTCTGCCACAAGGAGCAGTTTGGACAAGAGGAAACCACCTTTCAAGGAAACAATGTGGTAAAGCACTAAGCAGTGCTTTATAACCCTTGTTTTGTACCATTTAACTCAAAATCCAGCATATGAGCTGCCAGCTCAATGGTTTGGAAGGTCTCTTGGTTTTATTGTGTCTAACGTATTTCTAGGTTCCCCGATATATAGACTATTTATAAATATTTGAGACATCACTTCTGGAATTCTGCCCAAGCAGTTGTAGAAGTAATTACAGCAGTTAAGGTCAGTGTAAGGACTAGCATATTGATATTGTGGCACATCCTAACCTTTTTTTCTGATGCTCTGAAACCCAAGCTCCTACCTAAAGTAAGTGACTCTACCTCTTACTTGGATTAAGATTCAACAGTCCAAAATGCAAAAACAGATGAGAAACTCAGATCAGGGAGCTAATGTGGCTCCAGTGTCAGGTGAGTGGAGGTCACCAACACATCATAACACAGCTGTGTGCAACTGAGAGCTGTCACTGCCACAACAGCAGCTTGATGAGGTGTGTGGGATGATGCTCCCAGATCAGTTCCTAGAGAAGTGATACATGTATCATTTAAAACAACATAAATCTCTCGCAATTGACACTAATTGGCTCGCTTTTCAGCAGTTTCAGCAGTGAGGCTGCAGATCTCAAAGCCACTGAGATTAAACAGTTATCTAATCCCTGGAAGTGCTCAATCCAAATCAGGGAATAAAGTAAAAGGTTCAGTGGAAAAGGAGCTTGCACTGGTGCTGTCTGTGCTGTCCATCTTCTTGGGATAATTGAGGCTCTCATTTTCTAAGGCTGTCACTCTGACATCTTCCATCAGCAGCAACATTCACTTGATCTTTGTGTTTCATTTTGTTAAGAGGAGAGAAGGAGTAAGAAGGATAAAGGGGAAAAGGAACCTTGCAGAGTGAAATGAAGCACGTCAGTATAGTAATCTTATTTACATTTGAAAACTGATTGAACCCCAAATTTGCAGTGACTTAACAAAAAAACCCAAACCAAACCAAACCAAACCAAACCAACAATAACAATAATAAAAAAAAAGGGTAGGTTTCTGATTCTTGAGTACGTGAAGAACAAATAGCACAGCCAGACTTTCACCTTTAAACACTTGTTCATTGAGTCCTTTTTCCAAAGCCAGATTGGATGCAGTTTCAAAATGAGTTATATGAGACACAGAATAGTCATTCCTATTTCTTTTATTACCTGAAATTATGTAATTAAAACAAAAAGACTCTTCTGTGAATGAAGTCATTCCTTTCCCAGTAGTGATATTTCTTCATGTTACTGAGATGGTAAAAGAGAATTGTAATTAATCCACTGTCCCTTTATCAAGACCAATAAACAGAGAGCAATAAAATATAATCTGATTGTGCCATTATCTCAAATGAATATTTTATCATCTGCTAGCAACTAAATAATAAATTATTTTTCAACAGCTTTTTAATAAGATGAGAGATGATCAGTGCGTGCTATGAAATGCTTTAATACCCAGTTTGAATAATCAGTCTGTTTTCTGTGAAAAAAGGGTGCCTTTTTGAGCCTCTTTGGAAAAGCACAAAAATTTTGAGACCTACAAGGATTAAAAATAAAGTGATTTACTCAAGAGAAAACTCAAAAGTTCTTAAATGGTGCACATTGAATTTCACTTTCAGATTGTATCAGGAGAAGTCATTTCACCAGTTGCAGATGGGGCCCATATTAACATTAATCTGCAATCAGGTACTCATCTCAGTGGTCAGTATTTGTAGTGACCTTCACATGAGAAATCACAAATTTGGAGGTTATAAATTTAAATTAACATGGAGTTCTAGTCAAGCACAAATGCTACTCATCCTTCTTAATGCTAGAACAACATATTCAATTGGCATCCAATTGTTGGTTCATTTTCTCCACTGCACATTATGTCTGAAGTTGCATATATTTAATACACTATCTGGAACACCAACCATACTGAATTAATAGCAAAATAATAACACTACTATTAATACAATCAATATCAACACAGGAAACTACAGAAATGATGCATCTCATTTTCCAGTCTTCCCAGGTTGTTTCAATTAGTTTTCTATTTTTAAGAGGCAAAATTGTTCCTAAACTCATCTTCTTGGAAAAAATTTACAGCTGCTTAATCACCCTGTAACTGGTACTCCATGTATTTCAGGGACAAATAGAAATACAATATTTTCACTTGCAAAAGAATGTGTATTCAAAGCATTATAAAATCTTGCCCATATCTGGGATAAACCAGCATAATTTTGTTCACTTTATCAAGGCCAACTCTATTTTGTCATAAGTAGATAAAAGCTGGGTTTGCCATTCCTATGTCTAATTATTGACACATATGTGAGCACTTCTGAATGGTAGAGCAGTGTGCTTTCCCTCCAGTAAGACTATTGCTTACAAGTGCTGGACTTAAAAATCACATTTACAAATGCAGACCCTTTGGATTTCTAGTGTAAGGAGCAATGGCATCTTAGGCATAAATGTCTTTTGCAAACCATTGATCCCCAAAATAAACGAATGTATTTGATAATTGTAAAAACTCTATTTTACAAGTATATTTCCAAACACCACATATATTTATCTTATGAACAGATAAGGTTATTAATTTTTAACATTTGCACAGTTCTTGTCATGTTTGAAGCACTCTACAAGAATTAAATAATCAATTTTCCCACTGCTCAGGTAAACTGTGAAATATCAGAACTGGAGCTTGGTGACCACAACCACCCTGAAATTAATAGTATACATCATTACCTAAATACAACATCACATTCCAAATAAATGTAGAAATTAATAAGCAAATGAAAAGGGATAGCTCTGTCAAAAAACCTCTAAAAGAGACTCCTTTACCTCTAATACCTCTTTGAGACCTCTAGATTTAATCCTTCCTGACAGGTACAACTTTGGGGAATCACCAACCAAACTCAACTGGTTCTTTTTGCACAGTATTCATGTTACTACACAAAAGATGAATATGAAAGGGTAGAGTATTTTAAAAAAAAACCCCACAACTTTCTATTGTCTTAGTTTAGTTATCTCTATTCCATTGCCAAAGAGATAAATAAAGGCAGAGAGGAACAATTTCAGCTAATACAAGTTTGGTTGCTGGCACCAACACAGAGCTAATGCTTAAAAATATTGCTAAATATCACTTTTTCCTCAGGACCACTCAGCATTCTATTAGCTCTCATCACTTCTGAGCACCTTACTAAGCATTTTGCTTAATAGTACTGAAGCATTATGTTTAATAAACAACTTTTTCACACACATTTTCTAAAACAGTTCTTCAATTGTAAAGTGGGTTTCTACTTGACTTTCTATTTGCCTTGAAAGGACATGAGACTTCCAGTGCTTTAAGTACACTGTAAAAAAACTTTTTCTATGTCTGCTTCAATACATAATTTTAGCTGATCCATGATATAATGAAATGAAAATAAGATCAACCACAAGAAAGCTTCTTAAAATTTTCTTGAACTGTACATCTTTTGCAGAGAAAGAAATCACCTAGGTGTTATTTAAAATATTATGGCTTTATTTTCTCTGTGTGTTTGCATAAATATTTGGTTTTCAACAGCTTGAATATTGGAATACTGAGGAAATTACACAATTTGATAAACATTGTATCAAATGATGCAGTCTAGTCTAATGATTTGTAACATTTCTTGACATTACACTACAGTGTAGATTTTTTTAGTATAAATATATGGATATATCACCTCATATAATCAGAGATGACAGGTCCACATAAATGGGATTATCTCAAGTGAGCCAAATATTTAATGAGCAAGATTTAGTTGCCACCAGAAAGGAGGACTTTGTAGGAGAGATAGAACCACTCTCTATCACTGTGCTCATTTTTATACTGTTATATACCTTTTTCATTTAATTTGTGTAATAAACACTTAAAAGGAAACAAACACTTAGCAAAAACATGAAACAAAGGCAGTAAATATTACCAGATTCTCTAGCTTCCACCTTGTTACAATCACTGTATATGTGACCATAATTAAAATGTTACAAGAACACTTGTAGTGATATTCAGTAAATGATTGCTGTAACAGGCTTTTTCTACCTGTCATAATTTCATCGCTCCCTTTTAACAAATCCAAATAAAATATAAAATAAATGTAATATAGATGATAAAGTACTAATTGATTCATTTCCATGGTATGAAACTTTTGACAGGTCATTTGGAGACTGTACTTATAAACTTGCTTTAGAATCAATTTCGGACAGGATGAAACAAGCTGCCAAATGTACAATACACATCATTTACATTTAATCCACAGCTACAATCTCGCTTTCATTTCTTCACTGACACCTCAGGGTGCCAGCAGAGAGTAAAACTATGAGATGTTAAGAGAAATACATTACTATGTGGCATTTGGACCAGAAATAATTCACTTTTTCTATTAAGAACTTCACACATTCAGGAACACTACAAGGTTATATAAAGGCAGATTCCAAACACTGATAAATTATGTGTGTTTCTCATAACAAGCTGCTTGAGGACAGAGCAAGAAAATGCCTATATAGAATACAAATGCTTTGTGAATCAGCATCACTGAGGATATTTTAAAGAAATATCAATGACATGCTTGCTTGTTCTGTTATAAAATCTTGTATCAAGGTGAAGATATACATACCTCTTCAAAATTCTTCATGAGTCTTTTCTATGCCTTCCCCAAGTCCCCCTATAAATAATAGATTTCAACTACATCTTACAAACATCTCTTTGAAAGTGCACCAGTAAGATAACAGTTGTGTGGTTTCACCACAGCTAATTGCTGAGCTGCTGCTTTTCTGCTGAATATATGCAGGTTGTTTCACTACAAATATGTTTGGGGTTTACTCAAAATACAGTATTGTCAGGAGCAGTGAGTTAGCTGGAGAACATTAACATTGTGATTAATTCATTGTGTCTGATTCATTGTTTCAGCAAGTCTGTTGTCTGCAGAACTAAATGATTGAGAGATACTAAGTAGAGGATAAAAAGGACCAAAGGATACAAAATTTAATGTAGAAGTGCTAACAGCTTAATACCCTGCACATAAAACCCCATCAGATTCCCTGATTAAATGCTGATTTCAACTGGTTCAAAACAAATAGGATCTGCACTCTGTTGGCAAAGAATGAATTTTCTCAAACATGGATCATTGACACAGCAGACCATAACATCTTCTTTAAAAGCATTTTATGATCCATTTATGCAACTTGAGAAAAGTTCTGCCATCATGGCTATTTTCTATGCACATTATATTCTAATGCCAAAAAGAAACAACAATGGACTTCACTAGAAGGAAATAAACACCATGTGTTTAACAGTATCATATTTCCCCAACTAAATCTAGTTTTCTTGTTTGTTCTTAATACTGTTACTATGTAAATTCTAAGTATTGAATGCCAACAGAAGGGGGAAACAAAGTGAAATAACACATCTATGGTAAATAATGATCTCAATTTATCATCCCACTCCCCTTCAAGAATTATCAGCCCTTCAAAAGCAGTTCAGAATAGAAATTTGCAAAGCATTTTTTAGATATAGTAAGGCATACTTTTGTAGCATTAAGGGAAGTTAAGCAGCAGAAAAAAATTTATCCTAAAAATGCTGTAAATCTACTTATCATGCACACAGATCTAGCCCTTCTTTTGTCTCTGAAGAGAAAAGAGAATTGTTTATGCCATGAGATTTGATGCAAACAATTTGGCTTTTAATTTACACAAGTACATAATCCTTGCAGAGAGGGAGGTGCTCTGAATTGTCTTCTGTGGAGCCTTATCTTCCTTTACTGACTGAGAGAGGAGAGGTCGAGGGGAGGGCAATTGTCCCTTATGTTAAGTTGCAAAGACACAAATATTTCTCCTTCATCCCTGCCTCTCATGCTGAAAATGTTTTGGTCAAACCAAATTATTTCCAGACCTGGAAAAATATTATTTGAGAAAGAATGTAGTGATTTAAAATCAGAGAAAAAAGCTGTTAAGAGCAGGGAAAATGCTGTGGTTTTGTTGTAAGCAGCAAAGCCTGTGGATGGACCAGTAGGCACCTGACTAAAACAGCCTTGAAAGCCATTCCACTACTGGTTCATAAATAGAAATATGGAATTAGAGCTGCAGTTCTTATCTCATCAGTATGAGAGAACCTTGCAATCAAGGCTGGTCTGATTTTTGTCACCTGTACTATGTTAGCTATGTGTTCTTACACATAAAAGTGCTTGTGTTTACTTTCACAGTCACTTCTGGAGCTAAAGGTGCTTATGCACATCAGGTCCAACACCTGCTTGCTGTCTCTGACAGCAAGCTCCTCTGCAATATTTGAAATGTGCTTCCAGAGGGATTGTCAGGATCCAGTTCTTCAGTGATCCAAGGAGGGTCCATAGATCCTCAATGGACCAAGTGCCTAAGTGGTGTAAACTGGTTCAGTGGTTCTCTTTGAGGAAGAAACAGAATTGGATGAGAAAATGCAGACAAATTTCATATTAATCTTTCTCAGGTTGGGTTTTACCTGTCATGGTACCAAGGATGTACCTGCTCAGGGAGACTGAGGCAGAACAAGACAACTATTGAACCCCTTCATATCTCTTAGGCACTTGGTCTATTGAGGATCAGTGGCTCCTCCTTGGAGCCCTGAGGATCAGCCTTGCTGTTGCTGGTAGAGGTTAAGGCCCAAAATAAAATGCTCAGACCGTGGCGCTGTTTCCATTGAGCACCACTGGGAAGTTCAAAAAAATGCAGATTAATAACGGAAAAGGGAAGTGGGCAAAAATCATCTGCTGCTAAGAAAAGTAGTGGAGCCAGTGAACACTGAAGTTATTCCCCTGGTGGAAATACTAGATACGGAGTCAAATTTGTTAAGGGGGAACACCCAGAAGTGTTTAAGTAAACCAAGTTAGAACTGCTGGCTGCTGTGTGGTAGCACAGCACTTGAGTGGCAGCTGAGGGCATGTTTTGCTGGGGCAAGTGGTGCACAGGGAGAGTGTAGGAGCAGACATCAGCATTTCTCTACCAGAGGTACTTATTTTGACCAGGGAGCAGGAAATACTGACATTGGAAATGGGGATGCTAGGGATCTCTGATATGGTGCTGAGAGCCCAAAGTAGCCACCCTGAAACAAAACTCTAGCTACTGGTTGCCCAAAGGTGTTTTCCAGAGATTTATTTCTGCTTATTCTGTCCAGCAAGAGCAATGCTCACCAGCACATGAGCTGCCAAAAAAAAAAAAAAAAAGAAATAATAAAGGATGCATTATAATTATTCTAATAAAGTACTTAGACAGAACATGGAATCTTCTCCAAGTCCATTACTGCAGTAATTATACCCAGGTCCATTACTGTCATGTTAATTGAGTATAATTTAAGGGAATTTAAGTGTAATTTGAAAGATTTGAGTATAATTTGGGGGATTTAAGGGATCCATAACATTAAGCTGTGGGCTAAGTGAAACTTGCACACAAGTGACAAGACTTGGGGAACTTAATCAGCGTCCACCTTGCTCCCAGTGTGTGAGGGCACAACCAGCACAGGCACCAAGATAGGGAAGACCAGCAGAGCCACAGTGCAATCCTCAAAAGTCATACAGAGATTTGGGAGGCATTTTCCATTTCCCTCTGCATCCAGCAGCAGCTTCTGATACTTAATGTCTCTGGCTTAAAATAAGAATGGGGATATGGGAGATCACCAGGTATCATCTGTCCAACATCATCAATGTCCTTTGCAAACCATTCTTAGGCCATTCCTGAACTGGTTCTTCCTTACATAAAACAATGATGATAGTAAGAGGTACTATGCCAACTTTCTCCAAGCATAATACAATTTAGGGAGAGCCCAGAGCAGGGATCCTTGGTGCGCTGATTCCTTCTCCTTGTGTTTGCAAAACTGAGGTCACTATCCACTAGATATGGCTTTTTCCATTCACACTTAACAGCCATAGAGGAACATGATAACAGCCTTCAAAATAATACAGTCATTCAAAAGTGCTCAATAACACAAAACAAATAACACAGTAAGCCAAAATAAATAGTACAGTAATTCAAAATAGTGTAATCAATCAAAAATGTCCACTATGTAACATAGACTCAAGGGCTTCAACACTTCCAGGATTCTTGGTCATTCTCTTTTATTCAACTGAAAATTCAGGATACGAGGTAAGTGACTCCACAGCTTTTATCTGCTATGGGAAGGTTTTAAAGTATACTCACGATTTTTTTTCTCATTACTTGCTGCTTTTCCTTCCTTTAGGGCCATTGCCTGCCGTGGGGAACCCCTGGGGCTGTCCAGACTGTTCTTGGGGTAAAGCAGCTGATTCCACGTCTTAGGGAGAAAAATGCTTTCATGGTGGTCGCCATTGCTTTTATTGCTAAAAATATCATGACAAAGGGATGGAAAATTAATATTATGAACTTGAACACTATATGTTTTTATATATACACACAGATATTTTTAACTTTAATTTCTAGTAATGTTAGATTCATATAAAAATATTCTTTTCAAAGTAACAGACGCCATATTTGAACTATGACATCAAATAAGAGCAACTTGCCTTAACAACTCCAAGCTGAAAGACTGGGCATTTTAGCATATTGGAATTTCAGACAGAACCAGTTTGGTGGAAAAAAAAATAAGAAAAAGTATCCTCTCTTTGCTCAAACCTCAGAACATATTTTAAATGCATAAGGGACAAATTAGTCTATCAGACGTGCTCTGATGAAAACTAAGAGTTTAATATGCAAAAAAACCCCAGCTTTTAACCTGATCATGTAAAAACCTGAAGAATGAATGAATGAATGAATGAATGAATGAATGAATGAATGAATGAATGAATGAATGAATGAATGAATGAATGAATGAATGAATGAATGAATGATAGGCCAGGATAAATGGAAAAATTTGCTCATCGTAATTATAGCAGTAGATACATTATTCTGGAAGACCTTTTACAAATGCCATTAAATATCTATTCCAAGTTTTTATCTCACAACCTCCTTACTGAATACTCAGTATCTCCACACATAGAAAACCTTTCCCAGAAATAGGGAAAGAAAGATTGTTTTCCTTTCACTAGTTGAAAGAAGACATTTATTATGAGAAATACCAGGAAAACACTTTATCTTTAAAGAATTTTTATTGTTTGTTTCCTGTTGCTATACAGTTAAAAATTACTTGCAGGGATACCATAGAGGCTACCCCAGAAACTACTGGAGTTATGCCAAGGAATCAGCCTAAAAGTATTAGAACCTTAGCATTCTAGGAAGAAGAAAGCAAGTAGTTATATTATTAAAAATGTCTAAGAAGTATGCTGACTTTTTAAATAAACTCTCATTTTTGTCAAAGACCTGTCTTACAAAATCTATTTAAATGTATATATATTGCAGTTTTCTTTAGTGTGCTAGGAAAATAAGCAAAGCAATTAGTGAAAGAGGTGTAATAGCAGAGGTAGTTTTCTTTCTGTATGCTAGAAATCTGACCTGCTCTGACAAGAGCCAAAAAATGATATCATTTTTGAAATCAAGTTGAACGTTTTTACTAGAATACATTAAATATTTAAATACATGTTTAACAGCTAGTTTATGTGCACATGCACCATAACATTCTTTTAGCTTCCTTGACAATATTTAACACTCTCTTGGACCACTTCAGGGTTGTGAAAATGCAGAACTTATTCACAAACGACAGGGCACAGTTATTGGTCATAGTTCATGGTTCTCTATATACTCTACAAGTGCAATTATGTCCTGATTTTCATTACAATATTACATGCATTTTTCAGAAGAGTTGGCTCCTTTCCCAGATTTCTATTCTCAGATCTGCTGATAAGGAAAATAGGGCTTGGAGGGTAGATAATCTCTCCTTTCCAATGTTATAAATCCCATTAGTGAATCTTCTTTGAAGAAATGAACTGTTCACTGATCTGAGCTTAAGCTGGGGAGAACAAGTGACAGCACAGACACCACTACTCTATGCAATAAAACAGCAGTACTTGCAGATGATTCAGAAAATCCTCAAGCTGAGCTCCATTTTTGGATCTATCAACTAAGTCTGAGGGCCTTAAACTAGTAACAAAGACATGATATATCTTGTCATACATCTATTGTTTCAAAGAATCCTTATAATAAATTATAAACCCCAGCACAATTCTCACTTTTGACACATCACTGAAATAAGGGAATGTGGACTAATTCCATAATACCAGCAAAATTTTGGTCACTTGATTTCAGTTTTAATACCATTTAGAATGCTGCATTTTCCAGTTCATGAGAGATTAATTCACTAGAAAATAGTAATCCTCTGTACTGACTTGTCACAAATGTCTCTAGAAGCTTCGAGATTTTTCTCTTAAAAAGAAGATTGTTTTCTTTAATATGTAATTGCTATGTAGCACCTCAAATTAAATTATTTTAAGATTTGCAGTTCAGGTATGGGCTATTTATTTGTTTGTTTGTTTGTTTCATGGAACTTAGTGACCCAAGATATTTTAAAATTCACGGGGACAAATAAACAAAAAAATCCTACCATCACCATCACTACCCCACCTCAGGCAGAATAAAGATTTAACATATGGTACACCAAAAAATGAAAAGATTTTAAGTGGAAGCAATTGCTACTCCAGCTTACCTTCTGAAATATTTATATTGTCCGTTCTATGAATCAATAAATTCCATAACATTTTAGCAGTCCCTAGAGTCATAACTGAGTCCTTTTGAAAGGATTACTTTCAGTGGAAATTTGCAAAGACAAATCACCTGAGGTACAATGGATGAAAGCCAAACACATATAGAGTTTACTTGTCGTCCTATAAACAGTTCTTGCAGGGGAACTACATACAGTAGCTCTTGGATAAAGGAGGTACCTTAATTTTTTAATGGAGTTTGGTTTTTTCCTTAGAACATGACAAAGCCAAACAAAAGCATGAATATATGTATTTTTGTCTCTACTGGCCTACTTACACTACCTATTTCAAATGATATTTTTTTATAAAAGTTTATAGTCACACATCCAGAAATCTCTGTTTTTCTGAATTTTTAATTTGCTTAGGCCTTCCTACAATTCTAGATTTCTCTTTCTCCTTCCCAATCTAGCATCAGTAGACAATAAGAACTACTCATTTTTGACAGAGAGATGCTATCATGACTTAACACTTTCTTCAGGCAATCATCTATTTTCTCCATTCCATTTATTCAGAAAATGAATACTGGAATGGGAATGTGATCAACACAGTTTCCTTATTCAGAGTATAAAATGTAAACTAAAATATACTTCACTCACCTTCAGAATAAAGTAAGCACATCTACTTAATAACTTCAGAACTGATCTATAGGCTACAAACTGATCAAAGTTCTGATCCAAATCTTCACCTCTATGTATCTCCCCTCTTTATATGCTTTTTCTTAAGGCTTATTTTCATCAACAGAGCACTTTAACTGTGCAGTGAAGAATTACTAAATTACATGTGTCATTCTCTAAGCCACTGCACACAAAAATTAACAATGTAAAGCAACAGTTGTTGGATAGATGTCTAGAGACAGGGAGGTTGAAAGGAATATCATGATTAATCAGGTTTAGAGGGGTATATTGTCCTGTGGTAGAATCTTTCTTTGAACCACTCAACTCCAACTATTTGGTTCAGCTTAAACCAAAAGTCTCAGGGTAGGTGCTAAAAGTAGTTCCTTCATATCTTGTGAGAAGAAGAATCAGAATCTGTTATGACATTTTAGATTTTCACAACCCATAGTATTCATAATTTGGTATAGAAGTTTCTTTCAGGTTGGTGATACTCTTCCATATGTGCTATTTTATGGTTCTTGCTTCCTCTCTTATCAATGTTTAACATCAAAAGAAAATTTAAAGTTACTAAAAAACAAGACTGATTTTATTAGCAGATCATATTGATATCAAATAAAATTGATTTCAGCTTCATCTAGATAAAATTTAATCAAACTGGTCTTTTCCTAAAAATAAAATAGCTAAAAGAGTTAGCATACATGCACCAGCTCTAACAGTGCTTTCAGTGGGGAAATAGAGATATAAGAGAAGGAAGCCCTGAAATGGGGTGAGATTCTATCTTAACATTACATTTGAAGTGTTTTATCGTGCCTCTGACATGGAATTAGATCAAACAACTTAAATTCACCATTTAGGAAATTTCCTGGTCTGGTTGGACTGTAACTTCTGGTTACCATCTAGTAAAGTTTTATCATTTTACGATGAGAATGTAGTTCCTTGAAGCTTAGTAATACTCCAGTGCTCTCCCAGACTTTTCTCTTGTCATCTGAAATTTGTATAAATGCTGGGAAGAGACTTCTGGAGCACTTTAATAAAATAAGATTTCATAATTACTTTTAGGAACACGTTTTGGGAGAAAAGATGACACTAAAACATGGCAAGAAAATTGAGAAAAAGAAAATTCAAAATATAGTTAAAATAGCTCAGTCACTGATCGTAATAATAATAAATGGAATCTTACACTGCATTGTGGTCACAAGACCACTGGTTTGATGTGTGAAACCAACATTCAGAATCACATTTTACTCAGTTGATGTTCACAAACTCATCCCAATGAAGCAAAAAAAAGGCTTTTGCCCAACCTCCCAGGCCAGACAGAAAACCAGCTATGTTTTCCCCACCTGAAGACTGCAGTTTTCAAGAGAATGGATATTACCATGCAATCCCATTTATTATCCCAGGTACAGAAAAAAACTCAAAAGTTGTTATTCAATGAAATTATTTCTCTCAACTGATACAAAGCACTTTCATAGCTTTCTCTTAAGTATATCCACTTACAAGCACTTAAAGCTCCTTGAATAACTTTACATTGAAGGCACTGATCAGTGCTTCATCAGTGCTGGGGAAGAGGAGGGAAATCAGAGATATTAATATTCTATAAAATCACCAATATTTTCATCATCAATAGTACTAGATTATTACAAAGTATTTAAAAACTACATACAAAAACAGGTCAGCTCACACAAATGGGTCCAAATTCAAAGTATTAGCCATATTGCCTTAGGGGAAAAATATCTGTATCTCAAAATCTTAGCAATATTGGGATTAGAGAAAAGACCTCAACATCCCCATGAACTCTGGAAATTCCCCACATAGCTGGAGTTCATGATCTATTTGCTCAAAAGCCTTTTGACTGCTATTACCACTCTGTTTAGCCTTTTATTTGTATTAATAATTATTTATTCTATAAGAGGGAAATGAGAGCAAATATAAATTCGTAAATAAATAAACAAACACAAAATATAAAAGTATATTTAAGATTATATACAGAGCAATTTATTTTGATTGTTACAAATACCATCTTAATGGTATATCTTATTTAGCTAACTGGCATATATGGAATTTTTTGTGTTGAAGATTTTTCTGATAGGAATCAGCATTTCCAGCATATAATGTTTAGGATTGTTTGAGCTTCAGATTTGATTGCTAAATAAAAAAAAACCATAATCAATACACTATATTGGTATGATTCTGTCCTGCATTCATCTGGGAGAGAACACTATACCAGTTACTAGGAAGAAAATTGAGTCTCTCCCAGCAAAATCCAGAATACATTCTTAAATGTATTTGAAGATTAGACCATTTTCATAACTCAGTACTAATGAGGAAATTTAGAACACATTCAGCTAAGAGGAATTGGTATGTTCTAGTTCTTAAAGTTAGTTACAGAAACCCTTTTACTTCAACAGGACAAGACCAACACTTTGTTCATGGATGCAGTCACTTATCTCTTGGTCAGTTTTCAAATTAAAAAAAAAATCAACACACACCACAAATGAGTATTTCATGTGACAAATTTTATATGAGGGGCCTTATATGCCTAGATAAGATTTTGCTTATGCATATTTATTTTCTCTAGATGAAATTATTGTTCCATTCTCTCCACAAATTTTATCAGAGAGGCTTGGTTAAGTTTATTTCAGAAAAACGAAGTCCTCATGTCACTAAATACTCAGATTACAGAGATGCCAATACCCTACACTTTTCCTTACCAAGATGTTTCTACAATAAATGAAAAGAGTTAGTAGTCATCTTGCTATGTAACTTCACTCTATGAAAACCCTGGCAACATTCTCACTAATTTGAAATTTTCTCAGTGTGAATTTGCTCAGAATTGGTTTTGGTTTTTGGGGGTTTTGTGTTTTTTATTTTTGTTTGTTTTGTTTTGTTGTTGTTTTTGTTTTTTAGTTTTCTTTCGGTAATTCACACTAGAGTTTTGTGAAAATAGAAAAATGTCAATATTTTGTTATCCTAGGCTAAGAGGTTGCTTGGACAAACAAATCCGTACACCTTGCTCTACAAGTCTTTTAGTCTGTTGACTACTTTACATGGTCATTTGTTGATATAAACTGCATACTCAAGGTCTTCTCAATGAAACCTAGGTCTCATTGTATTCCAGAAGCTAAATCCCCTGAAAAAACAAATTTGCAAGCATATAATGCTTGGTTTCATTTTTCCCCATCTCTGATGGAATAGTTCTTGAGAGGAGTAATTTAAAGACAGATATAATTCCTGACTTCTTCAAACTATATGAACCATCAAAAGTTACTTATTTAGTCTCCTAAATTTGGTTAAGATGGATAAAATATATGATGTTGAATTTTATAAAATTTGCATTCAGGAGTACGAATCAAAGTACTTCACTTGTCAGTATCATTATCTCCAGACTTCTCTACTAGAAAATGAAGCCTATCAGATCTTGCTCATAAGTACAAAAAACCTAAAGTGGTATCCAGAAATTTGTATTTTTTTATCTTTGTCAAGCATTTTTGATTTCACAAATCCTATATACTTCACTTTTCAAATATATGCAGGGCATTATAAAATGTTCGCACAACTCGTTTTAAGTTCTATTCTACCATGTTCTTTAGCCAAAAAGAGAGAGATTCCTCAAAATCATAAAACATATTTTCTTAACCTTATAAGATATCATATTCAGGCTGGAACCCATCAAACATACAGTCTGAAAAGGATATGAACCCTGTGTACAGTCTACACAGTCCAGCTCCTGAATGCCTACTTGAGACACTTCTTTTCTCTCTCAAACTGTTAGGTACTTACAGTCAAAGCACTTACAGTCAAAGTAGCACAAGGGAAAAGCAGGAAAGGGAAATTTTTTTAAGTCTGAAAAAAAAGTGCTATTCTGGCTTTAGCCTTTCACTCTCCATAGTAGTTAGTATGCAGAACAGATACTAACCATAAAATATACTGAAAAGAACATCATGAAATCCCAACTGAGTTGTCAAACTCCTAAGAAACAGATGTATATACATGGTTAAATTTTTATGAGAGCTCTACATTTCTGAAAATATTATATATTTACAGAATATGCCACAAACTATTATTATATATTTCGATTCTATGGACCACAAAGTCTTATTTGCTCAAGATGAGGCAAGGCCTGTACAAAACTAAAATCAAATATACGAATAAAAAGATAAATAATATATCAACTGGAGTTGTTTGTGGAGAATATTTAACCAAGGTTGTCTTCTGTTTAAATGAAAATCCACATGAAACATTAAATCCAGCAAAATCAAAACACTGTTTATTTCTTTCAAAACTAAGTATTCTCCTTGGAAATCCAATAAAACATTTGATCTTTGTCCCTTCAAGAGGGAAGAGAACTTCTCTCAGTTTTCGTAAATTAAACCTTAATCAATGGCAGTGGAATCAATTGCCTCCTCCACAAGTTTGCAAACACCTGAGTAGTGCAGCTGACACCCTGAAGGATGGAACGAAATCTAGAGAGACCTGGACAAGCTGCAGAAGTGAGCCCATGGGGACCTCATTAGGTTCAAAAAGACCAAGTGCAAGGCCCTGCACCTGGATTGGGTCAACCCCCAGAACCAATACAGGCTAGGAGATGAAGAAATAGAGAGCAGCCCTGGGGGTACTAACGAATGAGAAGCTGGAAAAAACCCCACACTGAGCACTTGCAGCCCCAGAAAGCCAACATGTCCTAGGCCACATCAAAGGCAGTGCAGCCAGAAGGGTGAGGGAGGGGGTTCTGCCCCTCTGATCCACTCTCATGAGACCCCCCTGGAGCACTCTCTTCATCTCTGGAGTTCTTAGTATAGAAAGGACATGGACCTGTAGAAACAAGTCCAAAGAAGGGCCACAATAATGATCAGCTGAAACACCTCCTTTATGAGGCTTTCCTGAGAGAGCTGAAAGTTGTTCAGCCTGAGGAAGAGAAAGCTCCAGGGAGACCTTATTGTGATCTTTCAGTACTTGCAGGGGACCTATAAGAAAGATGGAGATAAACTTTTTATCAGGACCTATTGCGACAGGACAAGGGATAATTGTTTAAACTGAAGGAGGATCAATTTAGATTACGTATAGGAAAAAAATTGTTTATCATGAGGGTAGTAAAACACTGAAGCAGGTTGCCCAGAAAGGTGTTTGATGCCACTTCTCTCAAAGTATTCAAGGTCAAGTTGGACAGAGCTGTGAACAACCTGACCTAATGAAAGGTATCCCTGCCAATTGCAGGGGATTTTGACTAGATAACGATTATAAGTCTCTTCCAACTCAAACTATTTTATGATTCTAATTATCCACAAGCCAAATGACTAATCTTCACACTACTTGCCAACCATGACTGGTATGGGTAGTTTCAAGGACTGAGCAACTCCGGCTTGTCTTCCCTCTTTCTTTCCTCCTGCAGCAGAACTCATGTCTCAGGTGCATCAACCTTCATACACTGGCCAGTCACCATCCAACCCTACATTTGGTCTCTTCCACAGGAAGGAGAATGTTTGTATACAACATGCACCTGAGCTTATATGCATCCTTGAACACAGAAGTTTTATGTGACATTTCTATGCCCATTATTTTCACATATAAAACTTCTGTTTGTTATGGCATTGTGGTTAAGAATGATGCAATCGATGCTCCCTTGCTCTCACATTTAAAAATATGAGATAGATAAATAAAAACGCATTACCTTACATAACTTTTATAGACTGATATTAAAAAAGCAGTTGTCAGAGGAGCAATAACTACTGAAAATAGGTCAAGCTATTCAAAGGACTGCTATCATAAGAAATCAGCAAAATTTTGCCTTTTTGCTGCCTGTGCTCAAAACTAAGAGTATTTGTTTTCCAGCTTCAAAATCCTACTTAATGTCTAGAAAATCATTCAAATGCTAGAAAATTTATTTGCTTAAAGAAACAAAAGAAAAAATGACAGAAGTAGTCAAGTTCAGTTGAAGTGTGAAATATGACAGTATTAAAGTTTGAAGACATTTGTCTTTAAATTGTAGTTTTCTTCCAAATAACATGTAGCCTAACCTGCCAAAATTAAAGGTTTGTCAGATGTTAGTTCACTTGCTGTAATACAAGAAAAGGTCAGAAAGCAAACTGAAAAAAGAGTCTAGACAGCTTTAACCTCAAGGCTTTTCTTTATTCCAAGAGACAGGGTTATCAGTCATATTATTTCCTATAAAAATAAAAAGAACTAATAAACAGAAAAAAAATCATAAGACTTAACATTCAAGGATATGACAAGAGGCTACTATTCTGATTTTGTAAGCAGTTTTAAATCATGTGAAGCAAAATATCATTCACCTTACTTGAACATTCAGTCAGTATTTTCAACTTCCAAAATACCCTGTGATGGTTTAACTTATTGTGAATTTTAGCACAGAAGTAAGATGGGGGAAAACAACAAATAAAGCCTCAAAGATTGTTTATACAAAAATACAAACAAAAATCCAGTTTTTTTTTTATTTTTATAAAAAAATACAGACAAAAATCCTGAGAGCCCACTTTAAGTAACTTACCTGTTGTAATTTATGTGCATGTGATTTGTTAGATTAAGCTAACCATTGTTTTATCCACATTCAGAATAATTCCATAAAGTTATACAGATATTTTCCACAGCAATGATGAAAGAATAGCAGCTATGATTGGAATTTTGCAAGTCCTCTTTAGAAAAAATGAGTAAATTATATTGCTTGTAACACAATTATTACTAGCAGCAAAACTTTGAAGGAACACTTAGATTAACAACAACATATGAAAAAAGTAAATTAAAACAAATTTATTTCAAAACAAGATTGGAATAAATGCATTAACTGTTATAAAACATTGTGATACTAAATTTCTTATTCAGTCAAACTAGATTATTTCAAATATTCTCAGAAAATAAAGAAAACTCCTCCATGGAGGTAACTACACGTCATTGCCAGCGTTGAGACCAAATTACCATAATATACATAAAAATCTACATAAACAGGAAAGATTGTAGAAGAAAAAAAAAAAAACAACAAAGGGCAGACACACACAAAAAATTTACTGAGTAGCAAGTTTTCCCTGACACACATCCTTCATTTTGCTCTCAAAACTCCACTTGCAAAAACTGTTTAACTTAAAGTTTGATCATTTTGATGAGTTAGAGCATTTTTACTCTAAAATTGACTAAAAAATCATTTTACCTTTGACATAAAATCTTGAAGACCTGGAAAGGCACAGAGTAATGCTTTTCAGTAATTTTATTTTTACGAAAAATCCCCTCTGTTATTCCTATAGTCTTCACAAACTTATTATGAAGAATAAAGTGCCTCAATATCCCTAAGGCAATGACTTTTCTGTGTATTCAAGTGTCCCATATTAACTCTCACTTTTCAAAAACTAAAACTGACAGAAATAGCCCTACAGATTTTGTGCTACTACATGTAAAATAAACCAATCAACCAAACAAACAAACCCCATCTACTTTCTCAATTTTCATCCTTTACATGGAGAGTGAAAAAAAGATTCAGATTATTGGAGAGTTTAAATTTTGTGAAACATAAATAATCATACTTCTATTGTACAAACTATTGTTAATATAGGTGTTGAACATGAAGGCTACTAGAAGCATTCATGAGTATTAGAAGCATTCATCAGAAGTATTCATGAGTTCTACTCTGGTTCTGTCTTCACAAGTCTGTCCATACCTCCTTTTCATCCAATTCTGCATATAAAAAATTGAGATAATTAGTAGAATTTAAACACTTGTCTATTAGAGCTTCTTCATTTACCATTCACTGGGTAACGTTCACCAGACACACTCACCTTTTCTCAAAAATATTTGTTTGGTTGGTTTGGTTTTTTTTTTTTTTTTGTTCAGTGTTAAACATTTTGACAAACTTGTATTCTGCTCTGGAAAGCTGTTCTAGAACATTTTAATTCAGTTGTGCTCTATCTCCCTGATGAGATTTAACATATTTGCCCTCGTATCACTGTTCTGTGGCAAGGAAGAAAAATGAGTCAAGGAGGGGGAATACATGATTTGTTTGTGAAACCACAAAAGTCATTAAGTACATTGAATCAAGTTTTTTTTCATACCAGCTTCCAGTCTCTTAAATGTGTTATTTTGCTGAAGAATTTACATTCACTGTTTTGAATCATGCAGTACTTTTGAACTGAACAAACTACTTGTATTCCATGTCATAATACAATGAAGAAAGATTGTTTTTTCCCAAAGGGAAAAGAAAATATTTTAAATACTTCTATGTAATTTATGTTTTCACTTCAGAAAAAGGTAAAACACCCATTTACATCCTCTCACCTTTCAGCAATTCCTACTTCCTATAGCTGCCATCTGTTTCCTACTAACTTCTACCACAAATATGTGAGGTTTTTCAGTTGATAATGAAAGTGCTCCTTGCATGCTACCTGACAGTAGCTTTCAGCTAATTAAATAATTTCTATATCAATGCTGAATAAAAATCAATTATTTAATAAGAAAAAATGCTGAGAGCCAACTGAATCTTTTGAGAAATATCACGGCCTACAGGGAGGGGAGCAGAGACAGTGCGAGTCTTAAAAGCAATAGAGAATGAGCCAGCCAAGCCAGCCATAAATCCTGCTGTAGGTCTAAGGAAGCACGTTCTGCAGCAGAATGCTCCTGTTGAGGAGATTAATGTAATGTATATTCTGCCCTGCAGCTGCCAGTTCCTCCTCAGTTCAACCAGTTTCCCTTGGGGAAGCCAGAACTATCTGGAACATCATTTCCAGTTCCCACCTGCACAGTAGCTCTTGCTAGAAACTCTCAAAATGAAAAACAAACAAACTGAAGACCAAAAAAACCCCCACTAACCTAAAAACCCTTCCAGTCCTCAAAGGAAATTCACAAATGGGCACCCACAGCCCACTACAAAATATCCCCTGGAGCCTTGAAAAGGAGAAGCCACACAAGTGATACCTATCGGATATTTTTTATTTATTTTTTCTTACTCTTTTTTTGGGGGGAAGGGGTTGATTAGTTGCAGATTTTTTTTGAGGTTTTTTTCTTGTGGTGGGGGTGGGGGGATTTGAGGGGGTTTGTGTTGTTTTTTTGGGAGGACGGTATGTTTTTTGTTTTCATTTTTGATTTTATTTTTAGAAGTAATAACCACATAATAAAATTTAAGGGTCGAATTCTACATGGAATTCAGAAACAAGAAATGACAACCCAGACAAACCTATGATCAATTTGCCTGGTTATCACCAGAGACTAACCTAGGGATTTCCTGCTGGCCAGGTTCTGCAAAAGGACTTTGCATTGTTTATTACAATGTGCTCTTGGATGACCCTGCTTGAACAGGGAGGTTGGACCAGATGATCCACTGTGATATCTTCCAACATTACCTGTTCTGAGATCACAGCTTGAGAGTTTATCATAACTTAATACATGAATTATCGGAATGAGATCACACCAATTAAAGACAATGCCTGAAAAATCCCACAACATGAATATAATTTCAAGTTCCATATCCATAAATACATACTAAATTGTGTACTAATACTGAATGCCCTTTGAGAAAGTTTTCTTTTTCTCTCTCTCTACAAACAAAAACAAAAACAAAAAGTGTGGGGAGGAGGAATGGGAAAGGCTCAAAAGGCCCTTTCTTTTATTTATTATGGTTTACTGTTGCATTGCACATGTGCTTTCTGTTGTTTCAAGAGGCTGTTGGCAGAGCAGCATACCTCAATACTGCCTTTATCACAGTGTGAAAAACACCAGATGTACAAAATTAACGTTCAAGTTAATCAAAATATTGCTTGACAAAGCAAATAATTGAATTGCACTTTCAATGCACTGTGGTAGACAATAATTAACATGCAGCATCTTCAACATCTGGATACAACTTTCAATTTCCGTTTTAACATCATAGAATGCTGTCTACACATTTTTTAATGGTACCCCTGATAATAATATATTCTGTTTTTAATCATATTCCACGTTGCAGGAAATGAAGCTTGCAATTTTCCCAGGTGCTTATCAAATTACTACTGCAAGCTAATTCTCATCCCCCAAGTTAAGAGTTTCAACACTGTGCACATTAACGGCCTGCTTATGTTCTTCCTGTACAACAGAAGGTAAGTTAATATGTGCTTCAATTATATCCAGTTTGTGCATTTATAGCACCCTGTGGGCAGCACTAAGAAGGCTGTAAATGTACTTATTCTGCTTCTTTAATGCTCTACTGTATTATAGGGAAGAGGGAGGGAGAGGGGAAGAGAGACAACTGCATCATTTTATCAAGAGAATCAATAAGGAACTCAACTTCACTGTATTGATTCAAGAGGGCTGCTAAGGTACAGCTCTCATTTTACTTGTTACAAAAAAGCTTACCCAAGCTTGACTTTTATATAAATTTCCCTCTTCTTCACACAGGCGTGTGAGCACACACATTAGGTCTTTCTCTGTCAGCGTTAATAAAATGAACGTGAAGCACATTTTTAAGTATTGAGAACATTTTATCTTAAATTAAAACTGAAGATTTATTGCATGATTGCCTCTGCTAACTGTGCTATTGACCTAACTGTACAGTGTCTTAAAAGAAGGCATCTATTTTTTTTCCAGACATTTTTGTTTTATTGCAGGCCAGCCTGAGGTTTCATAAAATAGTTGCATACTAGCACTCATGCAATTTGGATTTCTTTCCTTCCTATTTCCAATGCAGTCTTCACTTACATGTGGAGGGTTAAGTGCAGGCATACACTACATTTTAATTATTTATTTTATTTTTAATGGTAACCACTTTCCCACTTGTTCTTCATGGAAATTTTGCAGAAACAAAATCCAACAGTGTGGAAAAAAAAAAAATTTGAAAGTATTATAGAATTTTTGGAAGGACTATAAACCTCTCATGCATTAGGGGACATGACAGAGGTATTTCCCATAACCAGGAAAAAAAAACCAAACAAACCCTTGAGAAAGCTTATATACAAAGTTTTGAAATGAAAAGTTTTGGAAAATATTTTGTCTCAATTTTCACTCAGTTTTTGCTATTTAAAATTTCAAAGTGAAAACTTTGGGTTTATGACTGTTAATATTTAGATTTCTCTATAGAACTGTTAGATTTAGGCAATATGATACTTTCCTTTATCCTTCTGTTCTATTTTCTCATCATATCAAAAAAACCAACTTAAAATTAAAAAAATAGAACCAAACCAAGCAAATCCAATCAACAAAGAACAAAACCTCAAACCAAAAGTGTGGTTCAGCAAAAATGTAATCCACATATATGTGTCAGATTCAACTGGGAGAAGTTTATAACAATTGAATCCTTTTCCAGAAAAGGTATGATCTGAGAGGTGATCTCATTGGGATGTAGATTATATGCACAACACTAACAGTTCTTTCTCAAGTATGTTTTCTCCACTTGCAAAAATTACATGTACATGGGGTACATCTTTTCATTTATCATATTCATTGCTAAATATGTGAGTGATCTTCATCAACAACCATCAAATCGACACTATTTTCAATTTTCTGTGCCTCTGAGAATGTGCTCTTTGCGTGCTTGTGTGTGACATAAATTTGACCAAAAGGACATGGAATTGCTTTTGTGTGCTCATTTCTCCTTCAGAAGTCCTCAGGCATGGCGTCTAAATGTCTACACAAATCTAGTACGCATTTTTACTGCATCACCACATAAATTCATTATGATTATTTTAAATCAAGTTTTCTTTTTAGCGTTCTAATTTCTCAAGCTTATGATATTGATGTTCTTCTCAATGGCTATAGACATTCTGGAGCACTGTTGAAGCAAACATTAGGTAAACATGTATTGGACTTTCTGATATAAACTGGTTATGGGCACCTTCAAGTCAACCATAAACAAAACAACCAGTTTATTTTTTTAAGGACAAAGATGGAGAAGGAAAATTTCAAGACTCCTCTCTGTGATAGACCCAAACATCTCCATTTCACTAGCTTTTGCTCTACTTTGCTGACAATTTCCAACTACAGGAGATACCATAAATTACTTCACAAATATGTGTAGAACACTACAAGTCAAAAAAAAAAAAAAAAAAAAACCAAAAAAAAAAAAAAAAAAAAAAAAAAAAAAAAACAAAAAAAAAAATTNAGCTTCATAAGCTTTTTTGGAGAGCACCCAGCTTCAGATCCAGCTTAAAAAGGAGAAAAAAAAAAAAAAAAAAAAAAAAAAAAAAAAAAAAAAAAAAAAAAAAAAACACAAAACAAAAACAAAAACAAAACAAACAATCTTTTCCCCCCTCTGTTTTTGTGCTAGTAATTCTAAGAGTCTCCTAAAGAAGAATTGGACAATAGTCAATGGTTCTTAAACCAGATATGGCCAAAACACAGAGTGCATGTTCCTACACATACTATTTAAGTCCCATTCCTTATGTCCTTACTGAATGTTAATACAGAAAGGTATTGTTAAATTAAAATCAATTAAATGCTCAGTTAAGGTCAAAGAATGTGAAGTACCAGTATTGGTATAAATCCCCTTTAGATAAATCAAATTCCAAACTCAAACGCATATGGTCCATGTTCAATCCAAAAAGGTTCACTATCCCTTAATTTTAGCAAATTTAGAAGAATGAAATATGTTTAAGCAGCACAACTGGTAAAAATAAATTTTAAAAAATCAACAAATATGTTGATTTTTAGAATTTTTTACTTGGACAGGAGTTTCAAAGTAATTTTTAGCTATTAAGAAAGGGCATGAGAAGTATGTTATTTGTTTTTCACTCTCCAATGTTTTTTTGAATAATCTCATTTGTGTATTTAAGGAACTGGATGTATCCCATGGGATGCATTGTCACAAAAGTAAACATTCCAGTTAAGTAGAGTGGAGGGAAAATGAGAATAATATTCCCACATTCTATGTTTAGTCACTTACTGCTTTTAATAAATAAATTTCAAACTAACCTCACTGAATTTGGTGGGATTATAATTACAGAATCAATGGAGAAAACTAAGCAACTTGAATAACTGCTTAGAGGATGAAACAGAGCCCTCATGAAGAACTGTTTTTCTCTATTAATTCTCTATAGAGAAATCAGCTGCACTATTCTTCCTGAAACAAGTCCTAGTTTTAAATCTCCACATTGACTTCTGTATATGACAGTCTTGAAAGGAAGGGAAAGGAAAAAAAAGAGGAAACCCCAAACACATTGTGGTTATTTTGCTGCTGCCTCCTTTGGGGAAGCTTTATTAGTACCAACCATCAGTCTGGATGATGCAGGCAGCCAATAGATCACAACCAAAGAGCTGGCTGGCTTTTTTTTTTGTTGAATAGATCTGCCTCCATCCCCTATTTTGGGATTCTTGACACAAACTCTCCTAAAATACTCCAGTCTGTGGGGACCAAAGACACCAGGTACAGGTCTTAGTAACACCCATTATTTTGGGACAACCTTCAGTCTGGCATATCAACAGGCAGAGTTCTCATGTTCCCCAAATACTAAATTCAGAACCCCCCCTTTTTTTTTAAACTAATTAGTAAACTATCATCAATTTTGTTGCCAACTCCTCACCAACAGTTGCACAAAGTAAGGTTCAATTACTAAATATTTCAGTAACAGAGAAAAAAGGAGAAAGAAAATAAGACTATATGTAAAAGTATGTTTGACTACCTCCCATTAGATATTGCATTTCAATATTCACTAATAGGATTAAGAATTTCTCATCATTAATCTGTTGTTCATGCTCTGCATTTGCTCTACAAGGAAGTCAGCTCTTGACAGAATGGTAACATAGTAGATGGAAAAACTATAGAAAACACATGACCTTATATGCTCTGCACAAGTCTTTCAGGAATGTTCTTGGACATAATTATTCAGTCTATCAGTAGATCTCTGCTCATTCAGAATATGTCATCTTAAAAATATGACCTATTTATCAAAGGACGTCCTCTACAAGAGCTAACAATATGCTGTTCTGAATTCTCTTGGAATGTTTCGGGTGCAAAACCTGAAAGATTAAACTGTGACTGAATGCAATTTTTTTCTTTGTTCTAAAAGAGTGGTGGTAGAGAAAAGAGATGTTATCTAATTTATGATAAAATGATCTGTGCCAATGGGATACATATGTACAAGTACAATAATGAATCTCAGTGTGTGTCTGTGTATGTAAAAGCATGCAAATGTATATACATGCTCACATACACAGAAATGTTTATGCATATAGATGTGCTCAGATCCATTTCTAATATGTACTGATTTATGCAATAGTACCTCAGTGTATCCATCCAAGCAATATCCTGTCTCCAAAATAATTTTTTTTTAATGAATTTTCTTTTAATACTTAAGAAAACATAGGTGGGGCAGACAACAGGCTAACACTTTTAGAGAGTTGCCTTATGCCTGTGTTTACCATAAAAAGGAATACACTCTGCACACGTGCCTTCAAGGTATCATCACAACATTCTTGTCATGATGGGCCCCTGAACCTGCCAAACATTGCTACTTCATTCTGTTTTTCTCAAAAGAAAGAATCCCAGAAGGCTAAGTGGATTCAATGATTTTTTTTTTTTTCGTTTTTCTTTGTAATTAGGAGAAAACTAGAAAGACATTTTTCTTCTTTCAAGCTGGTGTCCTTCCTTCAGATCTGCTCAATACAGAAGCTGTGCAATTTTTTCTTAGGTTACTGTAACCTCCACAGTCATTTTTGGCTGTCTAGAAAGACAGAGTTTGCAGTCTTTCACCTTGAAGGACAGATATATGACTTTCCCCTGCCCAGTCTCTCTTGTTCTGCAGGCTTCCAGCTCACCCATGTACCTTCTCAGTCCCTTATTCCACAACATGATGAAAAGACTATCCCTTCTGTGTGAGTTTTCAAGAAAAAACAAGTTCTCTTTCCCTCCTTGGAGTTCTGTGTATCCTACAGCACAGCAGTCCAATTGTACCAAGCCAAAAGGCTCCTTTTCTGCTGGTACCCAAAGGAGCACAACACGAATCACATGCAGCACAGAATAATGAGGTACCATTCACCTCAGAGAGCAATGTGTCAAAATTAGCTAAGTAACTTCTGTATCAATACCTATTTCAAAATTAATAAGTGAAGGGTAATTCCCACAGCATTTATACACTGAACAGAATATTTTAATGCTCCCTTGCACAGGGGACATTTGGCACAGAGTAATTGATTTATCACTGACAGGTACTTAGGTGTTCATATGCCAGAGAGTCTTTTAAAATATCTGGTCTTTAAAAAAGTTTCACTTGATTAAAGCCCTGCGAAAAGCTTGATCTCACTGCCCCTATTCAATCATTGTTTTTTATTAACATAGGGATGGCTTTCCTCTTTTTTTCCTATTTCTTTTCTCCTTTATTCATTTTTGTTTGTTTGGGGTTTTTTTAAAGAATTATTAGAAAAGGCAGGTCAGCATTCAATATTTCAGCCTCCTTTTAAGACATTCTGGTAGATCTCAACTGGCCCCTCTCAGAACTGAAACCAGTAGCACAAACGCCTTATGTCTTAACAAATTGATGATCAGCAACAGCAGCCAGATCCTCTGTGGTGGAGAAAGGACTAATACTGCACATGGGAGCAGTCAAAATCTTTTATGATCTGGAGCAGAGGTGGTGAATCATCATGGCCATGAGCAGTGGTGTCTCCCTTCTCCTCTGAAAATGACTAGCCAAGATGCTTTTTAACTAACTGGTTCTTGATGTCACTTCTTTTGAAACACCAAGGATATCTTTCATAACTTCTTACCTGCTACCACTGTGTCTTGTGTGACAACATTTCCATCTTGGACACACACTTCAGTCTTTGCCAAATACTGCATCATCTCATGCTCCCATAACATGACTGCATAGACGACTGAGAAGAGAAATGTGCTTTGCAGGATCCCTGTTGCCACTTTAACTTACTCTATTTTATCATTTACACTCTTCTGCTTCACCTAGAGAAAAATCAATCTATGACCCAGAGGTAGCAGCAGTAGAGTTTACACAATTATATAAATATAGTTAATTTTTTGCAGTTGTGTCAATCAAAATCTTCAAAATTTTATTTTCAATTTTCCTTATAACAGTTATGCCATACAATGTAATGAAGGAGGTAAAAGATTTTTTATACCAATGTGGGTATAATTTTGATGAATAAATGAAGAGATATTTTGCCAGCATGACAGCTAAGCTATTAAGAACTGGTAGAATAATCTTCCTTTCTCTCTTTTCTTTTTTACTGTAGATATTCAAGATAAGGAAAAATTATGCATTTTAATGCTTTATGAAGTACTTTGAAAGTAGAATAAAAAATAATTTTAAATGGCCTGTTAAATTTATACTTCTAGGGTTTTCTTTTAAATTAAAATCATTAGAACTTTGTTGAGTTCATCATTTCTCCTTGTAACATTAGGGTTATTAAGTATATCATTTTTCACTGGTATATGTGGCATAAAGCCAAATCATAAGCCAAGCCAAATGGAACACACAGGGAGAGAGAAGGGGGTGACATACTAAGAGAGGTATTTCTTAATAACAGAAACCTAGCAAAAGAGGCATCAAATTTGTCAGCAGAACTGTAGATATGACTCTATCAATAATCCATGGCACTTTTGTATTTCCCAGCTGAGGCTATTATACAGCTTTGGATGACAGCCTACTTCAACTTCATCATGCAATCCACTGGGACAGAAACTCATAACTGGCTTTCAACATAGATCCTTCATATAAAGGGTAATAACTGCAGCCAGTCAGTGTAGTAAGATTATCAGAGACTGCAGCAATGAACTGCAAAATGTGGGAAAGACAGTCTGACAGAAACCTGACAAAATAACCTCTGCAGGATAACTCCTTTAAACATCAAGGAGAGAAGTAAGGTAGCAGAAAGATGCCCCGCAGAACCTTCTGCAACACTGTTCAGTTAATGCTTTTTAATTAAACTTATCTGGACCTATCCTGAGACATTAGAGAAGATGAATAATTAATCAGAAACTTAAACTACTTCAAGAAAAGCAATAAAGATGCTACAGAAGGTTTTATCTGTACTGATGAACACTATTGATGTTCTTGCAAGTCTATTGATTTTCAGCAGAAGGATTCAATAGGACAGTCATAGTGACATAACAGTATTATCTAATAATGTATTATCTAATAAGGTTTTTATCTAATAATGTATCTATGTAATGCACATAAATGAAACTTAATTTGGCCTATTAAATAGTCAAAGGCAGACGTTTCAAAATTTTCAACACGACATTTTTTAGGATTCACTAGGCTATTTTCAGAGGTTGAGTATAAATGTCTCTCTGCTCAGAGCCAGACAACTTCATCCCCAGTTGTTGATTCCAAAATTTACACTAAATTTTATTCTGCATTTGAATGTGATATAGGCTGGCTTTCACATCAAAGAGGAGATTCAGGGGCTCAAGCTCCCACAAACTGCCCCACAATAGCAAAGCCCTATAAGAGTACACTTTTGATTGTACATGTAGATGTAGATGTACATGAACATATAGATGTACTCATTTAGTGGCTGGACACCAGTGGTGTTCCCCAGGGCTCAGTACTGAGGCCAGTTCTGTTTAATATCTTCATCAAGGATGTGGACAAGGGAACTGAGTGTATCCTCAGTCAACTGCAGGAGGACACCAAGTTGGGCCTGAGGGATTGTTGGTCTGCTGGAGGGCAGGAAAGTCCCAGAGGGATCTGGTCAGGCTGGGTTGATGGACCAAGGCCAGCTGTGTGATGTGACAAAGTGCCAGGTTCTGCCCTTGGGTCCCAAAATCCTGAATACAATGTTCTTCATGCAGCACCATTCAATCCCCATCATGATATTTTGCAAGGGAACAACAGAGAGCTTACCTAATGCTGTTGTGTCAGCAGCTAACAGGTATAAAGTCTCAATCTAGCCACTCTAATTTTTTTGGGGTTTTATTTAATGTTTCTCTAAGGAAAAATATTAGTTTTGAGAACACAGGAAAGAAATATTACTTTTACTGGGAATCTCTTTATTTTTCATTCAGAAAAATCAAGCAAGATATGTTATTTGGAGTAATTTTGACACAGATCAGAGAATTCCTTTTTTTAATTGGAGCAAGTGTGTTTTACTGGCTCAGTTGGTTAGAGCATGGTACTAATAACACCAAGGTTGTGAATTTGATCCCCACACAGGCCATTCACTTAAGAGTGGGACTTGATGATCCTTGTGGGTCCCTTCCAACTCAGAATATTTCTCCAGAACAATTGAGCTGAATAATTTTAGATATATGGCTTATGATTGCACCCTAGAAGTGTCCATTTCTTTCTCTTGACTATAAAAACACTTAATAATGATGACTGAAATCTTGAGGATCAGCAGAATTCTGCTGAGATATTTTCATATTTTGATAGAAAGCAAGTACTGCAAATTT
The DNA here is from genome assembly GCA_013398075.1 of Notiomystis cincta. Taxonomy (NCBI): domain Eukaryota; kingdom Metazoa; phylum Chordata; class Aves; order Passeriformes; family Notiomystidae; genus Notiomystis; species Notiomystis cincta. The sequence continues at coordinate 323,932 of VZRX01004254.1, read as the reverse complement.
TTCCAACAAGATATTTGTGGTTTCCAGTGTTTGCCTCATCCTTCTACAAAGAATGAAAATGTCAAAACATCCTGCAATATAAAATACCTTTATTTTACGTGTCACTAGTTATTAGTAACAGAGGAGCCTCAGAAATCTCTTTCTATAGTCTGAAGTATAAGGTACGATCACCTAAGTTTAAAGACCATAATGAGACTTCCAACAGAAACTCGCTGGAAGTGCATGACAGCTATTGGAGTGCACAGGTACTGTGTTAAATTGCCAGGCATTTCTGCTGAAGCCTACTGCAATATATTAACCCTTCTTCATGTTTCTAGCAGCAAACAACAAGCACAAGGTAGGCATAATTCATGTTAAACCTTCAGCTACAGAAAATTATGTAAGATAACTTTTCAGCCCACTACAGTAATGAAGAAATAGTCTCATTTGTCTAATAAACCCTCCTGTGCCTCTTTTCTTTTGGCTCTGACCTTTTCTTAACTGTTCTCTTCATGCCTTACTCAGAACAAAACTCTACATTCACATTTGAGGAAGCTGTTTTGTTTCTGAGTCAATCCCCCATATACTAATAACTCAAGGAGATATTTTGATACATTTCTGTGTCAGATCAGAAAAAATCTTTTTGCATTTTTATAGAGATGTTATAAAAATAAAATTATTTGGGGTTCAGATGTAGCAAATAATCTTAGCATCAAATGCACTATCATGAGTATTCTTCAAAAAAATAATAATAAAAAAGAGTAACTCACCTCTGTGAAATTATTACTTACACAGAGAGTGAGAGGAAAATCTATATAGTCATGTATTATTACAGAGGTTTCTGTTACATATTGCATAACTGTGTCAGCCTTCATTCTCCACTGAGGCATTAATTCTATTCCATGGAAACCTTAAAATTCAGTTAAGTTCTGAGTCGGAGTGAAAAACAAGCTTATTAAAATTCTCCATGGGAGGAAAACCCTGGAATCCTTTCACCAAGATTGGTCAATGGTTTTGCTGAATCCAAAATCTCAAAAACTCCAGGGTTTCTGCTCCTGGCAGCAACCTTCTCCCTGACTATTATGAGCTTATGGATACTTGAATGCATGATGTCAAATAAAGTGATTTAGTACAGGAAGAACTCAGCACTTTCCAAGCATCTAAGATGAAAGTAAATCAACTTTACCCTGTTTTCAGAGGAGTTTTAGTAGAATATATTTACTTTTTTTTTTTCTTAATGACAAATCAAAGAAATTAAATTAAAATTGCCCAGATTTCTTCCATCAGCTCTATTTCAAAAAAATCTCTGTACCATGACTTCTGTCACATATCAGGCATGTTGCACAGTCTTTTAAATGAAGCTTTATCTACTTTAAGGAATTACTACTACCTATATGAGACAGGAGACTTTAAAATCAGCACAAATTAATTCATAAGGTAATAATTCATAATATCATAGAAATATAGGCTGCAACAGACATCATTTAGTACAATTTCCCACTCAAAGTAGGACTATTATCAATACTAAAAAGATCACTTTTCATTTGAATCTTTTCTAAGTATTAGAGATATAGAGAACCTTATAAATCATAAAATCTTAATGAGGAAACCATCATGGACTTCCAACTTTTCACATATCAGCAGCATTCTCGAACCACTTTTTCTGGCATTATCCTCTCTGGGACAAACACAAGAGCCACCATTGCTAGCAAATATTAATTCCATTCTAAAAATGCACACATTACAGAACATAGCATTAAAAATATATGAAAGATCACTTAATGTATCTTTATACGCAGCATAAATTCTTACTTATTAAAATAATAAAAGATAAGCTAAAGACTTTGTTTTGCTGTATTTATGTTTGTTGTAAAGGTATTCTGTATTTCAGAAGGTGCAGTGGTTGCCACGGAAACTAATTTTTAGTCTATTGCAGAGTAAATAATTCCATAAATCTCACTTCATATCCAGTTCAGAGGTATGATTTCCTTTTATTATTGGGATGGGAGAGGAGACAAGGATAAAATTTTTCCTCCCTAGGTATTTTTTTTCCATTTGTAGTTTTTCAGTTTGTCTAGCAATGTCTTTTAGAAAAACAGAAGTAATTAAGATGAGAGGAACCCAGATCTTGCAGAAGTCCTTGTCTGAGCTAATGAATGTTTCATGAATTTATAGATCATTTATTTTTCAGAACTTCATTGGTTCCATTGGTAGAACACAAATAAAGGACTTACTAAATCTAATTCTCAGTAGGTCGAGACGCTGAGATAATTATTTTTGTAAAATGATTTAAAATACTGTAACTAAAGGTGTTGTATCAGCTCAAAGTACTACTGCTATTCTAATCATTGCAACCATTTATTACTCTGCTGGGATCAGTGAAGCTCATTTTGATAGAAAAGTCATCACATGAATTTCACACTTCCTGGGACCTGTTATATCATGTATCACACACCAGTCTTTTAATGTTTTAACTTTGATTCAGCATACAGTCTTGTACTCAGTAAAAAGGCCTGTGAATGTTTCTTTGATACCCAGAGGTGTTTACTGTGAGAGCGTAATTGGTAGAATTGCACTAAGAACTCCATCTTTATTGTTTTACATCTTTACACCTGTTGCATTACTATCTGTGGAACACCATATATTTTATCCATGTATCTAACAGAAAATCTTCTATGCTCAGTATTTCTTTTCTTCCAGAATGAGATTTTCACATTTCCCTTCTCAGCCTATCTTCTGCAACATCCATGCAGAGCTGGAAAATAGAAATCCCAATTCTATCAATAGGACTAAAGCACACTGGAGCTAACAGATTCAGCTGAAACAGAAGGAAAATTGAGCCAGGGCCAGAAGAGGAATCACAGCTTCAGAACTTCTTTCTTCTGCTTAGCTGGCTTTCCTGGCAGGGCCTGACCACCATTCTAACAGGGAGGGAAGCTGTCAAACAGTGCCAGCTCTGGGTGTTGAACACAGCTGTGTCCAGCAGTGTTATTGGTGGAGTTCACCCCTGGGCCCATTCAAGACTTCTTCCAGTAGAGGCATATTTGAGCTGCACACTGAGGACATGGAAGACTGCAAGGGAGGGAGGGGCAGAAGTTAAGGAGTTTCTGACACCTGAAAGGGAAAGAGGAAGGGGGGAAATATGTGGAGAATTGGTGTTGCTGCATCTGCCAGGAGTATGGGGGATACAAAAGAGGAAACACTGAGTGGTGCTGCTGGCAATGGATCCTTCACCAGCCCCAGCAGCATCTGTCTGTCTGCATCAAGTCTGCTGGCTTTTCCTGGTGCTCTGACATAACAAAAACAGGCAGCAAGGCCAAGGCCATCTTGCTGTCCCCAGGGTTCTGCTGCCTTGGAGAGCTATCTACCTTGGCCATGATGAGAGCCAGGCCAAGCTTAAAAACAGCAAGGATGCAGCAAGGCAATTTTATGCAGTTACATCAACATGAGAATCATAGAATATCCTGAGCTGGGAGGGACTGTAAGGATCACAGAAGTCCAGCTCCTGGCCCTGCACAGGACAGCCCCAAGAATCACACCCTGTGCACTGATTTATGCAGATAGTACAGATGTGATGCAAAGAAGGACTACCAAATATCTGTGAATACCAGGAAGCCTCCACAAGGAATCAGGCGGAGATATCACTTTAAAGATAAGCAAAAGTAGCTAGCAGATATTAAACTGTATAACTGTATTTTTTCAAAAGACTGCCCTGTCTCAGCTCAAATGAGCATAACAATGCCTCTAAATTCATCTTAATAAGTGATATAAAATAGTACTTTCAAGTTTGGATTGAATGGAGACTTCTTTATTTTGATTGCTGCTAGAGCTAGATCTATCTCTGCCTTCTGTTTGTTCCCATGTATTCCCTACTCAAAAGCAAAAATTGCTTTTAATTTCAATGGAGAGTGTAAGTGCTCAGATTTTAGGCAGCTCATACATTCATTCGAGTCTGACAGGTGGTTTAACTTCTTCACTTTTGGCAGCTATGTTGCAAACAAAAGTAAGGCTAAAACGTCATTTTTGAGATTTCTGCCGTGGCTGCATTAAATCACACTGCTCAGTTCAGTGTTTCCAAGCAATATTATCATCTTTATACAGAATTTATAGACTTATTAGGAATAATCAGGGAAAAGAAGATTACCATCATCATGTTTTCTGACTTGTTATGTATTTATCCATACACTAATTCCACAGAAATCATATTTCCTTTTCTGATGCCAGCAAAGTACTCCTCATGTACTTAATCTGAAAACTTTGGCATTCTGGGAATGTCTTGTTTGTTTAGCCCTGAGGTTCCAAATGTTTTGGGTAAATAGCAAAGGAATCCAAATGTAGTATTTGGTTTCAAGGAAATACAAGAAAGAAAATGTTCACACAAGATTTTATATATAAGTAATTTTTATTCTTACAAGTCTTCAGACCAACATCGACATTTCAGAGTTTGCCAAACATATACACCCTTGAGCAAAAGAAATATCACACAACTGCAAAGCTGCTACAGCTGATATCCATCAATAATCTGCAGATTCTTAAGGTACCTCCTGTTTCTGTCTGTTTGCTATCCTACTCCATCCTCTAGGCTTTTCAAAAACTAGGGTGTTTAATATTAATGCTGTTATAATGGATGTACATTTGTGAAGAAAGCATTGGACTGAATCATACAGCTTATAAAAGTTTATTTAACATGATACAGTATAACTTAAATTAAATCACTCTAAAGAATGTGAGCAATTGAAAGGTATTTTAGAACTCCCTAGCCCTTTTCTTAAATTAGGCTTCACACTTAACTGCATCCAAAATCATGAGATTCAAGAAAATGTTTCTTTCATGTCCATTTTAAGACTGCAGAGGCCTGTAAAAATACTATTTAATTTGGCAGAATTTCTCAGACATCATTTCAGTTACTCAAAAATTCATGCAAAAATGTCAAAATGAGTAAATTTCTTGATATGTACAAAGTAGAAGATGTAAAGGGAAAATCAGAATTACAATCAGATGAAGCAAATATTTTTATACCTGAATCTCTAAACTAGAGAAATTTGATTTTGGCATGCACTCAGGCATTTGCTATCCTGCAAAATTCAGAATAATACATGTTCATTTTCACAAAATAGTTTTATTGATATGAGGGAAGAGATGAATTCTCTTTTTGCTATATTTTCTACTATTTAAAATGAACTATTGTGTTCAGTTTACTGAACTAAAACATCCAACATAATTTAATATTGTATCTGCACTGATTTTGGGTTGTTGTTCTGGGAGGAGGGCAGGGGGTGTTTGGTTGGTTGGTTTTTAATTCAACATTTTATGTTGCAGAGCAATGTTAATTCACTGTAAAATTCTTCACTTGTCTTTCATACAGTTTTTCAGCCACAGGTGAAAAACTCTTCACAAAGGAGTTAAATAATAAGTCTCTACTTCATATTGGCAACAGGAAACACAATAGAACTTGATATCTGGTCTTTATTGTAGGCAGCAGTTTTGTGGGAAAATAAACAAAGGGCAAGGAGGCCATGATTAAAGGAAAGGAAACATTTACTGAGATGGGTAACATTTAGAGCATTTAGAGAGGTTTGTTTCCCCTGGAAATGACATTCTTTGTATATGGCTTTTATAGACTTCCCCGAAAAGTCCATAAAACAATATAGTTTAAATTATGGGTCATTATTGTTTAATTTTGCACATAGATAACCTAAATGTCAAAAGCATGTTTACACTGGGTTTTGTTCAAGAAATTCTGATCAATGACATTGATTTTGAGGACACAATATGTCAGTGTTAAACTACAATCTCCTTCTTAATGCACAGTTACAATGCACATTAAATAAATAAACCTAGAACACAGTACCTTGCATAACTTCATTGCCTCAATTAATCAAACAGTTCAATGTCTCTAATTAACATTAGTGTATTATCTAGTTTTAGGACAGGGTAATCATTTTTAACTGACTCACAAATTGCAGACAGGAGCACAGGTTAATGCTGATCCCACTTTAAAACTCCTACTTCTCTCCAAGAAGGAAGTCATACCAACCAGCCACAGTTTCAAAAGCACCACTTCAACTACAATTTCAAGAGTGTATATACAAACACATAAAAAAAAAGTGGAATAAAAATTCAAAGACAATCTATTAATTGAAGACTATATCCATTATGTCCACAATCATATGCATAGGATATACAAGAATGAGGGGTTATTTTTGTAGGTAAAAAATTCTGTAAAGCAGCAGAGATTTTCTTCCAGCAGCAGATGAAGCAGTCAGTGACTTTGTTTTCATCCATAAATGTCCCAAATGTTCAAGACTGCAACATATTTCTGTAAAATCTATTACTGAAATTATAGCTGGTTCATCAAGAAATCATTAATTTTCTCCTTCCAGCTGTGTTTTCACTCTTCTTTGTGGCCTCCCCTTAGTCATTCCCCTTCAGATATGTAAAGCCAGAATACCACACCATTTACTAAGTCCCATCAATATTAAAACTCTGGTCATCCTTTTTCATATATACCAGCTTCCTTGGACATATAGGACATAGTTTAATCTGCCTAAAATGTTTCAGTTCCTACATTTAAATGTGCCATCAGAAATAGCACATGGATTTCATTGCATAGTATAGACTGGGGATGAGCATAGTAAGTTTGTCAGCTTTATTATGGTTCCTCTGTTATGGTATTTTGTTTTAATTTTATTTTACTTTTACGTGTAATTCTGTATTTTTCTTGCTCAGTTCAAAAGAGGGTTCTTCCTCCTGCCTAGATTCAGACTCCAGCATCCCCTTCCAAGGCCCTGTTCAGCAGAAACACAAGATCCCATAAAATATTTTTGTCTGTGTGAAGCAAGAGGACAAAACAGCAAGAGAATTTTGTGAAGTTGTTATATAACAACTCTTGGTACTAAAACTCTAAGAGCAAACAATTAGTGTTACTATAAAGAAAAATAAATGTTTAGGAGTTATTCAATATCGATGGTTTAATTTTGTTTGTACTCATAACCACTTTTCTGTCTTTTTATGATCTTGGTCAGAGAGCAGGTTATCTTGATTTATTAAAAATTTTCTATTGTTTTTTTAATAAAAGATTTTGTGTCCAATCAAAATAATAAATGTATTAGTAAATACTCTGGTCAACATTCATTGCGTTAGGAATCAATCTGCTTCTGAAACACCAGCTGGGGTTTTTTTTCAAACCTTCAGCAAAAGGAAGATCTAGAAGTAAGCCTTATGGGAAATATTATTATTTTTGTTTGCACTCTGCCTGCAGTTCATTCCTGAGACACGTTCAAGACATGGGAAAAGAAACAGCATCTCAGAGAAAGAAGGAATACGCAAAACTACAAAGACTTCTCTAGGGATGTCGTTCCTCTGGTCTACTGGCTTATAGATTTATGTACAGAACTGTCACTCTCCTAACTGAACTGATAGATTTTCCTTTTATGCCTGAACACTGAACAGAGATAAAGAGTCAGGGCAATGCATATCTTTATTCCTTCAAATATTCTGTTCTTTTTTAACAAACACATTTGAGAAGGAGAGTTCACCAGCCCCCCAGATACAATTGTGCTAAAGCAGACCCACCTGGGAATCTCTCTATTTATCATATGCCACTTTTGTCACATTTATTTAAAGTGACAAAATTATACACAGTATGGAATCACTGTGATTTGCATCATTATTTTTAAAAATTTTGCTACTTATGCATGCTTCCAAAAGCTGGCACAAGGGAGCCCACTGAATTCTAAATTTTTGTTATTCCTCCATAGCTGTAATAGTAGCAGTTGCCCATTCTGCACGGTTTCCTGTTCCTGAATAGTTTGTTGTGTAGTCTTTCCATTTTCCTTCCCACTGCCCCACATATAGTACAGCTTCAGTGATTCTAATTATTGATTTAGCCACCCAAAGTACAAAGCCCAGATAAAAATGTGATAACAGAGTTATTCTTTCTGGAAAAGCTACATAGATGACATACAAGATAACCACCTAGGTTTGCCTGTAATGCTGCTTTATCTGCCTATTTATCTATTTCCAGAACTCCAGCTGTGATGCTTCTATATAGATATTGGTAAAAGGTTTGAAACCAATGGCTGTCTGAAACTTCAGGTATTTTTCCATGACCTCTCTTCTGTTTGGTCTGTGTTTTGCTTTCATATGTGTGTCACTCACTACTCCCAAACACATCAACACATTTAGTTAGCTAATGGTCTAAAATACTTTCCACCCCAGACACACTTGGACAGATTCTTGAGAAAATTCCCATGAATTTATATTCTCACTTACCTGAGCGCTATGGTTTGATAACTTTTACCTCCATTCGATCAACTTTTATTAGTTGCTATCATACAGACTTATCTCATCTCATCTCAGTAGCTACAATATTCATAGGAGACAGTGCTGAAATAAACAGCAAAAGCATCAAGATTTATAAGTGCTGGTAGAATTTTTCCTGGATTCTTATTAGATTGACTGTCAATTGTTAGGTGAATGGCTAAGCCTACATTTTCTGTTTCCTCTTGCTGAAGCTCTTACATTCTCATTCAATTGTCTTATCTTAGAACTGTGTGACTGCTCTGAATAAGAGAATATTCCATGTTTGTAACTGTCTTGCAGCAGATAATTGAATTACACCATGGATTTCATTAGTATGAGCCAAAGAAGTCCTGACTAGCATGAGTGCATTCATTAAAGTTTGTGCTGGTGTTGACTGAGATAGGGTAATTTTCTTCAGAGTAGCTGGTACAGGGCCGTGCTTTGGGTTTCTGCTGAAATCACTGGATTTGTGCTGAACACATCAGTGTTCCAGTTACTGCTGGGCTGTGCTTACACGAAATCAAGGTATCTTCTGCTCCTCATAGTGCTCCACCAGCGAGGGGGCTGGCAGTGACCACGAAGTTGGACGGGGACATAGCCGAGTCAGCTGACCCCAACTCATAAAGGGACATTCCATACCACAGGGCAGCACACTGGGTGTATAAAGCCAGAGGAGAAGGAAGGAAGGGACATTCAGGGTGGCAATGTTTGCATTTACACATAATGTAACCCTGATTTTCTGGGAATGACTGCCCATTGGAAGTGGTGAATTGAGTTCCTTGTTTTGCTTTCCTTTGTGTGCATGGTTTCTGATTTATCTACTAAGTTACACTTACCCGTGAGTTTTCTTGCTTTTACTCTTCTGGTTCCCTCTCCCTTCCCAAAAGGGGGGAGTCTGTCAGCAACTGTGGGGTTCTTAGCTGCCAGCTAGAGCTAAACCACAACAAAGTCCTAATAATTTATGGTTCCCTTTCTGAAGTACCTGGGCAAACTGCACTATTTATATCTAATTAAAGTTATAGCACAATACGTTTTGACTTGAAAATAGGACCCAACTTAAGGGAAACTGTAGAAGAGATATTCTGAGCCCTATCTTATTGTGATCACTCTCTACTTTCTTTCTGGGAGACAATATAATCAGTTTTCAGCTTCTCAGTGCATCCGATGCTGTATTATGTCAGGATAACCATGTCCATAATGCATGTTTGCTAAACAGTAGTGCAGGAGTTTTCAGTGGTGTAGAAACACCTTGAGATTATTAGAAACTTCAGAAGACATTTGCCAGACAATTTACAGATTACAATAGTCTAGTTAATACCTACAAACATTATCATTAACCATTTTTCACCTTGGGAACCTGTTGATAACCTTTAGACCAGAAAGTGTAAGACACACTAGTGAGTACAGCAAAAGGGTACACATGGTACATGTAAAAATGAGGCCAAGAGGCAACTGAAACTGTGGCTGGGATAGGCAACAGCCTCTGCCATGCCAGGTCCACAGATGTGGTTGTCAGCTTTTGCTGCTTCCCAAAGATGTTTCAATGCTTCTAACGGCAGTTTTGGCTTCAGGTTGAACCTTGACATTCTCAGTTCTCTATATGTCGTGCTGATGTCCAGAAAATTGAAAGGTGCTTGTTTCCCTTACCTGCTCCATCCTGAAAAATCCTTCCCAGGACCTTATACTGATAACTTTTGTACTTTTACCAAGTAATGTCATAAGGGACTCTCAACTCTTTTATGTTTCAAATACTGTATCAAAGGAGACTGCCTGACTTTTTAATGCTTATCACACTTTTATTCACTGTAGGGAATAAGTCACAGTCACACAAGAAAGATAACTTCTGATCCACTGAACTACACATAATTTCCATTTTCCTCAAAACTCCTACTTATCTATTTCGTGAAACTTCAGTGAACTAATATCTCAAGTTTTAATTTCTGGCAGTTTGTAGCAACTGCAAAGTTCTTTTAAAATCAGAATTTTCAAAATGTTTGTCTATATTAAAAACAAATTATAGACATTTAAAACTTATACAGACAGTGTAAGTCAGACACCTGCTAGTCAGATACCTCAATGGTAGGTAAGAATCACTATCCAAAAGATCTTACTTCATGTACTGACTTTCATTGGTTTTGTTTGTAGATATATTTACCCTTTTGTGATCTAAAGAATGATCATGTACCTGGATTCAAGCAATAATATATATTGCAAGACACAACTGGAGTTCATCTGGTCCAATGATCTAGTTATTTAGACAAAGCAGGTCTAAATTCCTATCTAAAGGTTGCTCACCATTTTTCTCTAGTCAGTCTTTAAAAATATCCAAAGACAGAGAACTCACAAGCTCTCTGGGAAATAACAGAGCTCATCACCCAAATTAGAATTCAGTCTAAGAAATAAGTTTGACAAGAATATTGAGCAGTTACACTCTATTCAATTTTCTCTGTCAAAACCATGTGATGATGCTGGATATATTTTCATACAGGAATAAATAAGACACTGTCATAGGGTAACAAAGAGCAGATTTGGGATGAGGAATACAGGTTCACAAATCACTGGAAATGAACTAATTTCAAGCATATTAAAAGGTATTAAATACAGAACAACATACTCTCTGCCATGGCAGATAACCATATGTACATGGGTGAAATGGGGACTAGGGAAAGCACTTATTAGCAAAATAATGTATCATTTTAGGTTAAGACCAATATATTACAGTCAATCTGCCTTCTTCCACATCTTGTAGGGGCTGAATATGTCAACAGGATCATATAGCTTTTCACTCTCAGGCTGTCATCTGGAAATATTCATTAAGCCAGCAAATTTCAAAGCAATAGCCACAGCTTTAGAATAAAAAATTATATTTCTTTATCTACAAAGATGAGTGAAGGATAAAACCACACAGCATTATACTTGCCAATATAATTTGAAGCATAGGGAAAAAAAGATGATGGAACTTCTTTCCACCTTGCAGTTTTACACTTTTTGCATCAGAACCATGGTCTAATGAACTTTGATACAGTGACTCTTATTACATTTTAGTGCCAATAAAAAATGTCAGTTGATTCAGTAGCTGACAGCATACAATTACATTTCTACCTATATGTAGCTTCTCTAAAAACTTCCTTGTAAGCAGAGGTAAATGATTTCATCACTAAAAGAAAAAAAAATCTAATTTTCTTCTTCTAATTTCCTGACAATATTAGAGGAAGGTATTATAATGAAGCAATACAGTTCTGGCAGAATTANAGTAGCTGACAGCATACAATTACATTTCTACCTATATGTAGCTTCTCTAAAAACTTCCTTGTAAGCAGAGGTAAATGATTTCATCACTAAAAGAAAAAAAAATCTAATTTTCTCTTCTAATTTCCTGACAATATTAGAGGAAGGTATTTATAATGCAGCAATACAGTTCTGCAGAATTAGAAGGAAAAAAGAGCTGTTGCTGCTGAACTTTAAGATCATACATCCAATAATAAACTCTCTAAAAATAGCAAATGACATTAATGAGATAACAGATAAGGATAGAATGAGTTGCAAATTGTTTTTGTAAATCTTTAAACATAACTTGAATGAGTATGCAGTTTCATTCATCAGATAAACTTATGTAATACCTTGTTTTCTAAATGGTCTATAAAACAAATGTCTGACCACAGTATCTGACAAAAACAAACACAGAAGACAGTTGTTTACTAGAACTTACTTAGTTGGTCATAAGTCATCTGCAGAGGAAACTCATCTCTATGACAGATTTTTAATATGTTTTTTTAATAAACAGGCATCTCTCTCCACTCTGGGGAGCTAACTGGCCTATTTATGTGTATCATGTGCTTCCATGAAGGCAAACCAAGAAATAGGTTGCATTTTTTAACTATGAATATCTTACAAAATAAGTAACAAGGAGGCAATATTTATAAAACTTGGCTATAAATCTTAATTATTATTTCTGTTGCATAAACTTCATAGACACCTTTCACCAGATACTAAGCTGGGCATATTGATGTTTTCAATTCTCTCTATCCTATCCAATTTCAGGATTTTGTTCATCTCAGCCTCCTGGAAGAGCTACTGACCATTTTCAGTTTATAAAAACATCTACAAAGGATACCAGAAAAGGTATAGATGCATCTGTAGATGAAGAAGAATATTTCAAAATTATTCAGAATTAATAAAACTGTTCCACATTCAAAGGACAACGTTGTTATCTGCATTACTTACTGGCTGAGTTAGACATCTTGCTGCATGTTTATTTTATTAAAAAGTTAAAAGCATAGAAAATAAGAAGTCCAAGGGAATTCACTTTTTAAGAACCAGAAATTGCAGTGACAAAAAAATGAAACATACTTAAAATAATTTGAATTAGAGAAGAAAAATATGATTGATTTATTACAAGAGAAAATAGCATGCATAAACCTGGGCAATGAAAGTGTTTATGTACTTATGATGTACACATGAGAAATATTTCTATAACATAGATTAAGGTATTATTGAAATTTAGAATAGGATGATGCTATTTGGCTTTACTCTTATAATAATGTAGGGGAGGAATCAGTTCTAGTGTGTTTGTAAGATTCAAAATATTTTATTCTTCTGTTTTCTGGAAGATAAGTATTTTAGAAAGGAAAAAGTGTATTATTTATAACACTAGAGTAGATTATGGCAGAAAGTTCATTTGAATGAGCTATGTAACAGTTGAAATAATACTGAGAAATTAATGGAAAATGTCCTTTTGGCCAGTAATGATATTAATAACAGTTGTGATACTAAAAAAACCCAAACTCTTATCTGTAGCCACATGGTATAAAAGGTACAGTACTTACTATCTGAACCAAAGAGTGTTATATTTATCACTGAATAAAATGCTATATCAAGAATCAAATGCAAAGATCCTTACAGCAAATGCAAGACATTTGTCAAGCATTTGATTTGCTCTGTCATTCATAAAGAGTGACAAGTAAAGAAACCCTTTTCAGGCATGGTCATCTGATTTCCTTCTCTTTCCTGTACCCTTGCAGCTTCTGGATTATTTAGTAACTCCCACCCCTTCCCTGCACACACACACTCATTTCTGAATATCTTAAGCAGAAGGAAATAACATCTGCCCTAAATGACCACACTGGGAAACACATTATTCAATTTCCTGAGATCTCAGCTTCTCTGATAGGGCTCTGATGACTGAGCAGTGCTGGTCAGAGGTTGCCTGCCGCAATGGCACAACAGGGCTTCCACCATTAAAATGTGTTTACAGAAGGTCTAAAAGCAGAAAGATTTCTGGAAGTCAGTCCCATTTCCCACCAGCATGCCAGGCTCAAAAGGATCCAAGGCAGGAGAGCCCATAGCAGTCCAGCCCAGGAAGAGTGAGTTTCAGAGCTGCAAACCGTCACAGACCCCAACAGGTGAAGCTCTCCACTCCTCTCCACAGTGACTTGTCCATGTAACTTTGGCAGTAGCATCTTCCCACTCTCCAAAGGCAAAAGAAGAAGAACACTAAACCTTGACAAATTCAGTGATGGATTTGAAGTTAAAACTGACATAATTCTGTTGGTTAATCAAATTTTAATTACTCATTTTAGAAGATTCCAAATGCTAACATTATGCTAATTGTCTCTGAAATACAGCTAAACTAAAAAACCTATCCACTGACTCATTACTGAAATATTCCTTTGGAAAGAGCTATTCTAAAAGTCAGAACTTTGAGAGAACTTTAATATGTTAACCATGAACAAGGAAAGGAGCTCTGAAAATAGAAGGTGATGATGGTGGTCAGTTCTTTTGCACCTAAACATATTTTCTACTCTGGAGGAGTCAAAGTTCAAAATAATGAAGGTTATGATGACCCTAACAAAAGAGAAAGCTTTTAAGACAAAAGAGTCATAATGTTATAATTTGCAATTTTATTTGTAAATTATCCACAGTACCATGTAATTTATTTGCTTGGAAATCTACACAAAATTAAAATCTCCTGGTACTCTGTTTAGCACCTTTTCTCTCATTAACTTGTCATGAATTTATGTAGGGAACATTTAATAATGATAGAAGGGATTCTTTGCATAATATTCCTATGCTACAAAGAGAGACCTCTGATTTGACCCTCCTCTTCTCCCCCTTCTTCAGTATTTTGTATTCTCTTTTATCTCTTTTCTATTTCTCTCTGTGATCAGCACTTTATCTCTCTGTCAGATCCTTTATAGAGGCTGCAGAAACTTTTTTCTGAGTAGCATACTGAAAATGACTGAGACCTTCTTCAGCTAAGCACACATTTAGATGCTGGAATCTTGTGAACATCATCCTTGCCAGATTTGCTTGTCAGATATTATCCTCATCAAATACATGCTCTCTCACAGAGTTAATCCTCTGTAACTCACTAAAGAGTTTAGTCCATATATTTTGAACTGATTTCTCTCTTATTTAAAGAAAGAGGGAAAACAAGGAAGAGATTTCCTACTGTTCATCTCTTTCTCCCAATATTTCTGTCTTCGGCTCCATCAGTTTTAGAAGAAAAGGATTCTTAGGTGGTTGATCTAATCTATTTGATAAAAATGTATGTATTGTGAGGACATACTAGGTCTAGCTGGGACAGAGTTATCTTTCTTCATAGCAGCTTTTGTGGAGCTGGTTTAGATTTATGGCCAAAACCTGATAAAAAACCTGTTTAGCTGCTGCTAAGCAGCATTTGCACCCAGAGTCTCACTGTTTCAGTCTGCCCTACCACAGGAAATAGGTTGGGGCTCCTGCAGGAGGTTGCAAGGGCTCTTATGACACAAACTAAGCAGAGATACTACGTGCCATATAATGGCAGGTTTAGCAATAAAAGGGAAAAGAAAGGAGTTTAGGGAGGTTAGCCACCTTTTGCCTAGGAACAGGCTATGTGTTGGTCTGCCTTTGGGAAATGGTGAGGGATTGTTTTTGCATGTTCATTCTTGTTTTCTTTCTCTTTTTTTCCACTTCAAATTCACTGGTTAATTTATTATACTTTTATCTCAACTCCTGTGTTTTCTTGGTTTTACTCTTCCTTCCCTCTTCCCTGTCCCACTGAGGGTGGAGGAGTGACCTGTGTGGTGCTGAGCTGCCCACCTGTGTTAACCCACAATGGGGGCACCAGGGGAAAGAAGGCTGGCTGAGATCTGGAGATTCCCTCCATTTAAGGGTGTAGGAAAGGAAAGTATTTAAATATGTAATTAAAGGAAGCAAACAACAACTATTTCAGTAACACATCCATGACTGAAACTTCTCATTTCAGTCCAGCCTGAAAAGGGACTTGTTTTCTTGTTGAACTCTATCTGTCAGAAATACATTAAGAAACATCATTGACCCTATAGTCACACATATTTTGTTCTTTCATCTTTTATCTACAGAAAATAATAACATGTAATGCTAATAAAAATTTCTTCCCTTTTATTTGCTTAAATTTTGGTTTGTGTTTTAAAAATGAGACAGTAGAGTGACAACTACATGGGAATTTATCCTGAAGTCATTTTCATAACCAAAAACAATTTAAAGAGAACAGAACTTACAATGGCAAATTTGATTAGTATTTTATTAATTTAATAAACTGAATTAGCAGATGATATGCAGTCTTCCTGACTGTGTTCTATGAACATGTCAATACAATTCCAAATTTCCTACATTACACATGCAAAATTCATTTCTATAAGCAGTCACCAACATGCATTTGACTTCAGCTCCTCTTCTGTGCCCTCCCAGTAGTATTCTCCTCTCACATGGCCAAAAGGTCAACGACATCCTGCCTGGCCTGTACCAAAAAATTTTGTGCCCAGCAGGACCAGGGCAGAGACCATCTCCTTGTACTCGATGCTGGTGAAGTCACACCTCAAATCTTGTGTTCAGTTTTGGGCCCCTCACTGCAAGAAAGTATTTGAGATGCTGGACAGTTTCCAGAGAAGGGCAACAGAGCTGGTGAAGTGCCTGGAGCACAAATCATACAAGGAACAGCTGAGGGAGCTGAGGCTGTTCAGCTGGGAGAAAAGGAGGCTCAGGGGGCACTTCCTTGTCCTCTACAAGTGCTGAAAGGAGGGTGCAGCCAGGTGGGGGCACCAAGTGACAGGGTGAAAGAAAATGGTCTCAGGTTTCACCAGAGGAGATTTAGACTGTGTATTAGGAATAATTTCATCACTGAAAGGGTGATCAGGCTGCTCAGGGAAGTGCTGAAATCACCATCCCTGGAAACGTTCCAAAGGTGTGTGGACATTGCACCTGGGGACGTGGTTTTGTGGTGAACAGAACAGTGCTGGGTTAGTGGTGTGGATGGATGATCTTAAAGGTCTTTTCCAAACTTATTAGTTCTATGCTTCTGTGATTTTACACATTTTGATAAAAACTCCTCCCTCCTTCATGCTAGAGACAACCAAAGAAAAAATCTTTTCCTAGATACTGTATTCAGTAGATTCTTTACAGATGAAAATCTCTATCAATAGATTTTTTAAACCAGCTATTACTCAATTTCAAGAGTGTATCTATATTAAAAATTCTGCAACAAGGTGAAAATAGTAGACAAGTTGGATTGTACCTCTTTTCCACAATGCTCAATTTTTACCAGTATTTATATACCTAGTTATTATTTTCTTATCAAGATCTTAAAGCACATATCAAATGTTCATTAGTAACATAATTACCTCTCCCCTTCACACTCCTGTCTCAGTGCATTTATATATGCATATTAATTCGGATATATGGATAATATAGTTATGATAATTTGAGTAATATACATGTATTAATACACATATTAATATTTCTACTGAAAGCTAAGCTACAACACAGTTGTCTTCATAAAAAAAATAACAGAAAAAGAAAAAAGCTGAGGATCATTGACACTGTGATCAGCTCTTCCAGGGTAAATTATAATTTGTAACAGATAGATTTACAAGATCTTCAATTTAACAAAAAAAAAAAATAAAAAGAGAGAGAAAAAAATTCAAAGACCTATCTTACTTTCAAGCAGAACCTTGTAGGTCTCATGAGAGTGATGATATGGTCATTACATGTAATAAAAGCATTACGTGTGGATTTTTGTACAATATATAGTAAACATCATTAATTTATACTTATAATGCTGGATATTAGCTCACTCACATGAATACTTCCTTAAATTCAGGGCAGTTGTTTTCTGAAACAACTTTTTGCCTATAAGAAAGCATTTGTGGAGTCCAGATTCCAGAGAAGAACTATGGCATTGTGTCCTTTCCAGTCATCTCTTATTTTCTGTTACCTCTCTTTGAATTGTATTTCATGCTTTCAGATGTGTCAGGACTATTTTATTTCAATTGACCTATTTTCACCATTTTTTAATCATATGGAATTAGACATATGGTTTCAATGACATGTACTACAAGAGATCTAATTCTGAAGAAGAATCATCTGTAAAATAAACTTTTATACTTACTCTATACAAAACTAATTTAGTTAATGAAGATATCAATAGACAAAATCTTTCATTAAAATAGGTCAGTTGTCAACCTTCAGGGCTCATACAGATCCAAAACTCCACAATTTTAATGGAGCATGTTGCCTTCAAAGTCTCTAAAAAATGGTGCTGTTATTACAGTTGCACACAGTCACCCATTTTTGCTTTGCTGCATTTTTATTAATATAGGGACAATTTGTTTTTAAGAGTTCTACCTATAAGTCCTTTTGTAGATGCTAGATAGTTCATTATAAAATTATCTAGAGTCCTGTTTCAGTGAATGTCTCAGTTGATCTTTCTGAAACTCCTTTGCCTTGAGATTTCTCCAGATGGAGGAGCTATCAGCTCTTCATTTCTGAGACAGTTAACTAAGAGAAAGGAATTGATACGTAGTACTTCTCCGTGCTCATCTAAACAACAGAGGGACATCAGTAAGCAAATAGAAATAACCTCCTAAATAATGGAATTTGAAGGCCTAGTCTGATCACAGTTCACACAGTTCATTTTGAGCTGTGACCTCAAAGGGAAATAAATTTTTTCTTTTTTTTTCTTTTGTCTACTAGATAAAGAAAAGAGTCTGAAGGGGCTTTGTCCCTCTGGTTTGATTTTTAAGAAATCCAAACAACCACAAGAAGCAGAGTGGGTTTTTGCTGGATTTGTCCAACTATTCCTGGCTGGGAAAGCAGTGGTGATCCAACATTCTGATAAAAAGAGAGCTGTACCATTTAAGCTTAAAGAGTGGAAGAATCCCTTAGTTTGTCCTATCCGTATTTCAGAAAAGTGTTCTGAAATATAAATAAGAAACTTTCTTTGAATGTATTACTTTCAATCAAGTTTTGCCTTCTAATATCAAATTCCTTGCTGAGTGGACAATTTCAGTTCTTAGGCAGAACTCGATGGTGTCATCTGCCTTTACAGAATAATGGATTACTCACTTACCAACGACCAGGCTCATTCACGTTCATTTGATGTCGAGTTAAAAGCAAATTTTCCAGATAAGTGGAAGCTGCAACTGCCAGAGCTAAAAATCCTGAGAACATTACACGCCAAGTGTTACCACAGCACTCCCTGCCAAAAACAGTGCAATATTTGTGTTCATTCATATCTGTTAGAAGCTAAAGACAGAGCACAGCAAATTCTTATTCCTTAGAGAACATTACCTCATCAATTATTTCTAGGAGACTTTCATATCAGTTACATTTTGTGTCCATCACGATTCTTAAATTAAAAAGATCCAGATAATCTGTGGACACAGTCAAACTGAGACTAGCTACTCATGAATATATTACTTAATAGTCATCCCTCTCCAGCAACTATTTTCCTTTTGTTATGCAGCTTAGGTATCTGTGCTATAATCTATTGGATAGCAACACACATTCAGGAATACACTAGTGGATCATTAGAGAATATTAAACACAAGAGTAACCAAGCTCAGTAAATGAACTGGCCCAGATTTTTCTTTCATAGCTCAATTTGGATAAGCACTAAAAGTAGTTCAAGGAGAAAGGAGCTGTAGTTTCCACAATACCACAGTAGATTAAATTGCTTCAGATGATTGAATATACATGAAAATTCTCAAAAAGGAGAAAATTAGGTGATGTATGAGACATGCTTTTTAATTTCTAAGTATAGTGAAACTTTTTAACCCTGAAAATTTGCCATAAAGGGCATTAAGGTCATAGGTTAGAATATGCAAGTAAGCCATAAAAGAGCTTCACATACTGGAACTCTTGTAGGAAGCATAACAGCAAAATTTACATGTTCTTGCACATAAATGAGCCCAATAGCTTTCTTTTGGTTGCTGGAAAGAATGAGCAAATAAGATGTGATGAGGAAGGAAAGTGCAAAGTCCTACATCTGAAATAGAATAAACCCAAGCAATGGCAGCTTGCCCGGGCACACTGAATTGTATCGACAAAACCATAACCTGTTTGAGTAGGACTGGCTGCATGTGACTGGCTTTGCAAGAAGTGTTCCACAGGAGATTTCTTCTAAGCATATGCTTCCTTATATTTAGTTTTCACAGTATTTATGTAGTAGGATGAGGAGCTAGTGGTATTTTCTTCCAGAACAGGGGTTGTGTCTTCCCCTGGAGCTTTCATCCTGCACTTGACTCTGTGATACGGCACCAGTTCAATCCCAGGACAGCAAAGCATCACACTTGTAATTGCTAAGATGGAAAACAAGAATGCTTCCCTCCTGAGAGTTCAGTTTTTCTCTCCTAGACTCGCACTCAGGTTTTATTTGTTTTTCAAAATGACTGTAATGATTCTTATTAGTCATCATACAATGCAACATCAAGGGACATAGGAAATTAATTTTCAGTGTCAGAAAAATTAATGAATTAGGTAGCTGTGAAATCTGTAAGGAGAAAGAGGCTGGCTCATAAATTATCTTTTTATGAAAACAAGCATGCACTGATCCAATAGCCAGACTGAAGTTATGCAGGTGATAGAGAAAGAAACTCAAGTGAACTGCACCCACAAAAGTGGGTGTATGGTGAACGGGCAACAACAGATGCCTGAGCAGCTTCATTAATTCTTCTTACAAAAGTGCATAGATTGTCACAGCTCTGCTGCAGAGACCAGTATGTCCAGGATGTCTCACTGACTCACTGAATATTCCTCTTCTGGTGTCAGAGCAGAGACTGCTCCCTTCCAGAATTTGTAAACTCTGTGGAAAAGGTGTATGTCAAAAAGTCTTAAACTCACATTAGGCTCTCATTTCTATCTTTTGCCCTCTTGGCACAGCCCAGCAAAAACATAAAGGAATTTCTAAAACAGAGAAAATATTTGGACCTTGAATGCCAATAAGACAAAGGAAGACAAACCTTTAAATTAACAAGTAGATGAGATTGTAATGCAAAGATCCCCAAAGAAATCTCCATGGCATTAACAGCACACATTTCAGGGCTGAAATCTTTTTGTCATCTTGTATAACCACCACCACTTTGAATGATACATACAGAAATCAACATTGCATATATAGTAAAACAGTTTTAAGTTCTTCAGAGGTTTTCATATCACTCAGCTCAGCACACATAATTAAAGCATTTATGTAAATGCTCTAAAGGTCCCCCTTTAGAGCTAAGAGAAAGGAGGTCTCAGAAGTCTTAGTTTTTAAGCCAAGAACTCACTCAAGGAGCCCACCAATCACCATGACTAGACTCGTTATGGATACGTCACAAGTCAGTAGCAACTGAGAAACATCTTATTTTGTTTCAACTAAAAAACTAAGCAATGGATGATTTCTGGGAAAAGAACTGTCTTTGCTTTGAAAAAATAGTCCTCTGCAATTTCACATTTCTCAATTTCCTTGCAACTCTATCTAAACTTAGTAAAAATTCTAGTCTAGAAAGTCACACATTAAAATGTGCAACAAATATTTTATATTTATAGGTTCATGTAGCATATTCACTAAAGCTGCCAGAAATCTGTAAAAAAGACCACCCCTTGTTAGAAGATTTGCACATATGGCAGTGGACTGTTCATTAAGTCTGAAAAATCAGATCATTGCGTTGATAAGTACTCGTGCATCCAGATCATGAACCAAAGTCTACATCTGGCTTAAAATAGACAGTTTTTCCCAGTTTATTTCTGAACTGAATATAGTGTTTGACTTCATGCAATATTTCTCATAGGCTTTGTATGATCTCCAGCAAAAATATTTTCATGGCATCAATGCCAAAATAGTTGATTTCTATAGGAAGAATTATAAATTGGAAACTTGCAAGTGCCCATACTTTAAATTGATTTCAACAATGCAGATAGGGTACTGTAGAAAAACACAGCACACCATTTTCTGAGCTTTTTCTAAATTATATATAATTACACATGGCTAGTCTTTTAAGGAACGCATTATTAATTTTTTAGGTAATTTATTTAGCTAATAGTGGTAATAAAGACTTGCCATAATCTCATGTACATACAATATAATTATGTTAGGCTCATCAGAATAATAGTTTTAAAGATCATTTTATAAGCAGCAGTGTGAAAATTGCTACTAAGAACAGCAATAGGATTAACTCAACAACAACAGATCAGAGAAACAGAGAAAACCTCCACAAGACACAGCAACAAGCTTGTGCTGTTTGCTTCTGGAGACTTATCAGTGTGCCTCACTGATATCTAAGGCAGCAGAGCTGTCACCTCTTTTGGAAGCTGAGACTGCAAGATCTAGTAATGTATTTTGTATCAAGAGAGGATCTCTGGCCTCATATTTCCTTCTCAGAGCTGCACCAAGTCTGGGGGCAGGGGAGGTAGGAAGTTTCAGACTGGAATGTTCACCTAGGATTTTCAGGAAATAGATTAATACCTAAAACACTTGTGTAGTGTCAGCTCTTTTGAAGAAAAAATCAGCTAAAGCATGTTACTGCTACTTGTATAAATATACTGGATCAAGCAAGAATCATAAAGTTCACAAAGTGGGGTCCTTATATAAAACCAAAAACTGTCAAAAATTACTTTTGTATTAATTTTTCTACTCATGACCTGTTCCTTGGACTCTAGTTCCAACATGAGCAAGGAGTGGACAAAAATAATGGCAAGGGTATAGTCAAACTGGAAACAGAGGTGACACGAAGAACTGTGAAGAGGAAAGAAGAAACCAGATACAGTCAGTCACTGCCAATTTTCGCTCAGGCATCAGCAACATCCTAAACTGCTCTGACCCAGCCATGTGAGAGCCTCCTTGGATTATCTAGATGGAAATGGAAGCAAGTTAAACTGATCAGGGTCCAGGATTACAAGTCCTAAAGAAAAACCCGTTATACATGCATAGAAACAAGAAAATTACAAGTTTGGTTTTTTTTTTCAAATATTCTTTTTTCTTATTTCAGTAGAAGCTAATCTGCCAAAATTACTCAGACCAATTTTTAATTCCTAACTCCCAGGTATCCCACCTCCTTCATCTCTTGTAACTAACTTGTTTTGTTTGAAAGGCAAAGGAAGAGAATGAACAAAAATAAGCATCACAGTAAGTTGACAGTGTTCTGTCAAGAACAGTGAAAAACCTGTTACCACCTGAGATGCACAGTCACAATCCAGTTTTCTACTGATTTTATTGGCTGTTGGGTCACAACTCTAAGGAGGAATAAAGGATTGATTCCCCTTCCCATCACCACACAAAAGTACAGAAATTTACTTTAAACTGAATTATTCAATAAGTTGATGTTTGCTGGGATGGGTCTTTCTGGGGCTGGGTTTTGTTTTTTTTTCCTTTAAGAAATAAAGAAGATTCTAATTGTAGTTATTTTTAAATTTGAAAATATTCACATGTAACATCTTATAGATTATATTTAAATCCAACTAATATGAATGTAATATGAAGAAAATATGACAAAAATTAACATAGAAAAAGTAAAATATCTCTAGGACTAAGGAAATAATCAATTTTGTAATATACATACAAACTCACAATAGTTCCGAGTCAAATTGGAATTCAAAACAATATAATTTTTTCTCTCCTTTTCAGTTGCACATATTTTCATAATTCTCTAGACATTATATTTTAGTTTCCTTGTCTCAGTCAACCCAAAGCCTGAAGAATTCAGTTGAAATAAATATATGTATAAAGCTTTCTTCTTCCATAAACCTGAATTCTAAATCTAGCAATGGATGATTAGAGAGCAATTCCAGGTTTCAGTGTGGGCATTTTTTGGTTGGTTGGTTGGTTGGGTTTTTGTTGCCTTTATTTTTATTTTTAATAATAAAAGCCCAAATACTGGTGAGGATGATTTGGCTAATATTTCATAAACCTATCAGCCTTGAAGAAACATAAGTTGTGCAGTAGAGGCATTATGGGAAATTGAAGAGAATACTGTATTGGGTTGAGGCAAGCAGAGGAAGGAACACAACAATATTCCTTGAAATTTATAACAATAGCAAATCCTGAAAGTGGTTTAGGTGTTTACATAACATAGTCATGACCAAATCATTTCCAAATACATGGCTTTTATTTCTAAACTGCTTTGCAGAGGTGATGGCTAGGTTGTTATGCATTCATAGAGGAATAATTTGTTTTCTGATGTATGATGTTTTATTCTGGACATAATTTCATAGACTCCTTTCAGCACATAAGTAAGTTTTGAAGTACAAAACTTTTGTTGTTTAATGCCTAATAAAAAATCAGACATTAAGTGAAATTTAGGAATTTTAAACATGCTTTATTTCTGTCACATGAGGAAATCCAGAGTCAAACTATCCCTTTGTGAAAGGGATGGCTGGGGGATAGGACCTAAAAGTATGGACACTTTTAATAAATTTTACTGGAATATGTTTTAGTTTGGTTGTGGATAGCTGAAGTAAATAGAAGTTAAATACAAGCAGTACATAATTTGAGCAGGTGCGCATATGCACTATTTTCTAGCCTTCAGAAAAACATCCTTGTAATACACAAGGTGATTCTGTACTGCCTGTTCTACTAGACACAGGAGAGTTCACCAAGACACAAAAGTTTTTTACATGCCATTTTTAGCCCATGATTCTGGCAAGTTAACTGAGAAGTAGAATTGAAATGAGGCACCAATAGGAAATACTGTAGGCATCACTAGAAGGAAATGTGTGCACAGCACTTAAGCTACTATTGGTCTTTTCTCTCCCACTTTTATAAAACAAGGGTATCAGGAACAGATACATTCTGGTAAAGTATTACAGCAAATACACTGGATCAGGCAGAGATTTTTCAAAGATGACAGAAAGTCATGACAGTACTTTGACCTTACCACAGTGTATCTTCCTCAATATAACTTTTTATACCTTTGTATTTTCAGCTTTCTCTTACTTGTTTGCTTGGGATTTCTAATTAACTTCCAGCAACCTTCCTCTAGCATGAAAATTGCAGCTTCTTCCATGCAGTCTCAGCAAGGATAATTTTTTTGTTAGGGTCTGTTTGTAGGTTTTGTTTGTTTCTTTCCTCTTGGGGTTGGTTGGGGGTATTTTTTGCATTTTAGTTTTGGGGGTTTTGTTGAGGGGAAGGGAGTCATGGAGTGATGATTTGCTTTGCTTTGTTTTTCTAATGCAAAGTTGTCCTCTGAAGCTTCAGGCCCAAACAGAAACTTATGAAGATTACTGACCTTTTGCATCAGTTTCTCAAGCGCCAACAGTGTTAAGACACCAGCTTGCTGTGAGCTTTAACAAGCCAAGAACTTGCAGCACCCTCAGGCTCTGATTTAGTAGATATCTCATGCAAGAGTATTTGCCTCAGCCGTATCAAAACTCTGGTCTTTCACTAACATTTTACACAGTAGACTAGATCTCTTTAGCAAAAGGAAAAAACAAAAGCATCTCCTAATTTGTAATTGTTTCGTTTTTGGCTTTTTCAAGGCAATAATGATGTAAGTATTCAGGCTGGCAGCATTAGTATAAAGCACACTGCCTCTGCACATGCTTGGGGTTATCTGTACACCTCTAATCTGTTTTCCATGGTGATTTATGTTTACATTCCCACAGTGCCAGCCATTCCTTGAGACCTTCACGCAAAAAGGAGAGTAAAGAGATGATGGCTTGGTCTAAAAACTGTGAAAACACAGGATATTCTTTCAACACAATGTTCATAGATATGAACATATCTACATACAGCATGAAGAAGCCACATATTAGACATCTAGCAAGGTCTGAAATCGGATTTTTATTCCAGAAATGTTAACACCAAATTATTCCTGAGTCTGGAGTGCTGACAAACAGGAACACGTCTGAAGTTGAGACAGATCTTTGTGAAGGTTGACAAAAGAATTCTGGGGTCTTTTATGCCAGTACCAAAAATCTAGGATCTCATTAGATATAATCTGCAACCTCTTCTGACAATTCAGTATTGTGTTCTTCAGGATATACAGAACTTTCTGAAATATCTACAGTTCTTGAAGACTAACAGTTCCACAGTACATTGATATCACTTTTATTACTATAATTACCCTTTTCTAATCTAAAATCACAAAAGGGTTGAGTTTGGAAAAAACTTCCTGAAATTGCCTAGTCCTATCCTCATGCTCAAGGAAGTGTACACTACAACTGGTTGCTTAGAGCCTGTTCAGTCAGGTTTTGACCTTCTCCAAGGGTGGACACTTTTCAAGCTTTCTGGAAAACTTGTTCAGTGTTTGACCATCCTCTCTGCAAGCTGAGTAATCCCAGCTCTCAGCCTCTCATCCTGTGTATGATGCTCAAAGTATCATATCTGTGGTCTTTTCTTGGACCCACTCCAATATTTCGTGCCCCTTATACCGCAGAGTGAAGTACTAGATGTCACACTTCAGATGTGGTCTCACCAATCTAAGAGAGGCAGGAACACCTCCCAGCTTCCCCCAAAAATGCTTTTCCAAGTACAGTTTAGGGTTCTGTTGGCCTCTTTTGCTCTAAAGGCACAATGCTGTGTCACTGACAACCCGTTTTTCACCATGAGCCCCAGGTCCTTCTCCACAAAATTATCTCCCAGGCACTCTACCACCAGCCCATTTGGTGTGTGGGGTGTTCCTCCCCTGGTGCAGGACTTGGACAAGAGGTTCCCATTTCCCAGTGTCCCCAGTGTGTTGAAGTACCTCTGAATAGAGGCATAACAATCTGGTTTATCAATTACTCCTCACAGTTTTGGATCAGCAACCTAATATCCACCAAGGGCAAATCGAAAAACATGAACAAGGTAAAAAAAGGCACTGTACCATTCAAGAACCTACTTTTAAATCTTTTTTGCATCCTGTGACGTTCACTGAATAGAAATTTGTAACAGAAGGGATAAACTTCACACACCTTCTTTATCTTGTAACAGAAGAACTTTCAAAGTATTTGCAATATAGCACAGCAAAATTTGCAACCTTACTCAGGGAAGGAAGCACTAGCTACATGTGAGTTTAGAGAAGAACTGCATAGGGGGTTTTTGCCTGTGATCCACAACATTCACATGATTAAACAGTGGTACCTACACACTTTAATCAGTTTCAGTTAAGTAGCTAGCCACAAGTCATCTAGAGTGTGTATCTGTCCAAAGGCCATCTGATCAAACAACGTTCCTTCTCTAGCACTAAAATAGCTACAAACACATCAGGTGATTAAAATGATATGCTGACTTTGCATTTCTAACAATTTTTTGTTCCTCCCCAACCCAAAAAATGTAGTTTTCTGTCTTTCTAAAGAATCAGAAATTCACTTCTCGAGCTAAATTAACTGCCAAGAGTTCACTAGAGTAATCATCTGAGAGAATTCTCATTCAACTAGGTCCCATGTATGGATAAGGTCTGATTGCACAAACTCTACTAAAAGTAATTACTCTGGTTCAAAAACAATAGCAAGATTGCTGTTAATCATTCTATTGTCTGAAACATCATTTGGTAACAATCAAGGGAAAAGAAAAGACAAGAGCAGAAAAATTATGGAAGGAACAATGACATTTATTAAGCATACACCAGTCATCAACAAGAAAATCTTTTTCTGATAGCATGAATAAATCTGTGTAATTCACACAAGACTTACAGAACAATACATGTTATTGGCAAATAAAACCTGAGTATTATGAGAAGATGTCATGCTTCTGAAAAATGATTCTCTTAAAAAAACTCAAAAAAAAAAATCAATAAGAGCATAATGAGGAATAGTGCCACTTTATTTAACAACAGAAATGGAAATAGCACTTCTATGGTGCTTGTCTAGCTGTCAACAGAAAACACTAAAAAAACCCCACATCCAAACCATTATTTTTATATTTAGATCCAACCAAATTGATACCTTTTTTATTAAAAAAAAAAAAAAATAATTAGGGTTATTTTCTTCACATGAATTGCCCCATTTGACCTGATCTTGCTTTAATATTTAATGAAGTAAAATTAAATGTTAACCTTACAGGGAAAGGGGTGGGGTGGAGGTGGGAGAAACTTCACAAAAATGCTAAAGGAAAGGAAAGAAATCAGGTTAGGTAAGAATTGAGTGTTAGAGATCACCTAAATATGGTAAATAAGCTTGAAGCAAACTTAACCAAAAGAGCTTTGTATCCCAGCTTCTCACCTGGTGATTGTTTTCCTTGTTCATCATACTTCTGAAGAATTTCATCTCTGTTATTGATTATAGCAGCAAAATATTAGACTAAGAAAGACACACTTTTAGTATTTCACTCCTCAAAGAGAAAGAAGTGGAAAGGTCTGTACTAAAGTAACCAAATTCTTATACAGAATGTAAAATGACTTAGATAAAGCCTGAAATCAGAAGAGTTTACTTAATTCCAGTGGAAATCTGTAATAATAATCCTGCTCATATCCCCAACATTTTTTTAAATAAATACCTTGCATGAAAAATTAATTCTGCTTTCTACCTGTCCCCTCAAATAAGCAAGCATTTGATTTTTCTGACTAAGCTTTAGCTACATACTCTCTGATTGTTAAAAAAAAAGAACCAAAAACATCCCAATTATGTGGTTTGTAGCTTTTTATTCTGTAAATTGAAGATAGAGACAAAAATGCTTCAAAGTGTATTACTTACTGAAGGCAATAACTTCAAAATTCAGCAAGTGATTGATAGCAGATTATATGTAAAAGAAGGGTCTGCTCATACCAGACTTCAGCAAACACTAGTTATCTTCTGGGAATGAGGCTACATATGTATTTGTCAAGACATAAACCCACAGACATATTTACTCCTTCTGCACATTTGAATGTTATAGATGATTCCAAAAACATTACAAACACTCCCCAAAATAACCAAGAGAGATTTCAGGGAGACTTTTCTCTCTCATGTCTAACAGGATATCTGACAAGTTTCAAATCATTAGTTAAATTTGTGTGCCATCAAAAAACCCTACACTGTTTATTATTTTACAGCTTGTTTAGAATCTTTAAAACAAACAAACCAACTAAAAAACCCCAACAACAACAAAAAAAAACCCCAACCCACAAAACCACACCCAAAAAACCACAGTCTTTCTAGGATCTTAAGAATGATACAACCAGTGTCAAACTTGCCTTGAACCTTGCAGAATGAAAATATTATGATCTGGTCTCTTCTATGTAGTTCAATACTAATGATGTGCTAAATTCAGATTCACCTTGATATTCTTTATTTTTGAAAGTACTTTCATAATGAGGTTAGGTAACCTTAAATAATATGTCTTAAAATGAATTTTATATTTATATTGAACCGTTTGGAATATCAGGGATTCAGTTCTGTATTTTATTTTATTCTACTCAGGCACTGACAGTTAAAAGCATGTTCTTCTGCATGCACACAGACTGCAGAATCTTCATGTCTTACCAAGTTTGTGTCAGGAGATTCTTTCAGTCTACCTTTCTCCACACCTTTCCTAGTTTCTCCCTTTCCTAAACTGAATCAACTTCTTAGATAACTTTGAATAGTGTTTGTTTAATTTCAGGGTATAATGAAGGGAGGAAATTATCACCAGTGACTGAAGTATCTTCAACCCCATAAGCCCTTATCCAGTAGGAATATTCTAAGATTTTATTCAGGTATTGAGAATACAGTCAAGAGGAAGCTTTAGATAGTTGGCTTACTGTCCATAGTAATTTAGTGAGTTGTACCTTACTTCATAACTGACCTGAGAGCTTAGATTTGTTCTCTCATGTTTCATATAATGATATTATTATTAAAGCTTAAGTAATAATTTTTCAAATTTGAGGGCACCCACTGGGTTAGGTATAATTTCAAGTTCACTAGCATCCTATTCTCACTTTTTCCTGAACTTTAACATTAACTTGAGAAAGTAATTTAGACTTAGTTAGCCTTGGTTCACTGCAAAATTACAATACTAATGCCAACCTCTCTTGACCATTCTAAGATTATAGAGTTCATATGCAACACAGGGAGACTTCATAATGAATTTCATTATAAAAATGTAAAGTATTATTCAGATATTCCCTTGAATCATCACTGAAGGACAGTTTTCTTAAATACCCCTTAGTATTCACTCGGTAATAATCTTGATTATACAAAAATTCAATCATAACCCCACAATAATATTTCCCTGCAAGCAGATGAGCTTTTTCTAAATCCTGTGTCAAAGAAAGTGACCCCAACATGACCAGGAATATAAACTGAGGAGAAAAATATAAACAAAGAAAAGACTTGTTTATTTGGGATAAGAAAGTCTTCAAATCTCAAAAAGGTTTCAGCAAGTCTGAAAACTATTTTTTCCATATATATTTGGTTACAAAAAAAAAAAATACATCAATTAGTTCTCAGCCAAGATAAAAGCCAACATGCATTGATTGTCCACTGGTAAAGTACATTAGAAGCACCTTCCACCTGCAGGGAGTCAGAAACAGCAAAGAGATGGTTTGACATTATTTAGAAACTAGAATCACGAGTTATTCTTTTGAGATTGTCAAAGAGGAATGGCCATCCTCTGGAATACTGAGGTTTTCATTTGGGCTTTGGAAGTAATCTATTATTTGCTTCTCCCCCATTTACAATAGCTCTAAGTCCAAGTCTGGCACCTCCTTTTATTTAAGGTTGAAGAATCTGGTTTGGAAATAACATACAATGTTTGACACGCAGAGTTTTGTGACTGTGCAGAGATGAAGCCTTTCATCTTTGAAGTCTTTGCACTGCCATAAAGTTATACTAAGACAGTAGAAGGAAAAGGGGACAAAAAAATGAGGAAAAGAAAAACAAACAGAAGGAAAACATGGAAAAGAGCAAGGAAAGATGGAAATAGATTGGCTGAATAACAACAGAATGAGGAAGGAAATTTCAATGCATTAGAGTTAAAAAGAGAGAAGAATACACCTGTTATCATTGTGGGAACTGTCAGTCAGAGATCAGAAAGGTTTGTTGTTCTGGCAGCCAAAGATTATGACTACAAAAGAGCAAGCATTCAAGCAGGAACTTCAGCACAATAAAATCTATGGAGATGCTCTATTTAAAACCATAACATATAAAGGCTTAGGAAATTTTTCAAACATGAACAGCTAGATTTATGAATAAAGTATGTGAAAGTTTATTTCAATTAATATATTACATATCTTGTTGTTTAGAACTCCAAATTATAATTAAATATCCTGATGAGTCTGCAGTAGAGTTTTACTTTACTTTTTAAGCATTGAGGTAATAAACTACACTGGTTTAAAAAAGTTAAACGTATAAATAAAACAGATTGGTTGTCCACTGGATCAGAAAATAAAATAGTTCCCTTTAATGTCTAGAAGAAGGGCTTCAAAGACCAATGTTTTCATCCTTTGAACAGTGACACAGTTGCCATCTGAGCAATGTAATACTGAAAGCCAGATTGACTTGTGTAAACTGATTCAGCATCTTCTAGCTAATGTAAACAAGACCAAAGGGATTAAATCCTTTCTACATAAAATTATCTCCTCCACTTCCAACTACGATTTAAAAAAGAAAAAATCATTTACTCACTAAAGAAATAGGTCTATCTTTATACATTTAAATAATCATTGGTGAGTGAAATGAGTTACACCAAGCTTTTGACAGGGACATCAGCTGGAAAAGACAATAGCATGTCTCAAACAGAAACAATAGCCCAGCTGGGATATGTTTTACCCTGTATTGGGAACAATTTTAGTTCACCAGTACATCTAAGACATCTGTATAATGAATAGTTGATAGCATATAAATGGAGATTGAGTGGACAGATTGGTAAAATAAATAAGAACTAGAACATCTATAGTACTTTGTCCATTTTTGAAAAGATGACAGTGAAGTTGCTTAACAGTGAACTGTAAATGTGAATTCCCCTAGAGCTTCTTGGAGAAGGCAAAAGAAACCCCTTATTATCCAATCCATCACTCTGTGTTCATAAATATCTATTGAAAAATTAAAATGTTAACTGTTAAAAAATGTTCATCAGCAGAAGGTTAATACCTTCTTTCATCGATATTTCTCAATTTAATTGTAAACCAAAAGTCTTATTAGGCATACCCAGCAGTAAACTGATAATACCACCTAAATGCTCAACAGATGTCTCTAACTGGAAACATAAAATTTTAATAGTCACTTTCTTCAGTATTTAAAGACTATATTGTTATCAACATATTTTTCATAAAGGAAGTCATGCACTTCTGTCAGTTATATTTATTACACCAAGGAACACTTTATTACAATAATGCAGATGTCTTCATTCCACAAGCCCCAATGGTACTTAAAGCTAGGATTTTATTACTTGTGCCTGAGGCCAAACAAAGCTATAAACCTGCTAGATTCTAATTCAAATACTGCTGGTGGGGTTTGCATTTTTGTTCCATAAATTACAATACAATGTAATCAAATACATGCAGAAATGGTAGTCATAGAAACAGTCTTTCCAATTCACAAAATTTTAAGACAAATTAAAAAAAAACTGATTTATGAACAATTATTTTTACTCTGGACTAACTTATTTCCCCTCAAAAGGAATATATGTTAATATTATTCCAGCAGTATGGGATATGGAATGTCCTTGAAGTGCTACTCAGAGCTGCTCACACTATTTACCACTAATGCACCTATTCTGTTCCCATCTAACAAGGTGCACCCTCAATTGCATCAGCTCTGTGTTTCGAACAGGCTGGCACTGGCCAAGTGTCTCATGCAGTAGTGGTGTATTCAGGCATTAAATGCATCACAATTGATGTCTATGGTCATATTGCTTTGTTTAAAATGAGAGCACACATAGCACTTGGAAAGCCTTGCTAGAAGAATCACAAGAACAGAATCACAACCAGTACATTATGATACTTGAAGCTATAAGAATTTTATATCAAAAACAGTGGAATTCCAAGAGTATTACATAAAGCACACAAGTTTTTATGTCTAACAAGATTTTATATTTTTCTTGAGAGTTGTGTTTAAGTTGTGTAGTATTTGGTAGGACTTATAAGTTAAAAAATTATAGCTTGCTTTACTAGCATTTTATTTCTAGAAATATTTTAGCAGTTGTTTTTAATTCATTTGAACATACTTTTGAAAAATCTTATTATTTAATATTATCTTGGTGGGGCACCATGGGGTTGCATCTAGGTTGGGCTTTTCTGCATATTCCACAGGCCTGTTAGATGTCAGTCTGAGACACATCAGGGCTTAATTACATGTACAGAATTTGACTGGAGTTGTATAGTGTTATCCTGACTTTTCCACACCTGTCATAGAGATACCCGTTGTTCTTCCTGTAACTTATCAAGATGCCTACACTGCTTTATAAACTTTCCTTGTCATGTTCACAGTTTCCAAAAGAATAGAAAAAAGGGAATATGGTTGTGTTGGTGAGGAGCACTTCTCTGGCATGTTTTCTGTTACTAAAGCAACTGGGAATGGATAGAAGAAGGAATGCAGAGGACAAGTACTCTTCAGAGTGTTTTAGGAAGCCAAGTTTTGATGTAGAAAAAGAGAAACCAAAAGTCAAGAGAGGGCATAAGTAGATGTTTATTCCTAAATGCAGAAGTAGGTACCTTTGAGTAAAGTATCAGGTTTGGACATGCTCTCAGAGCAAGCAAACACAGACAAATTTTTAGAACTTTGTTTCCAAAGCAGGAAATATCCTTCATTCATATGTTCCAACTTAATGTTCCTGGAACTTTAAAATGCAGGCTACAATAGAATCAACTTTCAATAAGAAATATCATACAACCCAAGATAACCCATTTCCAAACACTAAACACATCCTCAAAAGGGAATTTTTCTCAGATTCAGCATATTAGAAGCAAAAATAGATAGAATAGAGTATGTGCCACATTCCAGTTAGAAGTTATGCCACCTCTCTAATGACAAATGTGCAGCAATTCTACACATACACACAAGTGCTTAAAGTTACAGAAGAAAAGCTGATAAGTTCCAAGTAATAACATGCATACATATGTGCAAAAATTCCCCTCTCCAGCTCTCCAAAGTAGGTTCAATGAATTCATACAGCACAGCAGGGTCAGAGTAAGCAACAATGTGGTTTTCTTTAAAGCATATAAGAAGGCATAGAATCTGGAATTTGGACTAGACAGAAAAAACCATTCCACAGCATACTTTTAAATACTAATCCCTGCTATCAGCCAGATCACCTATTTCTCTGGAGCACAAGTCTCTAGCTCATGTGCCCAGGTTTCTTTCTCAGACAAACCAGAGCACAGGTAGCTATGAGTAAGGTATGCTTACTTTTTATTCCTGCATGGAGCTGGAAATCAGCTAATTCTACTAACCCCAGAGATGAGGAGTTTGGTCATCAATCCCACAGTTCAGCTAATAAATAGAAACCTCAGCTTAACCTTGATTTCTAAATTCCCCGTCAGGCATAGAGCAGGTGCCAAGTAAAGGAGGTTACATGCAGCATGTTAGGGATCCTCTAACCATTTATTATGGAATAGGAAGGTAAAGATTAATCTGTG
This sequence comes from Notiomystis cincta, assembly GCA_013398075.1. Lineage (NCBI taxonomy): Eukaryota > Metazoa > Chordata > Aves > Passeriformes > Notiomystidae > Notiomystis > Notiomystis cincta. Next base: position 289,925 of record VZRX01004254.1, on the reverse strand, counting down.
TTCTACTCTTGTCTTGGCAAGGCCCAGCAGCTAACAAATACTCCTAGATTTTGATCCTATGGTTACTCATGTTAGTAATGCTGATAAGATTGCTAGCAGACCCTTTTGATCACTCTGACAGTATTGTTTTTGTGGCCTAAGATTTTCTCTTATATTTCCTTACTGTTCACACCAACAGTACTATATATAAAGACACCAGGGATTATTTTCAGAACTGGAGGCGGTTAGGCAGTGGTTTAAATTCCCATTTTATTTTTCTTAGCTATAAGTGCAGCCAGCACATTTTTTCCAGCATATTCATTATTTTGTGCCATCGTTATACCAAGATGTTTCTTAGAGTAAAAATTGCTTTTAGGTAACATGCTCTGATATGTAATGAGATTTCTATGAATATATCTCTAGTTCTAAACCTAATATAGGCAGACTAAGTCCTAATTCAGGAAGATAAGCTTACATCCTTAAGGAAAAGAAAGATTTCATAAAATTAACACTGGCTTTCTAGCATTTGAAAACAGTTCTAATTATGCCAAATATTTTGAAAACATCGAAACTGTTTTCTTGGTTTAAAAACCCCAAATGCCTTGTCTATTAACTTTTTAATTTTTTGTAAAAGAATTTCCGATTAAATATAAACAATTAAAAAGCATTTGAAAAAAATGAAGCAGGCAGAACACAGTAAATCATCTAAGACTGCAATTATTGTAAGTACTTGCTTAGGAAACTATTATTACAAATATAATAATTCTTACCTTCCCCTGCTTCTACCTGCAGTATGCAAAACAATTTCATAGAAAAAGCCACACAGTAATAACATCCTCATAACAATTTCAAGTCTATTCAAGATTTTTTGTTTGCTGGGCTTTTTTTTTTTAGTTTGTTGGTTTTCTTTTTTTTTAATATAATTCTCTTTTTTTCTACTGACTCTCATGGAGTCATTTATTCAGACTTATAACCTTTTGTCTGACTTTTTCATTGGGCCTTCTCCACAGTTTCATTATTTAATTATTCATAGCTGTGATCCTGCTATATGAGTACAGCATTAACTCATTACTGGCCAGCAGCTCAGAGCAGGCTCCTGCTTCTTGTCACAAATGTATATTATCATCTCTGCTAGTGTTCTGGTGCATCTAAGAACAAATGCTGGTATCTTAGTAACAAAAACAGGTATTGTTTATTCCTATGACTGTGCTGTGCAGGCATTTCAGATATAAGAACTGTATTATCTACAGTTTATCAATCAAGTGAAAAAAATTGCAGCTGCTGACAACACCTTTTTGCTTTTCGACCTTTTGGTTTTGACAGTGGCACATTTTGATGATTTACTGAACTGCAGCTAACAAGCAGGAAAACATCACTACAATCAAATTCAACAATGTAGTCAAACGTAACTAAAATAGAAATTGGTGCCTATTTCCAGATATTGAAAACTATATTTTTATTTATAGGTATTAAGTAACTTATGTTCTTACCATTTGTTGCATTAGAACATGCACTACCCCTATGTGTAGAAAGAACTATATATTTCACAGCTGACACAAGTTTAAACTGACATCCTGGCATAGAATAAAGGGAGAACCAATCTCATCTGGAAATTTGAACTATAATACTTGTAGTTACCTCTTCCTATATGAAATAGTGTGCCCAGTTGCTTTACTATTCAGTTTAAATATTGTGTAGCTCATGCAGACTCTGCAGAGAGATGATGTACATTTAAGATAACATTGAGATTTGGGTATCTAAAAGATAAAAGTAGCAATATCTGTGTCTATATATCTGCACTTTGATTTTTAGTATTGCCCAAAGGCCTGCAAAAACAGAGACTCTATAATCACACAAATACACAGCAAAACTTTTCTGAGACCCCTTACTGATAACATTGAAGAACATTCTTTCTGTTCTCTGCAGTGTACCTCATCTCTATGTTACAGAATATATGAGATTTAATGAAGTCAAGCAATCAGAAAGGACAATGTCTCTTCACTATGTTAACTGTCAGGTTTGGAATTTCCAAGGGCTCTACTTTTTTTCTTGTAACGTTTTATTTCTAGGATCTTACTGTGACAGTGCATGGCTCAAACTTTGGTTGCCACAGCCTAAGAAAGAGTGAACCACATTTCTCTTCTAGGGTACGTTCTCAGGCAAAACCGAATTTCCAGATACCAGCAAGAATAAAGTAAACAGTAGATCAAGACTAGTTTCCCAAACAGACTATGATCCACAGACATTTTTTGCTGTCTCTGCCTAATCCAAACTGCCATTCAAAAGACAACAAAGGAGACAACAAATTTCAGTTTCTTTCCTGAAATTTACTTCTGAAGAGGCTCTGCATGATTTGAATCTCATTTAATTCACACCAGCTGACTGCCGCCAATGAGCAAGAGTGCCTGACCCTCAGCCTCCTGCCCCCTAAAGGCACAATCCTTTCTCCTACAGTCTGTTTCATACAAGTATCAATGTAGGTAACCTTTTTCACTGTCCACTATTAGTTTAGAATGTCATCATAAACAAAAAAAAATCTCTTACCAATATTCCACGTATTATCCTAAGCATAGGAGTTAACTACAGAAACCACTTCCACCATTACCATCAATCAGTGTATCAAGCATGAGAATTAGGCTTCATGAGACTAATTAAATTTTCATCAAGCCATACTCAATTTTATGTTCTGTTGTGGTTTGTTTTGTTGCTTTGGGTTTTTTTCTTAGAAAGCTGTTTAGCAGCAAAATATAAAACTAATTAAAATTAAAATTCCCTTCACGACTGTTGTAGACACTACTTTTGAAAGGACCCTTGCACAGAGATGGAATCCTTTCATTTAAGATGTTTTAGCAATGATAACATGGAACTTAAGCATCCTTGAGTTATAAAGGCTCCAGTAGTCTGCAGAGCTACTAGCTCCACATTACCTGTATGGATTTACTTCAGAGAATTTCACAGGATGAAAAAGTTTCAGCCGAGATTTCAGCTCCTAGTCTGCCCCCAAGTCACCCCCAAACAGCTCAACAAGCAATATCATTCCATGATATAGTTATGGTTTTAAAATAATGCAGTTCCTTTAGGCAAGGAATGTATCATAGATTTTGGTTAAAGTGGTTCTGGCATTTGATTTATAAAGCTACACTGACTAGCTTGAGAGTGTTTGAGAGTAAAAACATCCTAAGAGAGTAAAACACTGCCCTTTTGAATTTACAAAACTAAACATCAGGAAGGAAAGATCTTAGACTTTTCATTATTGTTATTTAGGAATATAACTGAGATCAAAATAGACACAGGTGCCTCAAGGGTTGTTAATTCAATAAACTACATCATTCTTTTGGCACGTTCTCTTAATAGGAAGAGAGGAAAGAAATTCTAAAAGAAAGTTACTCCCAAAAAAAAGACAGAGCCATATGGGAAAAGAATCTTTGAAATAATTCTCAATCTTTACAAGCTGGTGCTTAATTCAAAGATTTCTCTTTTGGTCCCCTTTTGCCAAGGATCTAGTCAGTGAAGAAGAGTGAAAAAAGAGAATAAGACTGTATTTGAAGATTTTCTGTGCAAAAATGTCCCTATTTAGGAAAAGAGAGACTTTTTTTTTTCCCCAGAAGCTTGAAAATCCATGTGTTTATCCTAGTACTAAATTGATGTTGACAAACTCAACGTTAACATGGACAAGCTCATTTTCTCTGGTTTCAGGAGGCCCTTGAGAATGGAGTTAGGTAGAATTGCTCTGGCCAATGGCTTCTGAGGAGGTGGAGTTGCCATTAGGACAAGGTGTTTAACAGTTGCTGCAGAGAAGCTGTAACTTGACAACGGTGTCTATGTCTCAAAAGACCTCAGGTCATCCCTGAGTTAAGAGGGACATACTCTTGCTAGAAGGCAAAACTTATCCCCTCACTGCATGACACAGTAAAAAACCAAGAGCTTGAAAAGCATCAGGTTTTGCTTCTTACTCTTTACTCTGCCGGAGCAGTAGGCAGCTGACCTATGTACCAGCAGATCTGAAATCTCTACTTATGTTGAAGAGAACAAGACTTTATTCCAGCCAATGGAAACTCTTTTAGCAACTTCTTTTCATTTTACAAATAGGATTTAGAAGGCTACTTTTCTTCTTTTGAGAGAATTCTAATACCTTTTGGGTTCAAAGTGACATCTCTTGTCTTAGAAAAGGTTAGCATATTATTTGCAAGAGTTCTGTCTTCCACTGCTTTGCGGTTCATACTGTTCTTTGCAGGATGTGAACATAAAGTAGATAGTAAATTCTCTTGTTTCCATTCCTTTAATATATCTTCCAATAAGCTAAAATGAAGCTCCTTAGACTAATTTAGGTATGAGATTACATAGTTTTGGAATAATTTTCAGAGAGATTAATTATGAACCTTGCATATAGTGAATGCAGTCAAGGACTGCAGTCAAAGGTAATGGTACAATTTTATTCTTCTCTTATCATATAAAAAGTGATTTTCTGTGTAACTATCTACAAATAATAAATGGTAAATCATCACACTTATGTTTTTGTGTTTAGTTTCTGACAATAAAGTCTCAGATAAAACAAAACTGATTCTGAGCCAGTGTAAGCCAATGCAGCTACTCTGCACAGACTGAAACATCCTGACTTAGTTTCATAAAAACGGTTACTGAGTCCTTGCTGTGAAATCTGATATATCTATGGACTTAGAGGTTTAGTAGACACCATAGTGCCATAGATATATCATAAACTGCCTTATTGATTCTGGGGACTGGACTCCTGAGACCCTGAGTGCAAGAAAGTCACCTCTGTAGTACACCCAGGAGTCAAGATCATCTTGGAGTGTCTTAGGTCTTCAAGTCTCCCTAAACAGAACAGGAGTTTCGGGTCTCTTTGCCAACTTAGGTTCAACATTTTTAGAGCATAGATTTCACTTACTCCCAAATATACTTTTTCGAAACTTTTCTAAACCTTTCCTAAACATCATTGAGTTTGAACATATTTCAATTCCCTTTGGAAATGCTTTAACTACAAGTAGAATTTTTTTTCAGATTTCTTGGAAAATAAGCCACTCTAAAATGTCAATATTATTTTATTCCTTTTAATTATAAAATATTTTTCATTTTCTTTAAAAACAATTCACACACAAGTTATCTGACTTTTACTCATCTAGGAGAAGGGAATTCCACTTTCTTACTGTTGAAAAATGCTAGCAGGTTATTTTTTTGTTTTGTTCTGTTTTCTTTTGTTGTGATAAATATATATATTTTTTCCCCATTGGATAGGATCAATCCAGATCTCCCATAGTCATTTAATATTAATGAAAATACCAAATTGCCTTTCTTTGGGGCTATGTTTAAAGAAAAGGTGCTTTTTCCATAGATGCTGTCTCTATAGCCTCCCTGAAGTACTGGGTCAATACAAGTCATCAGCACCGAGATAACTGAGAATTCCTCATAGATTTAATATTGCTGCTTCCAGTGTGTGATCTGGAATACATTACTCAGCACTGCCTTCCATATATCTGTGAGATTCCTCTCTACCCTTCTTTCCCAATGGACAAACAATGATATGCAGCTGCCACACATATTAATTGCCACCATAAACCATCCTTTGTTGTCCACACAGGTGCAGTCCAGCTGTAATCCAAGAGAAGTCTCCTTTCTCTCTCAAAGCCCTAATGATATGGGGAATTCTTGCTGTTTATTGTGTATTCCTGAGCAGTATTCCACATGGACTACTTAATGTGTACTATTAAGATGTATGACCTTTAAAGAGATCCCTGGCAAAATGCCTTTTGAGAAATTATCTTGTTTAAAAAAATCTTTATGTTGTGACACAAATCTCTATTTTAGACCTTACGAGGGATCGGAACTTCCTAATTTGTTTATTTCATCATTGAAGAAAAATGTTCTTCATCATAATTTAAGGAATGGATAATGAAGTCATAAGAACCCAATAATGGAGTCCTTTATGGTACTATACATACAGAAGTCCTCCACAATGTAAGGATACCGCAGTCATTGTGAAAAGCTTAATACATGTAAAATTGAAATCTGAATACAGATTCAGATTTCTGAATACTCATTTATTCAGACTCTATTACATTTCAGCTAGCAACACCATTTTACTGAGAGCAATTGAAGTGGATTATGGCATGTTCAGTGGAGAAACTATTACTTTTGGAGCTTTACGGGTACATGTTTTCCTCAGCTTTAGCTTGTTCATGCATATCTCTGGAGCCAACTGACTGCACTTGTGGTACTTGATCTATTTTTCTGTACTTTCTCAGCCAGCAGAAATAAATCACCCCACAGTTTCAGCATTCCAAGCAAACTAGAGCCCAAATTTAAAGACGAGAATGCCCTGAAAACCTTTTTAGACCTAAATCCCAACAGGCAGGAATTTGCATATTAGTCAAGCAACAACAGTTTTAATCCCAGCACTGCCACCTACTGAAGAGATCATTATAATAATGTTTTTTCTGAAAGTTGCACTTTAATACATAGACAAATTATTATCTCAGGAATTGGATTACTGGATAAATGGAGTTCCTAACCCAATAAGCTATACTATACAGTCTGGCAAGATGATCAAATGACCTTAAAATATATATAAATCTAATTACAGGAATGGTGACATTTCAGCAGTAGTGAACAGAAAAATACCAATTCATTGTGCTTAGGCCTGACTTTCTCCAATTAAAGGCAAATAAATCCCATCTGAACTGAATAATAACAGAATCAAATCCTGTTTCAAGTTAGTAAGACTCGATATTAGTCAATTAATTGCCTAAAAAGGCACCCAAAATTAATAAATCATTGTTCCAAACTCTGGAGGGATGAATGCAAATTGTAGCCAAACATTACTCCATGCGAAAAAAATAATTCCCAATTCCTTAAATAAGAAAATCTAAACAATAATTTATGAGTGAATAAAGCTTGATCACTCAAGGACAGCCTCCCCCCTCGTGTTCCCCACAGGATACTCAGGATACCCCTGTTTTAATGACTGATAACTCACTGTAGACACCTTGTTCCCTTTCTGCATCTGCTCCTGCATGAAACAGCTCTCTTTGATGTTGGTGAACAGGTGAGGCCACGTCCCAGATAAATGCACCAGGTGGTTTAATGACACCCAACACTTCCAAAATTTCTTCTTGAGGAGATGAGCCGCAATTTCCAGTGAAAAAATATGGGTAGCCAAGTGCTGGCAACTGAGGTGGGAAAGTGGCTTGAGTTGTGTGGGTTGAAACAAGCATTATACAGACAACACCTGAGATTGTTTTGGTATTTTTCCTAAACCCAGGAGTGTGGCAGGGCACTGAGGGGGCTGATGGCTCCTGGAGGACTCCAGGACTGGGATATCCAAATGTGGTTCACCAGGAGCAGGCAGATGGCAGAAAGCAGGAACGGTTTTAGTCTCAGGCATAAGACACCTCCCTGGGAACAGGAACGGGACAAGGCAGGGCCAGGACACTGAGCAGTAGGTAGGCTTCCATTGCCAGGCAGGGTCAGGCTGTGGGGAGCTGGAGACCAGCCCTGCTGTGGCTCTGCTGGGGCAGGATCTGATGCCTCTGGGGCTGATAGGGGGTCCTGATCCATTAGCAAGTGGAGGAGGTCCCAAAGGATGGCAGGGACAGGCAGGGCTGGCAGTGACTCAGTGCCATGGCAGGATGTTAGGATGGCTTCTAGTGAACCCATCTTCCCTTGGAAGAGTTTGTATTCACTGTGTTTTCTGACCACCAAATTCAGACTATAACCTAAAAAGTTGTAATCCCCCCAAAACACTATGAAATTGTTTAAAGACACATTCTTTCATATCTTTCCCTCCACCTCAAATTGAAAATCGAAATATTCCAACAAAATCTACAGCAGAAAAAAGTATAAACTCAAAATGTTCATCATTTATTTTTTCCATTGTTTTCAGCCAGCCTTTGGAAGCCAAAAGAACTGCAGCTAGCCAGATGGGCTGCTGCCCTCAGCCAGGTCTGGACAAGCTGCAGCACAGAATGACCATCTCATGAGAAGAGCAGTGTCTTACAAGGAGCACACCAGAGGGAAACAAGAGGATAGGGGCAGGCTGGCTGGCCCAAAACAAGCTCGATGACATCTTCTGATGGGTCAGGGAAAGAAACTTGTTCTTAGGAAGCAATGTTCACTTGACACTGACATTGTTAGAGGAGAATTGCTCATGCTGGTTATATTTTCAACAGTTGGTAGGACTGGTGAGTCATTTGCAGAGAATGAGAAGAACTAGCATAAATGGAAAGGCTGTTAGAAAGAAAACAAGTGGGTACAAAAGCACTTGACATAAATAAAAGTAAGAAAGGAAAAATAAGGAAGTGCTCAAGATTCTTTCTAGTCCATGCATTTTTGAGATAAACACACAAAACTTCACATCTTTCACCTTTATTTTCTGAATTTATTTTTTTTTCTTCCAACTTGGAAACCATCTGTAAAAGCTATGTCCCTTTTGCCTTGAGCCTCCACTGTCACAGACTGTATTTGACATGTCTATGATTCTCCTGTCTTACCAGGTAGATTTTGTATTGTATGATTTCACAGCTTATTTCCCTCTCTTTCTCTATACCCACCTCTTACTGCAGTCTGACCGGATGCATTACAGGTCATGAAACCCTATTTATTTGTTCCCTTGCTCACTGTGGAATTATTTTTTTCTCTTTCTCTACATTTTGTTACAACTTTTGCCCCAAGTCTCACATTCTGTAAATCCTTCTTTTTCACTTTGGACAAAATTCTAGTCTCTGACTCTTGTTCCAGTATTTCAGACCTGTCACATATTTTATATCTAATTTCTCTCCTCCATGACCAATCTATTATTACACTAAATCATTTTCAGCCCCAACAGCACCTTGCAAAAGGATTCTTGCTTTCATTCAATTCCTTTCTCTTGCCTCCCATGTTCTTCAATTTGTCATTTCATATCATTTCTTGTCTCTTCTGTCATATGGTTATTCCCATTTCTTCACAATTGCCTGACTTTCAGGTGCTAGAAAGATTCATGATGGTAAAAATATCAGTGAAGAAAGCACATCATTGTTTCTATTGTCAGATTACTTGATGCTGAAGCATTGAGATACTGTCCAAATGTCACAGAGTATAGTCATAAATTTTCTCTCCACTCAACAAGCCTCAAAGAATTAGTACGGGGGATGCCAGCTCCATATCCTTATCTCTTCACCTATTACTTGTTTCTAAGCAGATTTGAAGTGCATTCTGTCTCCAGGATTTTGTAGAATTATAGCAGAGGCTCAGCCAGCCCCTAGATTATAAACCTTTGCTATGTACCCATGTGAGTACCAATAGCCAGGGGAAAAAGAAGAGTAACAAGAGGAGGTGACCCTAAAAAGTTTATGTAGTGTCTCCTCAATATTTTCAGTGAAGGGGAAAGGCTCAGGTAGAATTAAAAGTACATTGTGTGCCAATACTTGTCTCTGTGGCTCATATCCCATGCAGGATTTGTGCATCTGGGACCATTGGACTATCTCTCAGGAATAAGGAATGGTTGTCTCCATCTGATAAAGTGGGACAAGAGCATTTCTGCAAACAAGCTTGTTTGCAAAATGACAAAGCTTTTATACACAATTTTCCTAGGTGAAGACCAAACCCCAAGAAAAGTGGTATAATAGGGAGCAAGGATTCTGGGAGACAGCACAAGAAAAAAGTTCTTCCACATTCCCTAAAAAACATCACTACTGGGAACATATCCAAAGTGCCTAGACACATATTTCTTCAGCATGAGCAAAAAACCCCAAAACAGAGAGAAAAAAAACCAAAACAGAGGAATTAGAATTTGTGAGTACTTGTAGAGTAACAAAAGCATGGTGGGATAGCTCCCGTTGCTGGAGCAGTGCAATGGATGGGAACAGGTCTTTTAAGAAGTACAGGTTGGGAATGCCAGGAAGGCAAACTGTGCTCTATGCAAAAGGGCAGCTTGAATGTGTGGAGCTTTACCATGAATTGGTTCACAAGCAAGCTGAGGGTTTGCAGATCAGGATCAAAGGGAGGCTAGTGAGGAAGCTGTTGGGATGGGTTTCTGCTACAAGAGCTGCTGATCAAGGGGTAAAATAAGATGCAGTCTTCTTTAGTCTTGCAATCAGGAAAAAGATTAAAAGTATTGATTTGACATGGAATTAGGAATTCTAAAACTCTGCTGCAATTGAAACTGGCAGGGAATGTGAATGGCAAAAATAAAGATCTCTGTAAGTATACTGATGGGAAAACTAGAGGGGTCTTGTGATAAGGGTTTGCAGTGTTCAAAGTTTTGTTTGCCAAAGCCCTTTACTGATAAGTTATGCCCTTCAGCTTTTCAGGAGAGCCTGGAAGACTCAGGTACTGCCTCTGGTAGGAAAAGATTAGTTAATGGTCAATCAAGTGAATAAATTGGTTTTACAACAGTTCATGAGACCACATGAAATACATCTGATGTTGGTGAGAAAGCTTATCCAAAATCACCTTTCAAAATCTGGGTGATCCAGACAGGGCCTTTGTGACTAGAAAATAGAAAGTGTCACATCATTATTCAAAGAGCAAGAAAGGGAATTTGGGACATTAGGACCTGATCAACCTCATTGCAGTCTCCTGGAAGATCATGGAGAAATCTGCATATGGAAGTCATTCATAGGCATCTGAATGATAAGATGATTGGGAAAAATCACAAAGGATTTACAAAAGTAAAATCTCACCTGACTGATTTCCCTCTCTGATAAATTAATTGGTGCTCAGGGCATGTTATTTGCCTTGACTTTCTCATGATTTTTGCATGGTTTCCAATCATATCCTTGTAGTCAACCTAAAGAGATATGAACTGGATACACAGACTACAGGATGCTCTTAAAACTGATTGGACTACAGGATGTATGGAAAACTGGTTGGATTACAAGGATCCAAGGCTAATGGGTTGCAGTTTGAAATTCACTTGCCAGATGGTTATTAGAGGCTTTCCTCATAGGCAGGTACCAAGGCTGTTACCATTTCATATCTTCACTAGCTACCTGGATGACAAACAAAACCACACTCTTATCAAGTCTGTGGATGAAACCAAATGTAAAGGAAGAAGCTAACATGCCTAGCAACAGGGTTACTGTTCAGTGAGGCTTTAACTGACTGAGACTGACAGAAATTCAGGAAGTTCAACAAAAAACAATTAGAAATTCCTAAACCTGGAATGAAATAGCCATGTGCAGCAATATTGTCTGGGGCTTACTGGATAGAAAGGTTTTGCAGAAAAATAGAAAAAATAAAAGAGATCCTGGGGTAAAAAGTTTGAACTCCAGTCTACAGTGCAGCTTTTCAGCAGTAAATGTTTGTTGAAGAGTGGGATGTATTAGCAAGAACAAAGCCAGCAGATCAAAATTCTCTATATTTGGCATTTGTGACCACATAAAGAGTCTCTTGCCCAGTTTTGGTTTCCCAGTACAGGAAAAGCAGCGACACTGGGGAGCAAGTCTAATAGAGGCACATCAAGATAGACACTAAGATTTTTTTTAAATAGGTCATTAAATCTATTCTATTGTGCATTTGTATATAACTGGAAACTTCTTTTCCAGTCCAAATTTATTCACCACATTTACTGTTTACAAGAAAGCATACATTGATTTGTAATCTTTGTCCCAGCAGTAAAGTACTCTTGAGATGCTGAACCTATACTTGGCCATGCCAGTTAAATGTTGTCTGAAGTTGTCTTTCACTGCACCTGGCTGCCATGGGCATGGATAGAATACAGTCTATATCCAACAGATGTCCTGAGCTTTGCTCTTTCTAAACATGACATAGACACTTTCAACCTTATGTGGTAGGTTGACCTTGGCTGGATGCCAGGTGCCACTAAGAGTTTCTATCATTCTCCCTTCTCAGGTGGTCAGGGGAGAGAAAATGAGTTGGAAACAAAAACCTCGTAGGCTGAGATAAAGCCATTTATGAAAACAAAAGCAAAAGGCTGTGTGTGCACAAGTAAAAAAAAAAAACAACAATGATTTTATTCTCTGCTTCCCATCAGCAAATGATGTCCAGTCACCTCCCAGGAACAGGTCTTCAGCATGCCTAGTAGTTACTCTGGAAAGCTAATGTTGCAAATGAAAAATGCCACTTTATCCCTCCTCCTTTTTTCTGCTTTTATATCTGAGCTGATTTCATATGCTTTGGAATATCCCTTTTGTCAGTTTCAGTCAGCTGTCCTGGTTGTGTCCCCTCCCAATATATTGCCAAACCCCAGCCTTCTGCTGGAATGTTGGAGAGACAGTGCTGATGCTGTGCCAGCATTGCTCAGCAGTAGCCAAAACACTGGAGTGTTATCAACACCTTTCTAGCTACCAACGCAAAGCACAGCACTCTGAGGGCTGCTGTGGGGAAATGAACTGTCTCAGACAGACTCAATATGGCCTTATTTCCAGAAAAGCTGGTAATCAGTGGCATGGTAAGAAAGCCTGTGCCTTGTGGGCTTAACATGTTAAAGTGCACTTGCAAATCAACTTTCAATTATTTAGTTCAGGCACATCCTATGAAGCTCTGGAAAACATTAGTGCACACATAAAAAGCAAGTAACAGGCAAATGCCTTGGAGAGGGTGGGGACATGGAGGCAAATAAGCAAGGTTCTTTTTATACTCAGTAGAAAGTGGATCATGCTGTAATAGTGCATGTGGATTCCAGTTTTGTTTTCAGGAGTTAAGCGACTTCTTGCCTGAGGGAAAGGGAAATATACAAAAATGTTTGTAAAATGTTTATCTCATTTTTATAACATGTCTAGTGGTCTGAATTGTACTAACTGCAATCTGATCTCTGACTTCCATAGCTCTGGAAAGATAATTCTGTAAATTTTTCCCAAGAATTGCTTAGATATTTGTTGTATGATACATCATTCCATGCCTGAGCAGAATACATCTGCATTGAGCCACTGCCCTTAATAAACATTTTGGTACAATAAATTGCACATGTATTTCCATATGATTGTTTTACTTGCCCAAAGTTAGAACTCTGGGGAAGTGTTTTACGTACAAATGCCTGTCATAGCTGTGGCTCACACTCACACACTACATGCATATGTGTCCCCGTATGCTTCTGAGGTTTGTACTTGTGCAAAGAATAATTAGCAACTCTGCTGTTTCTTAGGAGGATTTCTTCCCTTCCTACAGACTGTTCTTTGTCACAAGGTGTTCGTGTTAAAGGATCACACAGGCACTTGAAAAGCTCATTTGTTATTTTTAACTAATGCCCTAACACCTATACAAGAGGGCCTATAATTTTCAAACACTCTGTAAAAGGGAAGATATCCAATATCCCTGGATTTTTTTTTAAAAAAGAGAGGTACCAAGTCACTTGGTTACACAAATCATTCTCTCAGAGAGAACAGACTAAATGGGATCAGAACATTAGCCAAAAATCACAGTTTCATATACATATCTCCCAATATTTATTTGCTTATTTATAGTCATATTTTTCCTCATTCCTACTGGGTTCTCCTATTCAAGAGTTCTGGCTGCGGAACAGAGGGATAGATAATTTGTGAGTAGTCAACTAAAGCTGTCATCATTTTGTATGAACAAGTTTTCACACAGTTGGAAAAGCATTATTTTAAGAAGCACTCAAAAAATTCAACATCAGAAGCCTTTCAAATATGCATGAAAAGGTAACAGAGGGCAAAAGAAGAGAAATTAACATGTCTTAGGGAGGCAAGTGTAGTGGGAATCTTCTTTTCTCTACTGGATATTTTTAGCACAGTTCATGTGGTATAAGAAAACAATAGAGCCATTGCAAAGAAGCAGAATAATGGATGCTTTCCTTACCAAGGTGAAATAATTAGGTAAGATTTGATTTACTTTACAGTCAGGGTTAAAGGACAGTCTCATTTAGAGAGATTGTAAATTCTTATGAGAACACATAGCTCTACAGAAAATTTCAGAGAGGGAAGAAGCCAGCTGTTAGAAGGTCTAGCTATATCCATTTAAACTCCACCCTAAAATAGTTCCAGTCATACAAACAGTGTTGAGAAAACTCTACTGTTCCTAACAATAAATAAGAACTTGAAAGACTTTTTTTATAATTTCTTCCATATTTTCACTGTCACAAAAGTCTTTAGGAGCAACATATGTTCTGTGCTAAGTTATTTCTCCTAGTGAAAAAAGTTGGAAAACCCTTTATCCTTTATCCACTGTAGTCTCTGTACTCTTAGTTCTGATATGCAAGAGTGTAATGCATCTCTCCAGAGGAAAATTACCACAATCAAAGTTAGGTCAGCATATAAGGATCATTGTTGCTAAACTAAGTATAGGGACATGTTTGCTTTCAGCTATAATAAGTATCAAAGGTTTCCCATCTCATGTCAATAAAAAGACAAACTGAACCTCATTCCTGTATGTCTTTTTGAGGCAATTCCCAAAGAGCATTATAGTTTTACTCATCACAAAATCTTTCTACAGAACTTGAGGTAATTAAGTCTTTTATTAATAACTGTATGCTTCACTTTACCCTAATATTATGTAAACTGTGGCAGCCCTCAACCCTGAAATGTATTCTGCTATTTGCTGTTATTCTGTGTACCCTCAGATGTAAGCAAAGATAAACAGTTTTAGGTATAGACTGACAACAAATAAAATAAAAATTAATTTATTGTGGCAATGTTTCAGAGAAAGGAAGGTCAAACTATATACAAAAAATCCAGCTCTCTCAATCCATTCCTAGCTAAAAATGTGTTTTCCATGCATATGTGTATATATATAAATATGTGTGTGTGCACTTTTGAGTATATTCACACACTGAGAACTAAAAGCATTTCAAAGAATTAGTTTCAATTAATTTAAATATATCAGCAGAAAAGAGAATGTCTCATGATAACTACTAATTACTAATTGATGAACTTAGGTTTTGGTTGAATTTATAACATTGAATATATCAATATGCTGAGCAAGAGTCTTTTAACACAGCTGATCTCACAAAACAATTTAAATTATTTTTTATATTCCCATAGCAAAAATAACATTTCATTATTAAAATGGAAGTACTATCAGTCAGAAATATTAGTTTAAAAACATAACTTTGATATTTTCTGAGTTTTGGAGCATTTGTCAATAAGACACTAATTTCTGCTGATGCAGGCTTTTTTTTTTCTTTTTTTTTTTGGTGCAGAATTCATACTCATTATTTGCTTCTCCATGCTTTGCTATGCCATTATTTATACCATCTGTTGTATGTGATCTGCAGACAACCAGCAAGTTAGGCAACTTTATTTTGCTGATGAATAGCAAGATGATTCACTAAAGAGGTTAAGCTATATGACTTAAGAAACAGGATATTTTAGATATACTTGGTATGTGAAGTGTACCTTCATTATGACACTCAAATAGCATAAAGAACAATTAGTGGCCTTTAGATTTTATTGATGATAGCAAATAAGAAAAAAAAAATCATGATTATGTTGGATAAGACCGTAAACATGACTGATTTGGGGATCAGTTTAAAACATGCATTCAAAATATATTTGTAGACTTTTATTTAACAGAAACATGATTAGTGTTGTCACACCTCAACACTCAAGAATAGTTGTGTTAACTAAGGGTTTGCACTGATTACTCTCACTGCTTTTTAAATTAACATAATATTAGATCATGACCAAATCCAAACCATACAATTCAAGCTCAATGCTACTGATGTTTTTCATAAGCTCCTCTCACTTGGTACTGGAAACATTTTGGTATACTAATAAGGTGCAGATATCCTGATGCATTTGTACATGTATTCATGTACAACAGCAGCACTGTAGATTGCAACATGGATGATGATGTGAGAACAATTAAAAGAGCTTCCCAGCACACTAGAAATAGGCTTATGCAAAATAATTTCTGTAAATAAATTGGTTAGGTGGCATTCAGAGTTGGTGTAAATTTAATGTTAAGAGGCACTGAAGTCCATTCATAAGAGGAGTGGATTTAAATGAGTGAGACAAGCAAGATCAATGACAATGTATTTATTTCACTATGACAATGTGAAATGACAATGTATTTATTTCACTATGGAACACTTGAATTTTACTGATCCTTGATTATATAAACAGCTGGTCTAAATACTTGTCTATAATTTGCCAGTCACCTAGTCTGTGTCTAACTACACTCGGGAAGGATATCAAAAATTCTCAGGAGTTTATAAACTCCAAATGTGATTTAATTAACAGGTGACAAGGAATCATAAAGTTCTGTTTTAATCATTCTGACACATGAAATCATGTCAAGTAAAAGAAGCCACTCCAGTAAGCAAACGTGTATTTTACAATGGATCATAATTTACCACCACGATTAAAAATGGGCATGACTCCTCATCATACATGTGCCAAGAACATTTGTTCAAGACAGCGAGTGGTTCCAAATCTGGAAAGGATGCAATGACTCAAAGACATTCCTTGGCCTTTCAACAATACATTAAAAGAGGGGAATCAATTGTATTTCTTCAGTTATGTATACCTGCTTAATGACAAGTCATTACCCACAAAAATGAGGTATATTAATGATGCTGATTTTTGAGTGCTCGTTGACACAAGGAAAGTTATCCTGAATCGAAGCAGACTATTAATTATAAGAGCTATTTTTAAACAATGCTACCTGTGACTTTGCCTATTTCAGAACCCAATGTCACATTAGAAGGACATGAAACCACTTTCAGCTATTTCTGAATAACTCCATCAGTAAACAAACCCTTTTAGCCTATCATCTACTTTGACAGATTGTCCAAAAAACAAATTTGGTCAATAAAAACAAAATGTTCTTTTTAAAAGTTAAGAAAGTCACAGACGACAAACACAATGTAACTTCTAAACAACTCCTTAGTTTCATGTCCTGTCTCTCTCCTCCTCCCACAGATCCAGCTCGCAAGATGCTGACCAGTAATGAGATACACCGCACATCCATCACACCCACTGTCTCAGGGGGAGGTGAGAGCACACAGGCTCGCTGGCAAGATGGTGTTCAAACTATGGATACAAAGCTGAGAGGAAGGCAATGATACATACGATGGGAATTTATCATTCCTAATACAGCTCCTGGCTTCTACCCTGCCGTAAGTAGGCTGGAGAAGCACTAAAATAGGGAACACCAAAAACACCCGGGTACAGATTGTTCCCTGCAAGGGAAGCAGTCAAACAGACAGTGGTTTCAAAGGAATATCTTACAACTCTGATGCAGCAGCTTGTGAGAAAGCTTGAAAGTTGTGGGAACGAGTCTCGTGCCATTGCTCCCACAGGAACCAGTCATTATGGTGCCACTGGCCTGCTTCACTACCATGTGTTTTACGCTCCCTAACTCTGTGGTGGCCCTCAACATTACATTTACACCAACTCTGAATGTTTCCCCATCAGTATATTTAAATAAATTAATTTCTATAAGCCTATTGTTAATGTACAGGGAGGCTCCTTTAATTGTTCTCACTTCATATATCCCGCAGTCTAAAATGCTGTGGTTGTACATTTTCACCCTCCAACATAAAATATATCATGATATCCACACCTTACAAACACATCAAAATTTCTACCGTTTCCAAGAGCAAGTAGATTGGACATTCTCAAACCCAGATGCAAAACTGAAAGGGAAAAGGTAATAAACACTGCAAAGAACATAAAAGGAAAAAAATAATGATTGCAATTAGTGTACAATAAGAATTTACTCCACATTTTCCATTTATTTTAACTGTTTATATAAGAGTCCTAACTCTAGAGCTTAGCATGAAGGATACAAGAGTAGCAGAGGGAAAGTGGCATCATACGAGATACCTTCTTTAAATTCAGAAGATTGGTTATCATATAAACATTTATAAAAGAAAAATCGTCAAGATTACTGAGCTTGAATACATGAAGTGAGATATTCAGATTATGCAGCCTCAATGGCCTAAGAAACTTCCAAGGATAGTTACAGAAAAACACTCTCATTGGCCTCATTTAGCTTAGGAGAGAGCCAGAACTAAGACATCATTGCCTTATTCAAGACAAATGAACTGAAATAAATGGGAAAACTGAATGTGATTATGGTAGGCAGAATTTTAAAATAAAACTGAATAATTCTTATTTTAAATTATTTTGACTCAGTATTTTTATTTTAAATTAAAAATATAGTAGAAATTAAAAACTTGGGACCTTGAACCCACCTCAGTTTCTGTTTCCTTGAGTGACACGATCCAGTTGTAAACACAAAAAGTAGTGTTACAATGTCTACCATTAAGACAACTGTATTTATTGTATTTTAATAGAAAAAGGTTGCTGCTGACTCAGATTTTATTTCATGTACTTAATCCTGTGATATTTTGCATCTAGAAACATTGCAGTCATGCCAAAGCACGAAGGGGAACTAGAAAATGCAACCCATTAAAAAAACAAACAACCTGAAACCAATTCAGTAACTGGCAAAGTGAAACAGCAAAGCAAACAAACCACATCAATGGTGAAAATGCACAAAAATATTAAATATTAAATTGGCTTATGTTTTAGTCATCTGAGGTATATAAGCAACACAGATAAGGTTTTTTTAAGAATATATGACTTTAATTTTGTCCCTTTAATGATAAATTTACAATGAAAATGACATGTCCACCATAATTTTAAAATACAATGTAGTTACCACTGCTTTCCTGCAAATGCCTTTCCTCTATGTTTGCTTGTGGCAGAGGAGTAAATTCGACAAAAATAAATTCTTATGCACATCCACCTTTGGGGAATTAATAGCAAAATGAAACATTTATAAATAAATAAATGAAGATTAAAATTCTAAAAAATAAACATTCCCCCTGGATCTCCTCAAACAAGATTTTCCTCAGCATATTGTCTAGTACACCACTTTAAAAAACAAAACAAAACAAAACAAAACAAAAAAACAACCAAACCAAAAAGCAAACTTTAAAAATTGAAGAAACAAGTTCTGTTTATTGAGAATGAGGCAAAAAAGGTACAATTGATATTGGCCTGATATTTTACCTCTTGTTATTTGGGATAATAATTTTCCCAACCTTCATTATAGATGTCAGTCCACCCCAGAACTGTGAGGCCATTTGTGTTGGGAAGAGCACACACAGCTAAGATATGCATGGCACCTGTGCCAACTTCTGGAGCATTTGTTGATCCTCTGAGGCTCCTCTCCCTCTGAGGCCCCTCTCCTCAAGGCTGTCAAAGATGCTTGTGTCTACTCCTCTGATTCTTGCCACAGACAGCCCAAGTAGAAATGGTTTTATTTAATTTGGAAGAGGAAGAGTTTGCTCTGCCATCTCTCTGTACTCCCACAATGTGTACTCAAGCATTAGTGGACAGATATATCAAATAAATATCAGAAAAAAGCACCCAAAATATGGTAATGCAAAGAAAGGATATATTTTAGGGTATGGTCAGAGAAGATATTCAAAGCCTCCACTGTTGCTTCTAGAAATGTCAGGACAATTCAGAAATGTCAGTTCCTTTACCATTTTCCAGATTGTAATTGAAGGATCATGTAGCTCTCTCACTCTTTCTCTCTCTTTCCCTCTCTCTAAATAGGTCTATAAAGATCAGCTGGAAAGTGCAGACAGAATTGTTCACTGGTTAGCTTTACTTAGAGCTACAGGGTATATATGTGCTTTGTTTTGTCTTATTGATCAATCTAGCTTACATTTTTAGCACACACAAACAAAAATCAGGAAAAAGAAAAAGTTGATGAAAAACACGAACAACACAAATAAGGTTCCAATCGTGCAAATTTTGCTTCACTGGATAAAGCACTTCTTGACACAGTAATGTCCATAATCCCCCTCCCCCAGAAAAATACAGGACTGAGACTGAAGCCATTCTTTTTTTTTTTTCCTTTTTTTTTTCTTTTCTTTTTTTTTTTTTTTCTTTTTTCCTTAAGGCTATACAACACAAAGAAATAAAGCATGGAAAGAACACCTCATTGGGCTGAACACTCCATTCTTCTGGCTCTGGAGTGAGCCTTTGACAAAGCGATTCTGTGGTCCGAGTTATTTGTTTCATTGGGACAACAACAAGAGAAAGAAAAAGAGGAAAAAATGAAAGAGAGGAAAAAATAAAAATAATAAGAAAGTCAATGATCCCAACAATAAAATCCAAAATTGACTTTACAATCACAGTACAAATTGCTCAGGTCGATAATTTCATTTCTCCTAAAGATCACTGTCGTCTAAAACTAATTAGAGGCGCAGGTTCCAAGGAATTGTCAATATTCAAAGCAAATGTTGGAGTTTAGAAGGTTATCATTCTTCTACTGTGACAGTCTGACGGGGTGACTGAAAATATTGTCATGTGCTGCCAAGTTCAGGGTGTCATTAACAATTGAATCCTTGCTCTGGCTCATGGATCTGTCTCCTATTTGGCCTTCTTTTATAGTGGAAAGACTAAGAAGCCGGAAAAGGTTGAATACTTCCACCCTCCCATGAGGTTACCCCTTTCCAGTTTGAGATGCACTTTGTCTTCTCTTTCCATGAGGAGCAAGACCCCATTGCTGGCTGCTTCTCTGGTGACGTCCTGATCCCCTGCAAAAGCTGAAATCACTGGGTAGCCATTTTGCATTAAACTTACCTAAAAAGTGCAAAGAGACAGAATCTCAGTTTTCTCAATACTCTCAATGTTTTTTTTTTTGCCCTGTGCACATCACTAAACTTTTGTACAGGTTAGAATCTAGGTTGAATTAAGCTAAGGCAATAGGCAATGTGTGATTTCTGTCACGTATACAGACCCCTTTAAAAATAACCCACAGTCTCATTCTTCAATTGCTGGGTTTTTTTCAATATGAGAATGAGCATTTGAAGAAAAAAAAAAAAGATAAGAAAAGGAAAGGAAAGGAAAGACAGCATCTTATTTAGATGAGAACCCACCTGGATGGTTTGTCTGTTATAGACCTTGACCACGTGGAAACTGAAACTATATATCCCTTTTCTTGGTGCTACAAATATACTGGAAGTAAGATCAAAATGGTTGCCAATATTAACTAATACCTGGAATATAAACAAATAAAACAAAGAGAAGAAGAGAGAGAAATAGAGAAATCAGAGAAATCAGACTCCACCTTAGAAAAGCACCACCAAAAATCTGACATGAGCTCAATGACCAACATAAAGCATAGTCAAAATGGCATTTGCAACAGAATTGAAAGTGCATGGCAAGAGAATGGAGTTACAGAGGCACTTAAAAGCATCAGAGTTAATAAAGCAATTTAGTTACACAAAAATAATCTCCATCGCCTGTTAGATGAAGTGCAAATGTCCACACTGAGCTGTCAATAAAGCAAAGGTGGCAGAAGAGGGAGGGGGAGGAGTGTGAAATGGAAGGAAGGAGGGGAGGGGAAAAAGACAGGAAAAAATACCAAAAGTCTTTAGCTCATAATGAAAATGTGTAGATTTTAGCTAGCACTACTGAAATCAGAGCTGGCCTCGAGTTTAATAGGGTATAGAACTAAAACTGCACTGCAGAGAGCGGCAAAGGAGGAAAGGGGATGCTCAGCAACAGTAACATCTGCCAGCTCATGTCCGTCTGTCCCTCTGGAGGGCTGTGCCACTTGGCCCGCGTGCTCCTCAGGAGGCTGGGCTGGGCCTGTTCCTCCTTCCCGGCAATAACCTTAATTTGTCATACATTTCAATGTTTTTTGAAACGAAACGAGACAAAACAAAGCAAAGAGGAAGAGTTGAGCCCTCCGGCAGATGCGCAAAGAAAGCCTCGTTCGGAAGCAGCAGGCGCATCCTGCCGATCCCGCCGATCTGACGGGAGCCTCGGCTCATCCGCTCACGCCTTGTCCGGGCTCCTGTGACGGGAGCAGGATCTGCTTCAAAAGGCACGGGCGGCGGGAAGAGAAGAACCTGCGGGTCGGTGGCGATACCGTCCGGCGAGCGGCTGTGCCCGAGCCGGCTGCTCCGCCGTGCCCGCCCCCGGGGCACGCCCGCCACGCTCAGTTTGCGGGCTGCTTTAATGAAGAAAAATACAAAGCAGGAGGAAACAAAACCACCAGCGCCCCTCACCCTCGAAATCCCAAGCCTTTCCTCTCAAACAGCCAAAATCTATAGTTTCCAAAAAAGAAGCAAAACAAAACAAAAATTTTAAAAAAACCTTATTTGTGGGATCACCGAGAAACGCCTTCAAACTCCTAGGAACTGCACATTGCCGGATAAAGCATCTAAAATAATCTATATATTTAGCAAGTTGAGGGTTTGATTTTTTTTATTATTTTGGTTTTTTTTTTTTTTTTTTTCTCTACTGATCTGATTTTATGAGATCTTGTATGCGATGAATAGCTGTGCAAGCTCATTAGGAGGGACAGGTAGACAGATAAATGACAGGTAAGACAGACAGGTAAAAAACCCAAACAAACCAAAAACCAACCAAACAAACACAGAGAAAGCAGTCTGCTATGCTAATTTTGGCTGACTCTGCAATACTACTTCGGCAGTCAGAAGCGGTAGGAAAAAAGTTAATTTCACCGCAAAAATGAAGTGGATGGACGGGGTATGGTCTCCGGGAAGCAAGCGAGGCAGGGGCAGGACAGCAGGCCGGGCTGTTCGCTGCTCTGCCCGGCGCATGCCGTGCGGGATAACATCATTCCGATACAGCCCACCGGGGACACCTTTTGCCTCGTCTGCTAACGCGGGAAACACCCTCTTCTTCCTCATCCCTCCCTCCCTCTGAGAGATGCTGTAACATTGCCAAATACGCTCCCGACATGCAGATCCGACGACTCCTCAGCCGTAAATCTCTGAATTAGCACCGAAGGAGGGATGCGCACCCTTCCCTCGGGTCGCTCCTGGCTGGCCGAGGCAATCCTTGGCTGCAAGGCGCCCCCGCACGCGTCCGAGGCACAGACTTTCACGTTAAAGCTCTTTCCGTACTAGCAATTGTGACCGGACAAGAAGAAGCCAGCGTGTTCACCCCCGGTACCACCCTAGGAAAGCCCCGCAGCTACCTAAAATAACTTTCCAAAGTCTTTCTGGGTGGTTGAGACGTAAAGTTGCTATTGAGCGGGTGGGTCGGGATTAAAAGATGGAACGGGAGCCAGAAGGAGAAAGCGCGTGCAGCCAGGGAGAGGCAGGGGCGGGGGATGCCCGCGCAGGGCGCGGGGACAGGGGTGGAGAAGGCGAAGCAGACGGCGGCTGACCTGGTCGAAGTAGATGGTCATGGTGCGGTTGCTCATCTCGGAGGGCTCGTGGTTGGTGCTGCGGGTGGCCGAGAAGGCCACCTTGGCGCTGCCCGAGCGCACCGAGATCCCCAGGGAGGAGGTGATGGCGCCGTCGGCCGAGGGGCTGGAGTCGCAGACCACCAGGCA
>VZRX01004254.1:193268-259278 GCA_013398075.1 Notiomystis cincta | reverse complement strand
ATAAGATACTATAGGTGTATATATAGGTACATACAGATATTATGTGTTAGTAATGTGTGATAGTTGGGAAGAAGTGATGGTGTTAAACTATATTTTTGTATTGATTTTCTTGCTGCAGGTGAGATGTTGCTATACAATGTCACACAAATGTGAAATTCAAGAGATGCAGACTATTTGTTTTCAGAAGAGAAAATCTTGAAATAGGACTTTGAAATACAACAAAGAAATGCCACAACCTTCAACTGCTTTACTTAGTTCATTGCTTCACTTGTTCATTCAGCTAGATTCCAAAGAAGGCCTTCCAGTTCTAGTTGGAAAACAAAGTTATACTGAATCATATGTTTTTAATGATGCATGATAATTTGTATTAGCAGGGAAGACTTTGGCATTTCTGAAAATAATCCATAGAAATAAAAATACATGGCATAGATGGAAGATCACATTATTAATTATTTCATTTAGTTACTTCTGAGCTTAGCATTTCAGAATGCAAATCAGGTTTGAAAGCAATACTCTAGAAGACAGTCTCATTAATGACATACATGGAAGGAAATCTATAACTGTATCATTCATATGGTTTTTGTTGCTTTTCTTTACTTTTTTTCTGCTTTAAAGATTCATCTTTTTATTTTGACAAAGCAACTGCTCTGCAAACAGGTTTCTGTACATTGTTCCAAGATATACACTCATGAAGTAGGAAAATAAAAGCTACTTGCTATAGAAATCTTAGCCATTACACAGAGCTGTGACTATCCTGGTAAGGAGCAAAACCAGTTAAGTTCAGTCCTTTTAAAATTAATTTTCTTCTGAATTAAATATATCTGTGTTACAGCCAAGAGACTCTAGCTTTAGAGAGTTGAAACAGATGTATTTTGTCACTTTTATATGCTAATTCTGACTCAGCACATGGCTGATGAGAACTCTGATGACATTTGAGAGACCCGAAAGATTTGAGTCTTAGTTTCCTTCACTGAAATCAGTGAAGATATCTTGTTGTTGTTGTTAACTCAGTCTTGTATTTATATCAGCTTTTTTGTGTGTTAGATTTTTTCACTTTTCCTCCATCAGAGCTCTTAATTTGCACCAATAATCAGTCTAATATATTGCTGAGATTTTTTTGTCTTACATTCTTTTCTGTATCTGTCTGTGGATCTGTCTGTAATACTTCCTTTATTTGAAATGGGAAGACTGGAGTTCCTCATCCAAAGCACACTTACAATCTCATCCCAACCTAAAAAAAAGGGTATTACATTTAAGGTGGGTGTAGAGAAAATCCAAAGTAGTCCATGGCTGTTGAAATGTTGTCTAGAATGCAGGAAGATTTACATCCATCTAAGGAGGTCACATCCTTGATCTGAGTTTCAGACACCTCACTTCAGTCTCAACTCTCTGCTGCTGTAGGTTTCAGCTCTACTGCTTATGACAAAATTTCACACTGCTTTAGCTTTCTCAGGTCTGTGGAGACTTCTGTTCTTGCCTCATTTGGAACAGTCCTGAACAGCAATCTTTGTCTCCTTTGAAAGCACCAGGAAACTTATAGCCAGTGCAGATCCCATCACCATGCATCAGTATGGCATTAGGGTCTTCTCTTCCAAAATCAAAGCTTTTATCAAAAAAAAGGTTTTAGCTACTATAACTGGAACAATAGCCTCATAAACTAGGGTGATGCATGCAGTGGCACCTCTCCACTACCTTTAAACATTTGCATTATGAGGTATGACCAATCCCATTCATCTCAGTGATTGCTAAATTGGATGTCCCTGAAAACACTTGTGGCATGTCACTTCTTCTTTCAGTTCTCACCAAAGCAGGTAGGAAAGAAGATGCAACATTATCTGTTGAACATATGCACAGTCCACTGTGAAGGAAAGCTCATTTGGGCTGGATAAGGGCATCTGGGAACACCCTATTTGTCTATCCTTACAGTCAGGAACTCAAAGCTGGAATCTAGTTAATGTCTTAAATTCTTAAGAGAATATAAAGGGGAAGGCATTGAGGCAAAGCTGACATGTTCAGTGTCAAAGACCTCGAGAGCCAAGCCCAGGGGTCTGGGGAAGGTCTGAGAAAGAGTATCTGGGATAGTTATCAGTTTTACTTTTAACAGCTTCATTGGAAGAAGAATTGAAAATTAATTTTCTATGCTGAGCTGAACCTTGGGTGTATATTAGTGTTTAGACATTCCCTTTTCTCCTAGGAAGTATTGCAACAGGTGAGAGACATGTTTATGCAAAGTAAGTTGTTGAACTATTTTGAAGGATCTTTACATATGTTTGTACCATACCTCTGGGAAACCACGTATGCCTCTGATCACATCATTTAATTGAGCCAGAACTCTCAGGGTAGTAGACACAGGTAATCTTTCACCATAAACCCTCATATGGCCTGATTCCCACCTGTCCCAAACACTGAACACCCAACATGCTCTATTGCATGGGACTCCATAAAAAAATAGTGATACCTGAAGGCACAGGCAAAAAAAGATGACAGAGAAGCAGTCATTCCCATCACCTTGTATTCTTCCTTCCAGGGAATGCTTGAAACATTCAGCATAGAAAGAAAATGTAGTAAATTTCAGACATTTGCATTAGGGACTTTGAGGCAGACACAGCATTTCCAATTCTAATACTGAGGCCTTCACAAGGGATTTCACATCTGAAGCTTTTTCATTGCATTGGACTGAATGACACTAAATCCAATTTAAAATAAACGATGAACTAGACCTCTGATACACCTTTGCCAAATGCAAGAATAATATGTGTTGTAAAAATAAAATAAAATTCACACTGCAAATAATTCCTTTACATAGCAATTTATATATGTATATATAATATAAACTATATATATGTTAGAGAAATTAATGTGCAGAGAGCCTGAACTGAAAGTCTCAGGCCTGCAAAGACTTAGCCTGTTTTTTTTATTTGAGGCACATGAGTAGCCCTGCTGTGCTTTGCTCTTTATGTACATAAACCTTTGTAAGCCTGAGGCCACATCACAGGGGGCAAAAAATACCAAAAGTATTTAATGGCATTTCTTTTCATGTCTTTGTGCTTGTGTTGCTCTCAAATCAGTATCATTATTACTTTATTGTGTTTTGTCATTGTGGTGACACAAAGGATTTTAGTGCAGCTCTGTAGAGACTGTTGTGCCACGTGTTGTGACATGTATTTCTGTGTCAGTTCTATTCTGTTAAAAGGCAGAAGCAGATTCTGGAGGTGGGATTTGCAATGGCCACAAAACATCTGGCATCTCTGTAACTGTCCCTTCTCAAGAGCAAGAAAAATTCCTTGATATCTTTTACAGCTCTGATTAAACGCTGCATGTGCCAGTGAGAGATGTGTTTAAGTTACTTATCTTTATAAGCTGCAGTGCTTTTATCTGTGTAGAACTTTCTACCAAAAGGGGATAGGGGCAATGATTCTTAGCTGAAAAAGAGCACGTTTAAGTTAGATATTAGGAAGAAATTCTTTACTTTGACAGTGATGAGGCACAGGAACAGGTTTCCCAGAGAAGCTGTGGATGCCCCATCCCTGTGAAGGTGTTCAAGGCCAGGTTGGGCAGGGCTCTGACCACACTGGTCTAGTGACAGGTGTCCCTGTCTATGGCAAGGGGAGCTGGAGTTAGGTGGTCTTTAAAGTCCCTTCCAGTCCAAGCCATTCTGTGGTCCTACGATTCTATGATGACAATGGGCAGGGTTTCTCATAGAAGAGAAGAGATAACGATGTATCTGTCTAAGAGAGTGTCTCTCTATGCACTGTCTGTACAGACAGAATAGATATTTCAATATTTTTTTTCTCTCATTGGCTTTCTTTTTTTCTGTTTCCTAAGGTCTTGATGACATTTTGTAGTTTACAATATATAGGACTTAACATTAAACTTAAGGCTTCACTAACACTGCCCCCAGGCCAGGTTTAAGCCCATGCTTCTATCAAACTCTGCTTTCACATCCACACAGCCTAGTACTTTATTTAAGGACTAGTAATACTTATACTTACTAGGACTTGGCTGCACACTAGTAGTTAGGCCTAGAAATACATTAGTCAGAGCAAAGTCAGCTAGCTGTGCTGGGCACTGGAAGATGGTGCTTCCCAACTGGTGAGCCACAGCTCAGAATCAGGGATTTCACCTCTTAAGGTCAATCTTGAGAAAACAAGAACTCAACAAACTGTGCCCCAAAAAGCAAGATGTAATTGACTCCTATCACCTTAAACTGTCTGAAAGCAAACTGAAACACCAGAATAAGTAAAGATATTGTATCTCTGTCAGTCTTTTTAAGGAAACAATTCCAAATCTGCCAGAAATGATGAACTCACTCAAATAATCACAATCTGGTTGATGGCTTTGTGCTTAGTGTAACTTACTTAAGAACAAATGCTATAAATAACATATAAACATTACTTCCCAGTGATATTTGGGCTGAAGAATAGCTCCTCTATTTCCTCCCTGTTCCCCCCCCCCGCCATGGGCTAGAAATGATATGGAAATTCATGCAAATGAACATCAATTTTCAAATATGAAAATATTTTGTCCATTTTTTTCTCCATTTTGCACTGTTTCCACCTGAAACACAATTGCTGCCAGTTGTATCTCCTCTCCAACTGCTTCATTCATACAGTTTGCATCATCCTACTTTTATAGATTTTCCCCAGCTGTAATCAGGTGAGTTACCTCAGAACACCATAAATGCTCTTTACTGGTATCCCATGGCTTCTCACAGGGAAAAAAAAAGCAAGGTAAATTATGTTGCTATGCCCTCATTTATAAAAGTGAGCAGGGAAATATACAGTTGAATTCAAATTCAACCAGAAGCCTAATCAAAGACTTTCTGACTCATGATGACACCTTCAATCAATATTTTCCTAAGCAATCAACATAAAATGTAAACTGGATAACTGCAGTGTTGGTATGCAACAAAGCTTCCTGAAGAGGAGTTTGTATCAAAAGGCATGCAAAGATGAAAAGAATATGGCCTAAGTTCAAATTCAGTTAATCAGTTCATCACATGCTGAACATTAAGCAACTCAGTAGACTGAAAAAAGCTAAAAAGCTGATTGAGTGGAGCTGGGCTGCTCACACTTGACTTTCTTCAAACACTCTTTGATATATTTTGGAGCTCCCTGGGGTCACAGCTCATATTCATCCACCCATCCATCCTTCCATCCATCCTGTAGCTGGCACCACTACAACCCTTAAACCGTGAGGACTGAATTGTCATAATCTGCAACTGATCCTGTCAGAAATAGACTCCTCTTCCTATATGTGCTCACACACACTGTTCTTGAGTAAAAGTAGCATGTTCTCTAATCTCTTTTCACTGCATCATCCTACAAATATAACAAGAATACTGGGAAAAATATAGTTCACTCATGTTGCAGAGTTAGCCTTGGTGTTTGGAGCAGCAGCATATTTGCATATAATTTTGTAATTTGTGCAGAGTTTCTGGGAGTGCACTGTTTTTCAGCATTTCTATGGTTTTTTTTTATAGTAAAAAGGCTATCCAATAAAGTGGGGAATAAAAAATACTTGAAGAAATGCTGGAAGATTTTTTGTATTTTTTTCATCAATTCATCTGTTTTACTCTTAAAATTTTACTGGGTTTCATCCCATTATAATGCACTATGTATATAAGCAACGTGGAGTATTGCTATGTCTGTCTTACAGGCAGCCTGTGACACAGGATAAAATTCATCTTCATGGTTCTCTGAGTCTGGATATAGCTAATGGTCCACAGAGCTAATAGCTTAGACCCTCTTTTGGGAGATCCATGTGACTATGCTGAAAAAAGTCATTAGACAGATAATTACGACAGCTTTGCAACTGCTGGAAAATTCATTACAAACTCCAATGGTGTATTATGGAGGCTTAACTACTTTAGCAGTGGGATAAAATTCCATAGCAGGATACTGATATTTGCGTTTGAGTTTTAAGATAATGAAGATCAAGTTCTGTGCAGAAAACCACAAAATTAGGCTTTTTAAACAATTTACTGTAGGTGATATTATTTACTTCAGATCCTCCACGAGGCAAAATTTAAAAAAAAAAAAATTAATTTTTCAGTGCTTTTCAAGTGGACAGAACATGAAAAGCTCACTCTTTCAGATTTGCAAGTAATTTAGAATCCATAATAGACTGAATGTTGAAGTGAAAAGGCTGTGTTGAAAAAAAACCCCAAACAAACAGAAAAACACAGCAAATATGTTTGGGTCATGCAGAAGTCTAGAAATAGAGTCTTCTGAAATCTGGTTATGCACTGAATCATCACTCCTTCAGTAGTTCACATTTTTTGTGTTGTCAGAAAGAATGTTGACTCATAAGGGTACAGACGATTTATACAAATGTTAAACACACCTTTTCATACAATCATTTGAAATTTTCACTTGGAATGAAACTGAATTTCAGAATTATTTAGAGCTTTTTATGTCATTAAAATAAGTTTTCCAAAGAGGATACATGTCAATAAGCCTTTCGTAGATCAAAACCTACTAAACTTACCTTTCTCTTTCAGAAAATTTGTGAAATTTGTCAAATTTACTGAAGGCAGAAGCATATTTCATTCCATTTAAGTCCGATTAGCTGTGGATTGCACTGAAATCTCTAGTCCTTCTTTGGAGCTGGCCAATTTCACATATATGATGAAACAACCCCTGGAACACATGGAAAAATTAACTGAATTATTCATACCTAAACTCAAATCCTGCTCAGAGCAGTAAAGGCATCCTGCACTATAATTGTAACATTTCAAAAAATGAAACACTCCAGTGGTTTGGAATGGTAGCATCTTTTCTTTCTAATCCTTAGAAACTTCACCCAATTACCACACATTCTTACATATCTAATTATTAATTTTAAGAGTCATGATGGGTGTCTAAAAATTAAAGCTAATCAAAGTGCAAGCACTAATTTCTAATATGTAAATCTCACACTGTCCACTGTGGCTCTCTTTAGGATTTCTTTTACAAGTGACAGAGTTTTCCTTGCTTCAGAGCATGTAACCTTAGTATTGTCATTCTCCCAAGACCTGATGGATATTTCAGAGAAATGGATGACTGGACATTTCAAAAGACTGATTGTGAAGTTTCAGCCAGTTCTGAGGATTATTGTTATCTTGGGGTTTGGACTAGATGATTGTAAAGGTCCCTTCCAACCCAAACCATTTTATGATTCTATGATCTTCAAACCTGACTCATGTACAAAAGAGTCATTATCACTTCTTTGTCTCCAGTTAGATTCTCTTAGGTAGTTTTCAGGCTGAAGTCAGCCATCTTAAAATAGCTTTCTCCATCTCTGCTTGTGTAAAGTAGGTAACCTTTTCCTCTGCAGAACTCGTTTTCCTGAAAACACATTTCAGATGAAGCATAAAAGTGTGGTCCCCTTTCAGGGGAAATGTTTACATTAAAGGACTATTCCATAGCATTAACTACTCAAATGCATTTCTGCAGATAAAACGAATTAAAGATAAAAGAAAATTTTCTCTTAAGATTAGCCACTTTGCATGAATAACCACATTGCAGAGAACTGCCTTTTTCATTCCATAATATAATTTTATATATGCATACACAGTAAGTAGCTGGAATACCTGGGGTTCTCGAAAACCAAAAGTGAAAAAAGAGAAAGCAAAATGAATAATTATGATGATGACTTGCTGCAATTTAGGACAAAATTGATGTTGTGGAAACTAAATAAGACACAGATAAGAAACTGTTTAGTTGCAGATATACGCAGAGTTTCGCAGTACTTAATACTGTGCACTGTGTCTGGTTTTGGTTAGTCTATACTTCTTGCACAGATATGAGACATCAGTATTCATGCAAAAATGAATGTATCTGCTGCTAAAAATTCTCTCTCCTTTTGTAAGGAGAATAGTGGCAATGGAATGGTAAATAAGGTAAGAAAAAAGACATTTTTTTTCCAAATTCTAGGTAAAGTGTGTTTTCTTGTATTGTATTTATTCTTTTTCTTTTATAAAAGATGCATTCTATCCTCTGTGTATGCTGGTCTTGGTATCAAAAGGTGTTGCCTTCTGAACAAAAAGAGCTGGTAGCCCTAAATTAAGAGGTGAATTAAATGCTTGTGAAAGTACCAGCTGAAAGCCTAAGAGCTGGAAAGAATATTCCTCTGTATATAATTCTACCAAGATTCAAGTACCAGCAGCATTTCCTGTAAACATCTTACAGGGAAGTCATTAGCCTGGCTTGAAGAGGTCCCAGCTCCAGGGGTCAAACCAGGTTACTAAGGTCTGAATTTGAACACTGGTCCCAAACAAATGAGGAATTAGGCCACCAATATTAATCAAGTTAAACAACAAAGTAAGGTACTTAAATGTGCCTATTTTAACAGTGACATACAAAAGATCAGAGTACTTGTACTGAAGCGGATTAAATTGTCCTGTTTTTTTTAATGAATAAATAACAACTGGATTTACAAACCATTTTTTTATTTGAAGCAAATAGAGCAACAGTCAAACACAAAAGTATAAATTAGCTACACATTTTCATAGTGATCAACTTCTTATCTGAAATCAATAAACAAATATCAGTTGTACTACAAGAATATAATAAAAATCTTTGATTAAAACCACAAATTTCTGCTTAGACTATGTGCTGAACCTTCTCAAAACACCAGAGTATCAATGACTAACATATATATTGGAAACTTTGAAAAACAGGTTAATTTTCAAATTTTTATTTTCCCTGGTCAGACTTAGGTTCTTCTGGTCTCTGAATGTATTTTTATAAATTTAAACAATTTTTATTATTTTACCCTAAAATAATACTACATTTATTTCGCAAATATGTAATTAATACTCCCCTCCCCATAGCTTCTGATTTCCTAGAAAATGTTTTGGTAGTCACGAAAATATTTTGAATACAGTGCTTGAGGCAAGGGTCTTGTAGGACTATGAGTCAGAGGTTAATTTGGCTTTTTTTCTCTTTTGTGACATCAAATGTTCTGCGAAATTTGCCAACAGTAATACAGCCATTCATGGAAACAACCCACTGTTCTAATCCCCTGTTTGGAACTTTGATACCTTACATTTACTTCAAATCTCATTAAAAGCAAGCCCATCTTGGACTTTGGGGAAATAAAGTATCTCAGTAGTATGCCAATGTTCAATTTGAGTTTTCTCTGTTTGGTTGTATTGTGTTTTTCTTTTTCCACTGGACAGTATACTTAGGAAAATCAAACTCTAGAATTCTCACTTAGACACAAATAAACTTGATATGTGTTTAACTATTTAATAAAATATGTAAGGGTCTTTCCTTTCTCAGTCCCTTAGGACCAGTGAGTAACAACTTGAAATTTCCTCCTATCTAGTGAACAGTGTTTTGAAAGCACTAATGAAGAAGTTCTTAATAAAAGTATTTTAAA
Source organism: Notiomystis cincta (assembly GCA_013398075.1). NCBI lineage: Eukaryota > Metazoa > Chordata > Aves > Passeriformes > Notiomystidae > Notiomystis > Notiomystis cincta. Next base: position 249,912 of record VZRX01004254.1, on the reverse strand, counting down.
AAGGTATGGGAGTGACAGTCTTTAACAGTTTGACTTGGAAAGAAGACTACAAAGTGCATTATATCTTCTGTATAGAAGTGGCTTATGCCATATAAATGGCTGCTAAAAATTAAAAAGTTATTTATGTTTTTAGTACAGCTTAAGCAAATTCCTTACTATAATTAAGAAGTTAGAAGAAATTTTTCCAGATAAAGACAGAAATATACAGAGACTTCTTTGATGATAGTTAAGCTTTAAAACATTCTTCTTAAGAATTGTGCCAGCAATAAAGATGATTCTCAGAACTAGGAACTTTCTTTCTATGGGATGTAATAATATTTGAATTTCCTCATAATTCCAAGTCTCATTAGACTATGATGACATTAAAAGTCCTTCAGAAGATGACAAAAAAAAAACAGATTGAGAAAAAAATCCAACGGTCTTCAAGACAAACTAGAAACATGTTCCAAGATTCCCTGTAGTCAAGAGAAGAAGCAATTAGATGCCTGTTGCATATTTATTAAGGGTGTCTCACCAGCTACAAAACCAACACATCACAACCTGCACCAGTGAAAGGAGGATTGAAAGCATGAGCAATCAAACTCTAAACGCTTGCGTGGTGCAGCTCCAGTGAGACTCTGGAGGGCACCGTCACTGGCAGGTTAATGTGATTTGGTGGCTGTCTTGGGGTGATTCTGTGACAATCCTGTATTCCCCATTGCCTGCTGGAATTTTTTTGTACCTTTAAACTGCAGCCGGGAGGACTCTTCAGAGCAGCTCGCTTGACCTTGCAGCCAGAATGTTTACAGATTTTTACCCGGCTGGAGATTTTTTCCCTCTGCTAGTAGCAGAGGAGGGGAGGGTGCTCTCAACCTTTTGGCTTTTGACTGGAGAGGGACTGAGATCTGCCTCAGCGGCTTCTGTTCCTTCTTGGACTGTTTTTGGCTCGTTTCTTCATCCGAGACCAGCTCACCATCTCCGGGACGCTCGGTGGGACTCTGCCTCAGACCCGTCGGGGCTCGGCTCTGCTCAGGCCTTGGGCATCAAAGCTAAGTGAAAGAACTGTGGGAAATCCACCAGCCTCCACCTCTCGGATGGGAGGGGGGTTCAGTGTCCTTTTCTGCCCTGTGCCTGTGGGAGGGAGAACTCTTTCTGTTAAATAAATAGGTTTTTTCACTTTCATTTGAGAAATTCTTTTCCTGAACCCGTGGGGAAGGGGCTGCTGAAACCTGCTTGCATGACACACAGGAGGGAGAGACGCCCTTTTTGGATTGCTTCCCCCTGGATTTGTGTCCAAACCAGCACATGGCTTAGCTGACCTGGTCTGGCTGTGGCTACACACCCTCTGTATGTTCCTCAAGAGGGGCTCTTGGCTCATGTTGAGACCTACACAGCAGACTGAAAATGTAAACATGGGCATGAGTGTGAGAGCAACCTCCAAAAGCATCGATTGCAGTGGAAACCGTAGCCATTCTGATGTAGACAGTGACAAATTCTTCTTTCACTTTCTGTAGCACTTCTGTCTCTGACACTTCATCTTGTTTCTAAACATCTCTCCACCCCAGCCAAGTACAGAACACCATATGGCTTCAATTCTACTATAGCAGTGTTTTGTAAAGATGATACAAAGGAAATGTCATGAAAATAGTTCTGTCATTCTCTAAATGGATGCTTAAATCCTTTTGTTATTGAAAAGGTAGCAACTCCCACATATTACAGTGTTTTTACTGTTTCAATTTCAAATTCTGGAGATGATACTTGCTTGTGAATAGACAGAAATAGTTGCATTTATCTGAATTTGAGATTTCTAATTTCTACCAATTTATCTTTTTTAAGATAAGATCATCAGGAGAATAATATTTTTCTCTGTTTTGAGATATATTGAGTTATTTAAATAGCGTATAAAAACTTACTGTAAAGTCCTACAAAATTGAGTACATTTACAATGAAAACTCTTGACCTATTTATGACAAATTCAAGGAGAATTGACTTCTAGTCCTGCAAAGAATACACTCGTCTTTGGATTTGTGGATGGAGAGCTTCACCATGATGATTTCAAAGATGCTGTCATTATGCAATAGAAGAATATAGAAAAGGTATTCTGACTGAGATGACCGTTAGTGTTTACTTGTATCCTTAACGTTTTTCCCTCAGATTTGCTTTTGTTTCATTTATAATTTAATTACGACACTTCAGAATTGTAATCTTGTGATTGATTTTTAATTTGAATATTCTTTGTAGAGCAAATACATGTGTAAACCCAGAAGCCTCAAGAGGCATTAAGAGAAGAGAAAATGAAAATTGCTATACTATTTATTGTGCTCTAGATTTGTATGAGTTAGTTATTCCTGGAATAAATTTACGTAGTATTCAGTAACTGACAACACCTCTTCCTTTTGTAGGACTGATCCTTTGAAGCTAACTGAAGTGTAGTTTGTACATTAAGGAAGTTATTTTGAGAGAGGAAATTTCATTAAATTACAGATCTATAGGAATTCTGGGACAGCAGCTCTAGTTTAACAAATATATTTGACTTTTCTGAGGATGACAAAGAGAAAAAGGGAAGTAGTTGGCATTATTTTGTTTAGACTTCTAAAGCACATTTTACATGGCATGACAGATAAAAGCAATTTTGAAACTAAAATCTATTGGGGGTATAGAAGGAATAAAAATGTGAATTGGAATGTGGCTAGAGATAAAAAGCAAAAATCTATGATTTAAGCTGTAAATCTGGGCTAAAAGATAGTAATTTTGTTCAGTTCATTACACCATATTTATTAATGTTTGTTGTGTATCTCCTGAATTTTCTAGCAGTAAACTATATATGTGTGTAAATTATATTAATTTGTTTTTAATTCCAACAAACAGTATGTAATTATATATTAATAACCTAATTCTAGAGCCTGGTGAATGTGGGTAATCAAGTTCTACATAAGCTAATTAGGTGTTGAGTATCAGTTTATTTGATCACCTTTACAAATTCTTATTTTAATACGTTTCTATAATATTAATGGAGAAACATATCATAATATTTTACCTTCTTACTGCTCATCTTTATCTGCTTGTATTAAAATTGTGCTAATAATTTTGTAATAAAAATTGTTAAGTCCTTTCCTGCTGCTAGTCATTGTTTCAGTTTAAAGTTGTACCATCAACTTGTGTTAGTGTTGAACAAATTCGTGTGTGCTAATTTGTGTTTCACATGTTCAGAAAAAAAAGTACCTTCCTATAAATAAGGAGGAGGCTGGAAAAGAAGCTGCAGAAAAATCCCTTTTCTTTAATAAAATCCTACTTCAGCAGAGATCTTTCATTGTTTTTTAAGCATATTCACTGTCCAGTTAAACATATTCCTAATTTTATTCTTTTAAAAAATTGGTTCTAGGCTGCTTTCCTTTGAAGGGAGACTGTGGCTGATTCTTCTCTTGACTAAACTAATTTAGAACATAGAGCATTTCAGCCCCCAAATAAATACACTGGGGAACAGAGGGTGGAAGAATGAAAATGAGGTTCTATTGGATGTTGGTTCTTTGTGCTAACAGGGCATCTTCAGCTATGTAAATTGTAGCAGTTACAAGGGGAAATGTAGTCAGGTGCTTTCTTCCTCAGTCATATTATCATACACTATCCTGAGTTGGAAGGGATCCATAAGGACCATTGTGTCAATTTCCTGCTTATTACATATTATTATAATACGCATGGAGCTTCAAATATCTTTTGCAGCAGTATGATTAGAAAACATTACTTGGAAAAAAATGTTATTTAAAAGAAAATTGTATATATTAAGTGACTATTTAAGTCAGGTTTACAGTATTCACTGAGGATCAAGTGCTTATGATGGATAGTCCAAGGACACTCTGAGTAAACAAACATAAAGGACTGTAACTCAACATGACTTTTTTGGCCTTTTCATTACTAAGTCTGGAGGACTTGGCACAATATATTTCTACAACAGGAACATCAGATTTTAGATCTATTAACAGCAAGTAAATTATTTATCAACTTACAGGATATCAGGAGTTATTTGGCAGTTGGCAGGCATCAGTGAGTCATAGATTAACAGAACACCACCACTGTTGTGCAAAATGTCTTCTGAGCAATCTATTTCGGAACAGAATTTTTGAATAGAGTTATTATTTTAATTTTTACTAAGGACATAAAAGACCCTTAAGCTGCTTTTCTCACTTGCTATTGCTCTGTCCATAGGCATAATACTATGTTTTATAGTGACTGGAAGGAGAGACTGAATAGATTACCAGTTGTATCTGAAAGCAACATTTATGTACAGCTGCTTAACAGAGGAAAGGATTTGCACTGTATGTGAAAATCTGCAATAAAATATGGGCACATTCTGGAACAATTTTTTTGGTCTTGTTAAAATGGAAGGAAAAGTGGCAATAATAGAAAGACACAGTTGAAGATAGCAAGAGCCCATTTCTTCAGAATGATCTCATCAGGAAGCACATCCTGGGCTGCATCAAAGGCAGTGTGGCCAGCAGGTCGAGGGAGGTGATTCTGCTGCAGTACTCAGCCCTAGCACTACTTACTGCCTGAGGAAGCACCATGTCCAGCTCTGGACACCATTTTCTGTGCTGTGCTCAGCACAAGAAAGACATGGGCTTGGGGAGCAGGTTTAGAGTAGGCCACAGAAATGACCAAAGGGCTGGAGCACCTCTTCTACAAAGACAGGCTGAGATAGTTTGGGTTGCTCAGCCTCGAGAAGAGAAGGTTCTGGAGAGACCTCCTTGTGGCCTGCCAGTACTTAAAGAGAGCTCATAAAAAAAGGGAGAGCAACTTTGTACATGGGCAGATAGTGACAGGACAAGGAAGAATTGCTTTTAACTTTTTAAGGGTAGGTTTAGGTTATATGTAGGAATAAATTCTTTACTGTGAGGGTGGGGAGGCACTGGAACAAGCTGCTCAGAGAATGTGTTGATGCTCCATCCCTGGAAACACTCAAATTTGGTTTGGATGGGGACTGAGCATGCTGAGCTGGTTTGGCATCCCTGCTCATCATGGGGGAATGGAACTAGATGAATTTTAAGGTCCTTTCCAATGCTGGCCTTTCTAAGACTCTCACTTTGGGGACCAATTTTATCCCAGAGGAATGGCTTACTTCCCAAAGGGCTTGTACAGGCAAAATTTAGCAGATAGACAATTTTCTTGTGCTAAAAGATTTTCCTATTCTCCCATTTCTTATACTCTGCACTTTTACTCCATTTCATGCAACTTTGAACAAAATAGCATTTTGTTGCCTTCTCTAGTTGCAGCTGCTTCTCCTCTGTAGAATGACTGAAAACACTGAAGTTTTGCAGCTTCTGCTGCTTTCTGAAGTGCCTCAAACTTCTTAAGTTACCTGTCATTTCAGTATCTCTGATACTCCTTGAATTTTATCTTGTCATATGGGATCAAGAGCTTAGGAAAAAACAACAAACCTTAGGCATTTTCCTTTTCAGATGTGTTTCAATGGAAAAGAAAGGCTTCAGCAGAAGGTGATTTATCCCAAAATAGGAGCTTTCAAGAATTCTCCTGTAAACTTCAAAATAGGCCTGCTCCTTACCTAGGATCCCAAGAGAAGCCAGGTGAGGGGGACAGAGGATGATAAGTAGGCCATTTTATTTAGGTGAACTAACAATTATAATATATCAAGTTAGAAATTCTTAGTAGTGTGTTTTCAGTGGCTTAAAATACTTCTATATTTACATTTTTTCCATGAAAACATTAAAAAGGAGTATTCACCTGTGAATAACAATTTCTGAGTGAGAAGAGAATCTCTTGAACTACCATTGAATTTAAAAAAGAATATCACAGAAATTGTTCATATAATTTTCCCACTCAAAATTACAGTTGTGAATAAACCATATTTTTTCACAGGAAAACGCCCCTTATAGTAAAATAAAAATTGGAAACGCCAAAATTATTCTCCTTTAAATTGACTTTTAAAAAACAAACACAAGAATGTTGATTCAGCATAAAATTTTATATTAAACATAAACAATAATGTCCCTACTAAAACTTTTTGAAGAAGTGATTAATTTTAAATGGTGATAAACTATTAAATATCTCCTTAGCAATACCTTAAAAGTTAAAACAAACAACAAAACCATCCCAAACCCTAAAACAAACTCCACTACCCTCAAAAAACCCCCAAAGAACAAACCAATAAACATATCCTGAGAATACCCAAAACCAGCCCCAAACCTTAAAAAAGAGGAGGAAAACCAACCCTGCTAATATCTGCATATAATGAACAAGTGATACTCAAATGGTGTAGGATACATTAATAAAAAGGGTAAACCCTGAGAACATGTCAGCATGGAGGATAGATTATTTTAATTAACCCACAGATGATGGACACCAATTATGCGCTGTGATTGACCACATAACATACAATTCTTCATCTACAAAGAGAGCTAGTAAATAACTACTCCTCAGAGACAAGCAGAACCAGTTTGAGAAGTACTTATTAACATTCAATTCTCCTTAAAAAAATCCAGTGATTTTGATTACATTTGTCATTTCATACATTCACTCACTGACCACGCAGTTTCTGTCATCCACCCCAACACATGAAAATCTTTATATTTGTGGGGTAAGCTGAAAGTATTTTCATAATTTTCAGAGCAGGACTATTACACCCAAAGGTGCCATGCTAAAGGAAAAATGGCGAGAACCAGATAATCTGAGCTCACTTACATGATAAGGGCAGCTAAAGATTTAGGTTAATATGCTGGAAAAATAACTAGGAACTAATTTAAGGAGAAGCATCGAGCTAATTTGTATGTAGAAATGTAGCTGTTTTTAGAGTCCTCCTTCCCCTTTCTAAAATGCTGTTAGTATATAAAAACCAGTAATAATTCTGATCATGGACAAGTCACTCTTTTGCTGACATTCCAACCTTTTTTTCCCTGGTATATCAGCTAACTAGTTTTGCGACACATCATGTTTGCTGTTCTAGAGACTATACAGACACACTGCCACTCCAGGGTATGAAACAGTTCATAAATGTTTGAAAAACTGTTCCTGCCCCATTGCTTTTCAGAATATACACTGCTCCATGCACAAATCCACTTCTTATGACCCTACAGTACATGACTGCTAAGAGGCTGAACTCCACATGCAGACAAATAACCTCAGCAAACCTTTGGCAAACTTATTTCTAAACTCTATTTGCATGGAAAAAATCTGTGTTGGTTTGAGGAGTTAGGCTTTTTTTTCTTTTCATCTCATATTATGCATATCCAGCAGGTATATTATGAATTGCTATTTAAAAATAAACAAGAAAAAAAAAAACAAAAAACCACATAGCCCTCAAAGCAAGCATCTGGAAATCTAACATATAAATGAAAGAATAAAGTTCTTTCTGCATTTTTTATGGAAGCAAATGATATTATGTAAAATCCTACTGTCAATACTGTCAATTTTAAGTCATACTTTTTATATTGTTTTTCTTTTTTTTTTTTAGTTTTCTGTACCCCACTATTATCATCAACAGTGTCCCAGATTATGGTAATCTGAAGAGGTAAGGAGGAAAAAGTCATTGTTCCATAGGAAGAAATGCATGTACTTAGGTAGGCATTGCACAGAGTTATTTTCATTGGATCTGATTTATTGTCCCTCCATATATCACAGTCTAGAATAATCCTTGTAAAACAGACATACTGGTAAAGGAAACATATGAATCCCTATCCAAATACATACATCAGATTTAAGTTAACAGTGGCTGTGACTTGATTTCTCAGTAGCTGTTGGATGGCATTCAATGTATTCCTAGAAAGCTTCTTCCAGAATAGCTTCATTTGAAAGAAATGACATGAAGAGCTCACAGTCTTCCAAACTGCTCCACTCCTAGAACTAAAACAGTTCAAAAAGCACAGCTTTCAAACAGCCTAAGCACAGCTCCTCCCGCTAAAATGGTAATGTAGATGAACCTAGCAGATGTAAGACGCTCAAAGTGTCACTGCAATGTCAGTGTCGCTTTGAGGGAAAACATATGATTTTCACAGAGTATCCTGATTTGGAAGGGAAGCACAAGGATTGTCAAAGTCCAACTCCCGGCCCCAAGAATCCAAGAGTGACACCCTGTGCCTGAGAGCATTGTCCAAATGCTTCTTGAACTCTGTCAGACTTGGTGCTGTGACCATTGCCTGTTCCAGTGCCCAGCCATCCACCAGGTTAAAAACTTTTTTCTCATATCCAGGCTAGACCTCACTGGACACAGCTTCAGACTGTTCCCTCTGGTGCTGTCATTGGTCACCAAAGAGAAAGGATCAGTGCCTGCCCCTCCTCTTCCCCTTGTGAAGAAGTTGCAGACTGTAGTGAGGTCTGTCCTCAGTCTTCTCCGGGCTGAATGGAGCAACTGACCTCATCTGCTCCTCATATGGCTTCACCTCAAGGCCCTTCACCATCCTCATGGACCTCCTTTGGATGCTCTCTAGTAGCTTAATGTCTCTTTTATGGTGTGGTGACCAAAACTGCACAGAGGATTTGAGGTGAAAACAAAATATGTTTTGTTTTCAGACTGAATATCCTGTCTTGGAGTTTCGTACTTTCTAAGAGCTTAATAATTTTCAAAATGTTGCTTCTTACGTGTTTTAGTTCAACAATGAAGGCAGTTGTACCAAGAAGTACCATTCTGTATTTATTTCAGTGTTTCTGAATATATTTCTATTTCTGCTCTTCATAAATATCCACAAGTAATATCAAAGGAAATTTATAATATGAAACGAGGGGATATTTTATGCTTCAAGAAGCATGTTAAAATAATCCTATAACCACCTGTGCCTTATTTTCCTGTGCAAAACTTCTGCTCTGTTAGACTGTAACAAGCAGAACACAGATATCATGCCTGAAAGCAGTTTTTTTCCCCTGTGAAAGTGCAACGAGATGACCTAGGACTTTAATGTTTTGAAATGAGGTATCATTTGCATAACTAAAATATTTCTGCCTAAATATTGTTCTGAAAAAGCATTTTAGAGCGACATTGAGAAGGTTCTTCAATATTTTTACCTCTGGGAATGAAATTCTGACTCCACCAAAGTCAAAACTTATACTCACAATATCAAGGTCGAAGATGAACTATTGTATTTCAGAAGTTTGTATCAGGAGAGAAATACATATTTCCACGTATATACTAAGGATCTGTCTGTAACATGCTCCTGGGATACTTAAAAATACTAAATCACGTTCTTGACCAAATGCAAATCTTGTCATAACTGAATGACTACTCTTTCTAATGCAAAAGAAAATAAAACCCTGAGCATATAAAGCCTATTATACCTTGACTATAGAAACACACATCTCTAAAAATATTCACAGTCTATGAGTAATGTTCAGATGTAATGTAAAAAAACCCCAACAATCAGCAATGATGTATTTCTTCAAAACATGTAATACTGTGGAATGTAGAACCAGAAAATTTTTCTCCAACCCCAATTTTTCTCTGCAATAACCTTGCAAAATACCTACCACTCTGTATGCCACTGAGTGTTTAATTTTGATGAAGTTATTGTTCCTGAAAAGGAAAAAATCACCTGAGAACTTTTCTCTCACCTTTCATTTTTATATCAGAATGCACTCCATTTTGAGTGAGAAAAGGAATTGTCATTCAAGGAAAAGAGAAAAAAAACTAGGTAGATTTTAGTGCTAATAATTCTAACTAGATTACCCACGTGGTGCTGGAGCACAAGAGTGGCTAATGAGAGGTGTGTGTCCATGCCACAAAAGTGTTTGAGATGCAGTAAGTACTCCAGTCTTTACAGTCCAGCTAGGAGATTCCTACATAATACAGTTTTATTGCAGAATATGAATCAGACATTCAAGTGCAAACAGAGAGCAATGAACCAGGTAAAGAAAAAGGGAAATGTATAGTTATGCACTAGTGATCTTTAAAAACGCTCCATAAATTATGTTTATTAAAGTATGTTACACTCTAAATAATTATCATATTTGGAGCTATATGCCAGGAAGCAAAGAACAAAGTAACTAAAATTGTTTCAGTTCACCTGTTTGTTTTCTCTATTTTTAGAGTATACATAAGTATACCAGTAAAAAGTAAGAAAACTGTAAACTTAATCTAGCTCTTCCTTATTTTATGGTGGCTTTACACACATTCTGTCTACAAAGAAATTGTTTATATCTTAAAATAAGGAAGAAACATCTTAATATTACCTTGGTGGGCTTTTTGTGTCAATAAATTCTGAAAGCCTGTGGCATTTTAAAACAGCTCAAATAATGCCGGAAAAAAAAAACCAAACCAACAAGCACAACTTCTTACTGAAGTACAGAGCTTAACTTGTATTGTTATAGAGGTTGTTGATGACTTCACACAATCATATCTTTCATTTCTGAGCATTATAGATTTTGAAAGACTTGTTGATGTTATGTCCAGAATAAATATGAATTTATGGTTTAAAACATGCTAATCACAATAAGCAAACACATCCACATTGAAATTTCCATGTTGTGATATAATTTTGACACAATGGTAAGACAACTCCCTGTATGAGTGGCTCTTATTATTTTCACATCTTCCAGCGAGAATGTCAATTCTTCCATAAGGAAATCATGCAGTTATGAAATGTCAAGGCTTCAAGTTTCATCTAAATTATGATAATTTATCTTCACCCAATCTTGAAATAGGTTATGTTTTCTAGACAGGCAGTTGTGTTAAGAATGTCACTTGACTTTCTTTTTGCCTTAAAAAAAATAAAAAAACCCCAAACACCAACTCTTCAATGAATAACCAAACAAAGAAACCCCAACATTCCAAACAGACAAGAAAAACCTTGAACAAACCAAAAACACTTTTAGGGCTTATGTGATATAAGAAAGAGCATTGCTCATGAAACCTGGAGCAAGGGCCAGCTCAAATTAACCCTTGGTTTCTTGGGAAGGGGTTTGGAAAGCAAGAGTGGCACGTCAGCTGGACTGTGCTGAAAACAAAACCCTTAGAGAAATTGGGGGAAGAGGAACAGTAGCATGGTGACAGCAAGAAAGATTTTTTTATCAGAGATGGATAGAAAAGAAAATCTGAACTATGGAGCTGAGAAACTGCCTTCTGGTATTTGCCCCTGATGGGTTGAAAGAAATAGTATATTCTCTCCGCATCTTCTGCCTAAATAAACAAATCTATACTAATAAAATACCCAGATGCTATCTTCTAACACAAAGCTATCTTCCTGATTTTGACTAATAGTTAAATTGTCATACAGAAGGGAAATATGTTTTACCATGCAATCACTGAATAATTTAGGTTGGAGTGACCTCTGGAGGTTATTAGGTTCAACTTTCTTCTCATAGCAGGGAAAATTTAGATCAGGCAACTTATCATTTGTACTGTACTGTGTCACATTAAACCATTTTCTCAATATATAATTGGAATTTCACATGTTATAGATTGTGTGTTTTGCTTCTCATTCTGTCACTGAGCCCTTCTAGGATATATCTTTTATCAGGATATATTTGAGGACAGCAACCAGATCTCCCCTTAGCCTTCTCTTTTTAGGATTGAATAAAACCGGCTCTCTCAGCCCCTTGTACTTCTTGTGCTGCTCCACCTTGAGTTCTTTCTGATGTGTCTGCTCCAACAATGTCCAACTTTGTCTTTCTTCATCTGTGGAGCCCCAGACTGGGCACAGGGCTCCAGATACAGTCTCATAAGCATTGCCTAGAGGAGAATAATTACTTCTGCCTCACTGCTTAAATTCTTGCTAATTCAGCCCAGAATGCACCTAGAAAATACATCATCACAAAGATGTCCTGCTGACTCATGTTTAGCTTGTGGATCACCTGGGTGCCCAAGATCTTTTCAGCAGAGCTGCTCTATGCCTCAGTCTATATGGTGGTATGGATAGGTGTTGGGATTTTCCTACACATTTTTCAGGTGTAGGACTTTTCCTCTCTTTTTATTGAAGTTCTTGAGGTTATTGTCTGCCCACTCCTTCATTTGAGATCTGTCGGAAGAGCAGCTCTGCACTCCAAAGTACTGAACACTGTCCCCAGTTTGGTTCAGTAACAAAGTGGAAAATGCCTCTTGTAACCAATTTCCACATGGACTCAGTAGCTTCCCAACTTTTTCAGCCCAGGGCTTCTGAAAGTTTTCCATCAAGTTTCTTATTTACATATTTCATCCACGTCTCCTCAATTTGCCCATAAGTATTCTGTGGAAGAACGCGTCAAAAACCTTGGAGAGAATGTCAGCATCTAGAGCTCTCCCCTAGTCTAGTGCCAGAAATCACTTGAGCAGAAGGCAGTCATGTTGGCCAAGCACAACTGTCCTTGGGAAATTTGTTCTGCATTTTCCCGCTTACCCTTCCTCTTTTGAGCCTGGCCACAGCTTCAGTAACTGGATATTGCACATGACCAGAAACAAGTTCTAAATTGTTCCCTTTCAGCAAAATGGTAAATGAAGCTGCTTTTTACTCTTACTTTCTCTTTTTTTAACCATCTTTTAAAAAAAATAAACTCTGAACATGAATGGAGTGAAAAGCTCGCTATCTTGTTAGAGCTTTGTGTTACCCATAATGCCATAATGTGAAAAAGTTCAGCTCAAACTTTTCTCTGTCCTCAACTGCTCTTAGCATTGCTATCCCAGGAATGATTCTTTTTCTATGAAAGTCATTATTTCTGAGACCCATTTAGCATTTTCTATCTCCAGCAAAAGGAAGGTGTATCAGGAAAACCCTACAAGCTTGCACTCGAAATCAAAAAGCAAGGTAGGACATATTATTATGAGCTTGCATTGAGCCTGAAGGGTCCTGAAAAGTGCAACTCAGGTTTTTCTTTTTCCTTCCAATTAAATTAGTGAGTTTCCTGTCTATCTGACAATAGTGTATATTTTATCTGACAATGTTTTGTTTGAGAAAAGCTCAGGGAAATCACAGGTTGGAATTTTGATTTCTTCTGTTTGTAATGGACTCTGGTAGCTACCCTGCCATATAATTAATTAAGCTGTCAATAAATATTGCAGCCACTAGAGAAAGACACTCTGTCAGTACTTTTCCCAGATGAAAGCCATATTAGAAACATTTCCACATCTGTCTGAAAGAGGTGAAAATCGGCAAATAACTATCTCAGCACTTCACTCTCCTGTATGATTATTGACAATTAAAGCTCTTAATTTTTTTCTAAACCTACCTGAGACTTTTGGTATTGTCTCAGACGCAGATCAATAACGATGAAGAAAATTAAATTAATTGCTAGATAAAATTCATTCTGAAAACTATGAATAGCCTGAAAGCTATAGTGGGAATGGAAAATATTTTTATGGAAGGCTTAATCAAGGGTTTTGCAGTGAGGTTTGTTTTTACCTCCGAGAAAGGTCAGGAAAAGACCAGATAAGCTGAAACACAGCACTAAGAATGACATTACATACTGTATAGCCTTTAGCTCAATATCATGAGTTTCTATATTGAATTGATCAACTTAGAATCAGTAAAAAGGGAACAAAACTGATTAAACAAACAAGCAAACAAAAGAACAAAGACAGATAAAAGAAGAGAGATGAAGGTGGGAGCCTAATTCCTTACAAAAAGTATATTGGTTATCAGACACTGTGCAATCAAAGTAAATCAAGATTTGTAGATGTCCTGAAAGAACAGAACCCATACAAGGAAGCAAACAAAGGCCAAGAACCACAGCAGGAAGAATTGACAAAATTAATTAACACGTAATTTTCTGTCTTGATAGTTCAACATTTAGAATATTGAACACAGGCTGGGAGGAGGGAAATAAAAAAAAAATAAAAGAGACCTGCTATTTAGCACTGTTAATTGTCCTGGTTTGATCTCAGCCAGCAGCCAAACCCAACTCAGCCACTTTCTCACTCCCCCATCAGTGGGGCTGGGGAGAGAATCAGAAGGGTATAAGCTGGAAAACCCATATGTTGAGATAAAAACAGTTTAATAGGGAAAGAAAAAGCCAAAAGCTGTGCACACAAGCAAAGCAAAACAAGGAATTAAGTCAGTTTTTCCCATGGGCAGGCAGGTGTTCAGCCATCTCCAGCAGAGCACAGCCTCGTCACCTGTAGTGGCGACTTCAGAAGACAAACACAATCACTCCAAGTGTCCCCTGCTTCTTCCTTCTTTGTCCCATTTTATAAGCTGAACATGATGCCATGTGGTCTGGAATATCCTTTTGGTCACTTGGGGTCACCAGTCCTGGCTCTGTTCATCCCAAATTCCTGTGCATCCCTAACTTCCTCACCAGCATGGCATTACAAAAGGCAGAAAATGCTTTGCCTCTGTATAAGGCCTGCTCAGCCATAACAAAAACTTCTCTATGTTATCACCATGTTCAACACAACCATAAACAAAACACATCCCCATACAAACCACTGTGAAGAAAATTAACTCTATCCCAGCCAAAACCAGCACAATGAGAGACCTAATTTCTAAAAAATACACAGTTCACATTACAGTGTGTACTAGGACACATAACAAATACATCTCAGAGATGCTGCCTTAACATCTCTCTGCCCTAGAACTGACTCAAGAATCTCCTGCTGGAGTGAAATTGTCTTTAGGCAATGTAACATAAATTAAGCAAAACATCCACTGTTATTACCACAATATTAATTACAGAGGGTGAAATCAGGCTTGCTATTTCCAACGCTTACATTGGGATAATGTTATCTAACCTGTAACATTAACAGAGTCCATATAGACCCAAACATGTAGAATCAGTGCACTTGGAAACAGATATTTGCTTCTCTCATAAGTATCAGAAGTATCAAAATTCTCTCATTTACACTGCTTAAAAATAAGATACTGAAAGTCTTCCCCTTGGTAGGCATTCCACATACATTGATGTATAATGTATTTAGTCACTGCAAGATTAAAAAGCCTTTCAAAGCATCTAATTTAGCAACAGTAAAGGAAATTAGAAATAGATTTTTACATTACGAATCTAAAGAAATCAGCAAGATACTTTAAGTGAATCCTTCTACAGGAACCTTATTGATTACCAGAAAGTCTTTGGCTGTACCATTCTAAGAATCAGGCTAGTAATGCTTGAAGTGCATTTTCTGGCACAGCTAAGCATATTATGAAATTTGCCTGAGAAGGCACAAAATAAAAATAAACAACTCTTCTCTCCATTCTCACAACCCCCAGATAAAAGTCTGACTAAAAAGAGTTATTTAGGTATTTCAAAAGTTTAAATAAATTTAGCTTTGGTTTTACTTGTACTAAAGTCTCCCCAGATTCACAGTTAAGAATGGGAGTGTCTCAGCTCATGCATAGGAAAAGCAACATGAAGTCTATTGTCAGGAAGGGAAAGGAGCCCATTGATACCACGTGTACCTCATTACGGAGGTTTTTGAAGCTAAAACACTTTTAGGACCTTCAGCTGTAATTTATTGGTTGAACTTACAGTGAAGAAAGGAGGAAAGGCAAAACAAAAAACCAGAACAAAAACCCACAACCTCTAAAGGGTTCAGAAAATAAAAAGGTATAACTAGCTTTAGTTTGTTGTGGTAGAATTTGGACAGAACACCATTATGGGTGACCAGTAGTCATTATTACTCTCTGCAAATTAATGTCACAGTGCATAATAAGTATGTACTCATGCAAATAAATTATTACAAATGATCTCTTGAGCTACGTTTTCTTTTTTTCTCTACAGAGTTCTTCTTAGTTTAATACATGAGTTTTACCCTTAGTTAGAGATTAGTCCACAAAAAGTACTACAAATTGCATTTGAATCTTCTTAGGACTCAAGCTGAATGGAGTGAGAGAGGTCATAAGGCAATAAAAATCAGAGATAACAGAAATGCACCATATTAATTATTATCTTAAACAGACTTTAGAGCTAATTTATGTGTTCAATATTTTCTGGCAAAATAAAGACTCATCATAAAGCTTGCATATTTTCAAAAGCATAATTAAAACAGCAACACAGCTTAGAATTTGCTCCATGTACAAAAGACAGAATGCTGCACTAACTCTTAAAAATATCAGTCCTGAGGTTCAATGGAAAATGGGTCAGTGGATGAGTATGTATCACACAAACCAAAAAAGCTGACAGATCATTTTGGCTAATAGACCTCATGACCAATGAGGGCAGAACAACATTCCTGTTTATAGTCATCTAATAAAGTGTTTTTTTTGGAATATGGAGTAATGCCTAGCTGCTCTTTGATTTAGAATAAACCTGGTTCTAGTTTTCTTCAGAAAGATGTGGTTCCTTTTATCAATATTTAAAGAAAACAGCCATAGGGCTTGTAACTTTGGAAAAACTCACAACAGTATCTGTTGTGTTCTGTCATATCTCATAATGTAAGGTCTAATTTGTTTGGGGTATGCCAACTCACCAGCAGAAAAAAAGGAATGAGTTAACTTGGTGCAAGACTTTAAAGCACTCCCAAGTATGTGTATGTAATCCTGCTTTGAAGTTCAAAAGATGCAATAATAATTTAAAATCACAACAATCCAAACTACTATTCAATGCAAATTATAAATGTAAGATACCATCTCTCTCTTTGAGTTATTTTTATTATTCCATAAATGCCCCAACAAATATTCTTGTATATTAAATGAAAAACATAAATAAAATCAATAGATTTTTACATTATTAATTTAAAATGCTTATCAAAAATGGAGAGTCAATTCTATAAATAACCAGGGCAGAGAATTCATACTCCTTAACTTATGAATTATATATCTACCACTGTAGAGCTTACAGGAGCAATACAGAGTGGACAACACAAGTATCCTTAACTTCAAGACAAAGATACTGAGAAAACGCAAGAAACTGACATCCAAGAATATCTCTAACACATCCTTGTACCAATATCACATTTTGTTGGGTTAGCCCTCACACTTTGCAGATAAGACTTGATTTGATATCTTCAGAAGAAATATTATGAAGTAGGTGACATCTTACACCTTTCATGCCTGAACCGTTTACCAGAAACCAGAACTTTTAGCTTGTAACACCTCTCCCTCTGTTTTCAATGGCAGTTTATACTCTGAATACTATGGTCCTCCATGGGAGCACGAACATTAGAAGCACATTAAGGGCCGGCAGAATTTAGAGTGGTTAGAAGAAATCTCTTCCTTATGATTTACTCTTCTGTCTTCAGAAAGTACCAAGGTGTAAATGGAATGCAGTTTAATAAGACCCCTAATTACCATGAGTTATATGGACAATTTCTTTTCTTCTGTCTCTTCTCCTATTTCTTATTCTCTTATCCAAAGCACTAAAATTCAACAATGGTTATAAACATAACACTAAGACATTGCAGCTGAAAGCAGCACAAACTTAAATAACAGCAATTTACACACTAAATTAGGCAAAGAACAGAATAAACAAACAAAAGCAAAATCAAAACATTAACATCTATGTCATTCTGGCATGAAGATGGAAGCAGTCTGAGTTGGAATAATGTTTTATTTTGCCCTGGGGAAAATTAAGGTCAGTGCACCAATGCTCAGTTTTAAACTCCATACTATATCTGTGGCAGAAAAAATTGGCACTTTGTAACCAACATAATTAATTCTAACTACCACTATTTAAAAGCAATTGTGTTAATTAAAGACTGTGCAAAATGTTTATTTCTTTTGTTATGTATGGCAATAAAACATATCTTTCCCACACTGGCACTGCTAATCTGCAATTTATCTTCTTTCTGTAGCTCTTTCAGAGACTTCTGTTTTGATCAGGAGAGGATTTTTTAAATGGCAGAAGTGCAGTGGGACTTTAAACAGCTATATGACAAGGTTCATTAATGGTTCCATACAAATGTTTACATACTACTCATTGAAAAAAGAAAAAGCTAACTGGGTGCTGCAAGAAATTAAAGAAAACACAGTCTAACACAACTGCTAAAGTCTGCCAGAGCACACCTATCCCAACTATTTCTGAAGTATCAGAGCTTATGCAAGGTCATGATGTTCAACTCATTTCACAGTCACTTCAGTGGTAGATGTTCCTCCTCCAAGAAATTGTTTTCAATATTTTCTCATAATGAGTAATATGTCTCTCTATGTCTGAACTTGAAATGGAAATTATATTTTAAAATAAGCCTGAGCAAAAATAAGTGAAGTCATCACATTCAGTTTTGACACACAGAGAATTTTACTCAGGAATTGTTCAAATCTTTAAGGCCTATAATATTAAATGGATATTTATGATGTCTTTAAATGTCAGGAGTATTCAGTCTAGTCAGAGCCTAATGTCTGCAGGTGCTACCTATCAGATTTAAGAGTCTACAGAGATAAACAAGCAAAAAATCTCAGCCTCAGTTTCAGTTCCCTTTCAGATTTATCATGCTTCCAATTATTTTTGGCTCCCATAGATTTCATTTTGGGGAACAACAGGAAAAAAGGTAATAATCAGACTCTAATTAAAATGCTGGGAGCACAAAGAGCAACAGTAACATAAAAGACCAAAAACTTTCCCTTATGAAAAGTTTCATACTGTCAGAGGTGGTCTTCAAAGACTTCAAGTCTGAATTCAGGAAAACAGATCTACAAAAGAGAACTACAAAGCTATTGTCATTTGGTTCTGAATGACTGAAATCACAAAGAACATTTCCTTTGGTCAGCACAGAGGGAGAGAAAAAGGAAGGAAAACAAACACAATATTCAGAGTAGGAATAGGGACGAAGCACAGCCGTGCACAAAGCTCTTGTGGAATCACCAGTGAAATACTCCATACAGTTCTGAGTACACAGGGAGCTCAAGCTGGGACAGGAGTAGGGAGGGAAAGCCACTGCAGGCAACCTAATTTACAAGAGGTTTCATCTCCATCTAGATGGATAGAACCTGCAGATGAGATAATAATCCTTGCTGAGATTTTCTCTTTTCATTCAGGAAACATTTACAGTATTGCAATACAAATATAAAATGTTAACAGTTTGAAATGAAAAAAAACCCTTGGATGGCTAATTTTTTTAATTATAAAACATTTTCTGCATGATACTTCTTATATCTTAACTAAAATCTCACACATGTAAATTCCTGTTCCATTACAGGGACTTAATTACAAAGAAAACATGACTGTAGTGAGTACTGTAGCAGATCATTCTCTTCAACCTCTGTTTTGCAGTTGCACATCAAGATATTAGAAATATTGAATAGATTGAAACCTTCACATGATGGTAGACACATGACCATTAAATGTGTTTTAAAGGCCCTCTCCGACATGCACGCTAAGCAAAAATAATACTATTGAACAGCATCGACTTTTCTTGAGAAGATTTCAAGAAACAAGCAGGTCCTTAAAATGAATTAAAGCAAGTTTATTTACCGAATTAAAGAAACTACACTTTACACATTAAAAAAAAAAAAGAAAGGCAAGTGAAAACATAAGTGCTTTTGAAAGCATAAGAAGCTTTTCTGTAACTTCCAGAGTTCAGGACACAGCTGACCCTATAGTTTTCAGAAATACTAGAGAACCACTTCTGAGCCATGAGAAAGCTTTACAGTGAAAAGGAAGGCAGGAATTTTATTCTACAGTGCAATAAAACACTTTCTTACAAATTCCAAAGTGATGTCCTTTTACTGAGGGGAAAAAAGTCATATTCCAAAGCATAGAAAATATGGACTCTTAGGAGTTGAGAACTGAAAATTAGCAGAGTTAAGGGAACAGGCATTTCTTTATGTTGAAGGAAACAGCAACAAGAATATCCAATCCATCACCAAGCATTAAATTATATTTTTTATGGCACACAATGCCATATATTCTAGAAGAGAATGACAGTGATTCACTTAAAAAAATTTTTAATTAGCTAATAAAACTGAAAAAGTGTCAAGACACTTCAACAACGGAAGTCATCTGCCTAGAACTCAATGATACCAAGTAGAAAACCAATTGCAAATACAAAATATAAATAAACCAAGTTTCAACATGTAAGACTAAGGGACATTTCAGGTGTTTTCTAATCATAACAAGCAGTAATGGCGCTGTTGCTTTACTTTTATAAATGTATTCTCTTTCATCTAAAATTGAGCTAGAATTCACTATATTTTGCACAACTTTTACTGGAGGCTAACACCTCAATGCTCCAGTGGTTCCTGAGGTCTATTACACCCATTTGCTCTCATTCCAGCAGTATTCCTTTGCATGAAACAAGACTCTCAAACATGTTCCTCTCCTATCCAGCACTGGGTTTTTTTTTTTTCATAACATGTATATCCTCACCAGATATTTATGTTGGTACATTCTTTAAGACATGAAAATCATTATGGCTCACCTCTATTAGATTTAATTAATAGCTGGAAAATCATGCAAAAAATTAGCTGTGATTCAGTATTGAAACGTATCTGATTCTCCTAGTTTGGTTGCTCAGAAACTATTAATTCTCCCTTCCCAATGACAAGTATGCTCAATCAGACAGGATTTGTAAAAAGAGATAAAGGGAGTATGACCACATCAAGCAGAAAAACTCAAATATGATTAGCTAATAGAATCATCCCTCAGTAGCCCTGACCTTCAGTCTCCTGTTGTGCATGATGGGAGAAGTAGACACACAGGACTCCTTCTCACTACCGAGTTCTTACCCACTTTAAAATTTATTGCCCATATTCTGACAGCCCAGTTGTAGAAAACCCACTATAATTGGCTTTTCCTTGAAGGCTATATAGTTTTGGGAATTTTACGACCATGCTGAAGGTCAAAGAAAGCTCTGTGCAGGAACTTTTAACCCAGATGGCCATTAAGGGTAGCTCACATATGCACAAGATTGTGTCATTCACGATCTGCCATGTGTTATGATCTTTCTGTTGGCTACTCCTCTGGCTGTTTGTTCTGTCTCAAACATTATATCAGTTTATTTTTTTGTTTCCTTTTCCCCTTCTAAGCATAAAAAGTCATCGCTAACTCATGCTGCATCTAACTGGGATTTTTCTTTTGATCATATGTTGATCACTTAATTTTGCTCACATCTTAGTCCATTTTAAAAATCTAGAGTCTTTTATTTTATAGCAAAAATAGACCCCAAACCCAACACCAGAACCCAAAACACTCCCCTGTAACACAAAAAACAAAGCCAAACGCCTATTTTAGAAATGTTTGGGGGTTTCACACTGAGTTTTTTCTTGTTAATTTGAGAGTTTGGTCCCTGGAAGTTGTTTCTGTTTATTGAAGTCCATTTTTTTCTAGGGATGGGAAACCTTTGCATATCTTTTCATAGAAACATATTTTTTCTATTAAAAAAATGAGAAAGCTTCTCTTTGCAAAAGTGGAAATTTTCAATTATGCAAGGAAAGACATGCATCCAGGCATTTAGCTTCCTCTGTTTTGGAACTATTTTCTCTCAGGGACAATCTGGCACATTATATCTGTACAATAGAGGAGATTTGCAAAACATGTCCCTTCAAAATCTTGGGCAGCCCTGAGACTGGTACACAGGCAAACAAATGGCAAATCATACTTACCTACAGAGAACCACTGCATCAATAGAACTAATCAATTCATCATTTATTTTCATTGCTATCTCATCTGTTTGGACAGTACTTTGAGAAGTTTAGTTTCTCACAATCACAGCTCCCTCAGCAGCTCCTTCTAATGTATGCTTTCTAGACCCTTCACCAGCTTCATTGCCCTTCTCTGGACTTGCTCCAGTACCTCAGTGTTCTTTTTGAAGTGAGGGGTCCTGAATTTATCACAGTACTCGAGGTGTGCAGAGTACTGGGGCACCATCCCTGCCCTGCTCCTGCTGGCCACACTATTCCTGATCCAGGCCAGGTGCCATTGGCCTTCTTGGCCACCTGGGCACACTGTTGGATCATGTTGGCTGTCAACCAACACCTTTGGGTCCCTTTCCACTGGGCAGTTTTGCAGTCATTCCTGCCCAGCCTGTAGTGCTGCAGGGGGTGGTTGTGACCCAAGGGCAGCACAGAAACCTTTGCCTCATCGAACCTCATGCCCTCGTCCTCAGCACATCGATCCAGTCTGTCAAGATATCAAGTATTTGCTAAAGGCTAATATTCCCTGCCCCTTCTGCCCCAAAAATGCTAAGTACACTAAAAAGACCAAAGAGAAAGCTAGAACATCTGCTTTAAGTGAGGAATTACCATCATAGTTATAGATTGTCATATAGAGAGAAATTCAGGAACAGAGATTTATTCAGGAGGATCTTTCTCTACTCCTTTTTACTTTTTCCTCCCCCAAAAGCTAAGCTTTTCCCCACAATGAGAAATAACAGAGACCAAAATTAAGAAAACAAAACTCACCCAGAAGCTATATCTATATTGCCCATTAATTTAATTCAAACTTCAAAATTTTGTAGCCTACAATAAAGTGGTACAGTTTAAACAAAATTAGATTGGTGTCTAAACACTGAATCATTTATGAGCACATTACATAAATATATTTACATTTTGTGCTACATTTTTTGCATTTGGCCTAAAATGCATCTCTGGAGTTTGAAACTTCATATTATCTTTTTTTGCAATCAAGGCCTTTGGATAATTACAGTTACTTTTACATAAAACAAAAACTCTGCAACCTTTCTAACTTATTTCTAGATGTAATTGCAATTTTTGTGTTTGTATTTTATTGCTTTGCTTCAAAATAAATAGTAAAAAACTGGCAAAAAATAACATCTAACATCTATTCTTTATGCATATTTTTTTCTTCATGCAAACTTTTGATTAAGTACCTTCAGATAGCTTTATTTGTGTAAATTTAAATGGATATGTTTTATTCAGAACTACCTATATACATGGAAAGGAATAATAATTAAATATGATAATCTCTATCCACTTGTCACTAGTGCCTGAGGTCACATAGATTCAGGTTCTTGGAAAATTATGCCTAGTTTGCACAATAGAATTACTGCAGATCTTCAAAGTTTACATTTTTATATATTTATTTATTTATTTAGGAATATCTTAGTTACAAGGAAGTAAATATAATTACATACAGAACACTGCCTTCTTGAGTTTTCAGACAACAGATAACTCAAACACACAAATAAGAGTACACTAGGGGGATTTTTTGCAACTTGCCATAATTATCAGTTATTAAATTTCAAGTGCTGATGGACATTAGAAAAAAGTAGACGAAAACATCTCCCTGTAGTCCATAATATCAACAGGATGTATCCTGCTGACAATGTCATTGACAGTTGATATATGACATCAACAGCAGCAATTTTATGGCCATTTTAATGAAAAGAAGGAAGTGGATATGACAGCTACATAGACAAAATACAGGTAGAATTCAGATACACACAGGGAAAGATCATAACAATTGTCCTAAGATCCTGTGGTGGACTTCTGAGCAGGTGAGACCTCTCAGAAGTTCTTGTGTTCAGACCATCTCATATAGAGGGCTCCCAAGTTCTGAAAGCACAGTTTTATTAGACTATAAATCAAGATAGCAAATTAAAAAAAAAAAAATTCTAAGTGACTTGGGCCATCACAATGTGGATAAAAGGATTTATACCCAACTCACCTATTGCCTCATATGTCTTTGTGAGTATATCTTGCTTCCAGGCTTGGTTTGAGTGACTCAGTAACCTTCTGTGCTGCAGTGAACTCTGCACAGCTTAGAAAGTGAGTTTTTAGAAGCTCTTCCTTCTTCATCAAAATTGACGTCTCCCTTCTCCTCTCAGCAGTCTTGCAATCGTGCTGCTTAAACTGCCTTTCCTCTAGCTCTTCCCAACATTCCTTACAGTTTCTTTTCTCTTCTGTATTTGACCAGGATCAGTAGTCACAGATGGCAAGGATCAATCTCACTTTCAAGTGGCTCTGCCTGACACAGTATTTAAGGAATGAACATAATCTAAATATATATAAAGAGGAAAAAGACACATATTACCTCTCATGATGGCCTACTAAGTTGTACTATTTATATTAAAATGGCATCAGAAATAGAAAACAAGGTAAAAAATAATGATCAGATACTGCCATTCACCGATATCCATATTTTCCATAAACACCAAAGGAATTTCATTAACACTGGAGGATGGTATGCTTTCCCATGTGTAATCCCACCCACGACTGAACTGACAATCTCTTGAAATCAGTCTGAACTCCTCCATACAACATTTCAAACACTCTTTTCAGGTCAGAAGTCATGGGTGATATACTTAAAATCACTTTCCATCCCCCAAAAGATCTTAATGAACTCTTATATACCCCACTGACATCAAAGATAATTTTGGAATTTCCCTCAGGTCTCTCATGTGGCCTCCTTGTCTCAAAGACAAGGCTTTGTGTGATGTGAATGAACCTACACTCAGTGCCTCGGGAATGCCATGCAAAGCCAGACAGGCGATTTTCTGCCAAGATCTGTCTGATTCGTTCTGTCACATTCCTTGTAGCCTAAACAAATTTAAATCATACCAAAGACAATAAAGAACAGCTGAAAATTAGTAATTTTAATGTGTAATAGAAACAGAATGAAAATTACATAAAAACAGTCACTGTTTCAATTATAAAATATGCAGACTCTGAAATCCTGTACCTAGAGATTATGAAGATTCAGGAGAGTCAGGTGAGTCACTGCTTTTGCAGATATTGTCTCCTGTATGTTTCCTGATAACATTCCCAAGCACATGAGCTCCAGATCTGATAGGGACTTGGGAGGAAATGGGGGATGGCTCACATTACAAAGTCTGCCACACAACCACTGCAGTGAAAAACTGACTCCTTGACTTCCTCACTAATGGGCACTTACAATGCTTTGGAAAGATATGAGAGTTAACACTTCCCCACATACAGACAATTGTTTTCTGTATTTCCTCTGTCTGCTTGGTCAGCTCTGAGCAGAGGCAGCTGCATGGGAATACCCAAAACCTTTTGTGAAGCTGGAGGCAGAGGGGAACATGGCACAAACACATTAGTTATGGCAAGGACCTTCCTATCATCATTTTGACCTAGATTCAGCAGAGGACTGTGGCTTAACTTTAATCCAGTAAGATGTCCTACCACATTTAAAATGGCAGATTTCACAGTTAAAATAGTGATATCTTAGATGTTCACTGTGATGGACAATAGTGAGCACCATTCCCTCCTGTGTTTTGGTTACTGTCAAAGCTGCTCACTAACAATCCCAGTAGCCAAGAATGACTTTTCCTACTTATCACAGACACATTTGGCTTCCTGCAGCTCTTAACCTTTCTAAAACTAAATCACTACACAATTAATTGATTTATCATTGTTGTCTGGGAAGAAACTAAATTGCTGGAAAGTGGAGAAGATGTCAATAACATTATCTTGGGTCAGACAGTGGCTTGGCATGGGATGTGAGTGGGCACATAAATTAATTTATGGGCATTCAGGTAAAACACTAAAGTATCTCATGGTGAAAGTATCTCATGGTAAAGCTAACTAGTAAATTTCTGCAAGGATAGGATGCCATAGGACAGTGTAAAGTTTTGATTTAAATTAATTTCTACTTGTTCTTGCTCCTAAGCTGATTCTGATATTTCTTTTGGGAAAAAAATCCCTCAGAGGAAATTAAATAATAAGTTTATTATTCATTATTCTGCCTACAAAGTGTTTTTATTTGTTGGCCATCCCTCTCTCCTTTAGCAAACTCTTCCAGAGCTCTGGCCACAGTGCAACCTGGCTGGCGTCCTGCTGGACCCAGTTACCCTGCTGTACAGACTGCAGCTCCCTCTTTCACCCATGAAACCTCAGCCTCTTGAGGTTGCTCAATAGATGCCCCCTCCTTTTTCAGTCTTTTCTCCATTTCTCCTTTTATCTCCAATACTGTAGTTTTCCCCTAACCCTTGTATTTGGTACAGGTGCCCAGGCAGTGGCCTGGCTGGAGAGGGCTGCCAGGGGTGCCTTCCCATGAGGAACACAATCTGTTCCAACCCACTCACTTCCAGGACACAGTTGAACACCTCAGCCATGGGCTGGGTGCCTCTGAGAACATGTATTTAAGAAAGGGTAAATAGTGCTGCAAGCAGTTGAGAGAGAGGAGTGAGAAAAATGTGTGAGAAACAGTCCTGCAAATACCAAGGTGAGAGAAGAAGGAGGGAGAGACAATGCTCCAGGCACTGGAGCAGAGATTTCTCTGCAACCCCCAGAGAGGACCATGATGAAGCAGATATTCTCACTGGGGAGAATACTGCACTGGAGAGGGTGTATATGCCCTGAAGGGAGATGCAGCCTGTGAAAGGACCCCTGTTGAAGCAGGGGAACAGCATGAGAAGGAAGGAGCAGAAGAGAGGAGCTGTTATAGATCAACTATAACCCCCATTTCCCATCACCCTGTAGCACTGTGGGGGAGGAAGTTTGGAGTAAGGATTGAAGGAGTGAAGTTGATGCTGGCAGGGAGGAGGGATGGGAGAAAGGTGTTTTAGTTTTTGTCTTCATTTCTCATTATCCTAATCTATTCTTAATTGGGAATAAATTAAATTAATCTTCCCCAAGGTGAGTCTGTTTTACCAATGACATTAATCAGTAAGCAATCTCCCTGTTCTTTATGTCAACCCATGAGTTTTCCACCCTGTTTTCTACCTGTCTTGTTGAGTAGGTGGAGAGGGAGGGAGAGAAGGTAGGTGGGCACCTGGCAGCCAACCAAGGTCAACCAACCACATCCCAACACCCTCCCCTCCCAAAAACTAAAGGAAAAAGAAACAAATAGGAGCACCACTCTGTTTTTCACTCTGCTCAAGTATTCCGGATTCGTTCAGCCCAGAGTAAGCCTTGTGTAAACAAAATAAAGATCCAAATTGCTGAAAATCAGGTTGATTTAATATTGTAGAAATTTGATTGCTAGTACTTTAAAATGCTCATAATTAATAATTGTTCCTTCAATATGATTACCCACAATCCTGTCTGACTTTGTTTCTTGCTAGTGGATTCTCTGGGGGCTCAGAGAAGCACTAAAGCTGTTTATAATGGGAGTATTTGCAGAAGGGATAAAGAAGTAGTGGTAGCAAAGAGGAAAAGGCCAGGGAAGATCCTTATCAAGGTCATTGCTCTTTAGCAAGGAGACCTCCTGTGCCATCACACTCTTAAATGTCATCCATGCAGAGGTCAGTGCGTGCAAAGATGACCAAGTTTTCCACATACCAGAGTTAAATTTCTACCTTGTATATTTGCTGCCTGCTCTGCAACAAAACCACATCTTTGAGTCCTCACGCCTTGTCACTCACCTATTTGCCTGCAGATTTCCTGGCTGTGGAGCAGCACATGTTTTAAAATATCTCTGGTAGGCAGTCATTCAAATCATACACCTGATCTGTCTCTGTAATTGCACCCAGAGGCATTTACCACGCTGCCCCTGATCACAGAGCTGTGTGCTGCATGCTTTGGCTCACATGGCTTTATGCTGATGCCAGGGGTCACATGGAGGCTTTTGATGATCAGTATAATGCCCAACACAACCCTCTGAACGTATCCTCTCAGTAAATAATGTAGCACTTACCTGACAAATTTATTCCAGAGATTACCTGACAAGTTTATTTCCTGCTTATGGAAGTAATTGGCACCCTCTGGTGGTGTGTGGCTCCTACTGCTTGACTGCTCTCCCCAAATGCCATAAGCAGCACCAAAAGTGTGGTACCGATTTCTGCAATGATGACAAAGTCATCTACAAGCCCTGGGAAAAGCACTGCTCGGTCCTGAGAGCAGACTCAACTACATTCAGCTGCTTAGATTTCAATCCACCATGCTGTACAAAGTAAAAAGAATTAAGAAGAAGCCATTCCTTTTTTCAGTCCCTACACATTTGAAAAACCAGCCATCCCAAAAACAGCCTGCATTTTTATCTTTTTTTTGGTTTAGGATGATGAAAGTTCATAAAAACACCATAGGCAATTAAAATGGAGTCAAGCAGGAAGATACCTGAACTATGAAATTTGCAGCTGCTTTCTTACTTTTTCTTACTGCTGTCTTCCTACAGGAAATGTTATAGTAGAATTAAGATTTAACTTTTTGTTTTGTTTTGTTTGTTGGAGGGTTTTTTTGGTTGGGTTGTTCATTTATTTTGTTGGGTTTTTTTTTCACGTTTTACAATAGCAAAGTATAATTTCACTGACAGAGCTAATTTAAATCACATTTCAGATTGGTTTGGCTGACAGGTAGGAACAAGGAAGCTGCTTTACTGGTGCCTACCCACTCATGCAGAAGATTATGTAAGCTCCCCCAAAGCACTTGTTCATAGAAAGGGCAACACACAGAACTGTACACATCACGTGTCATGTTATGAAGGGCAATAAGGCAAATATTATCAGACCTGGGGCTGTGTGTGCCCTCATTCTTTTTTCTTTTTGTCAATGGAGCATTACTGCTGACAATATTGAGAATGTCATGACCATTACTCTGACAGCACATCAACTAGTGGGGAAGAGATGACCAGTTTTTCAAAATCGTATCTTTTGCAGACAGATGTTCACATTCCTAACGTACAGGTGGGACCTGCAGTTTATTCAGTGCTGTCCCAAGAGATATTTCAGCTTCCAAGTAATAATTGGATATGTTCAATAGAAAGAATTATTTTAATCATCTTTTCCTAATGAAAAAACCCAAGTATTTTCCATAATGTCAACAGTCTTGTAAGTGTTTTCATGGAAATGCTTCAGATCACACCTTGCCTTTTCTTTTAAGAAAGGGAGCATTCAAGTGATCCAGTGGCAGGGGGATCCACCAGGTTTTGGACCCAATTTGCTTATTTCAGAAATAGGCTGATAGAGAAAGGCAATACTCATGAGTATTTCTATCATCACCCTTGATGATCACCCTTATGATGAGATGATTGCCTCTCTGTCCTTCATATACAGCAAAACTGAAATTAAGATCTGCAAGATAACTTGTATTGAGTTTGCACTGCCAAGCTTTGGTAATACCGGGGTTGCAGGGGTGGCTTCTGTGAGGAGCTGCTAGAAGCTTCCTTCATGTCCAGCAGAGACAATCCCTGTCTGCTCCAAAGGCAGACTTGCTGCTGGTCTAGGCTGGGACAATTAGAAATTATGGTAATGCCTCTGTTGATAACATATTTAAGAAGAAAGAACATAAAGGTATTGTACTGTTGTAATTGAAGACAGAGAAGAGTCAAGGGAGAATATGTGAGGGGAACAACTCTGCAGACATTAAGGTCAGTGGAGAAGGAGGGGGAGGAGGTGCTCCTGGTACCGGAACGAGGATTGCTCNACCTTGCCTTTTCTTTTAAGAAAGGGAGCATTCAAGTGATCCAGTGGCAGGGGGATCCACCAGGTTTTGGACCCAATTTGCTTATTTCAGAAATAGGCTGATAGAGAAAGGCAATACTCATGAGTATTTCTATCATCACCCTTGATGATCACCCTTATGATGAGATGATTGCCTCTCTGTCCTTCATATACAGCAAAACTGAAATTAAGATCTGCAAGATAACTTGTATTGAGTTTGCACTGCCAAGCTTTGGTAATACCGGGGTTGCAGGGGTGGCTTCTGTGAGGAGCTGCTAGAAGCTTCCTTCATGTCCAGCAGAGACAATCCCTGTCTGCTCCAAAGGCAGACTTGCTGCTGGTCTAGGCTGGGACAATTAGAAATTATGGTAATGCCTCTGTTGATAACATATTTAAGAAGAAAGAACATAAAGGTATTGTACTGTTGTAATTGAAGACAGAGAAGAGTCAAGGGAGAATATGTGAGGGGAACAACTCTGCAGACATTAAGGTCAGTGGAGAAGGAGGGGGAGGAGGTGCTCCTGGTACCGGAACGAGGATTGCTCTGCAGCCTGTGGTGAAGGCCATGATGAAGCAACTGTGCCACTGCAGCCCATGGAAATCCATGGGGATGCAGAGAGCCACAGCCCATGAGGAAGACCCACACCAGAGCAGGTGGCTGCCTGAGAGGAGGCTGTGAACCCATGGGAGGCCCATTGGAGAAGCCTGTCCTGAAGGACTGTACCCCATGGAAGAGTGACCCATGCTGCAGCAGTTTGAGTGGAAGACTGTGGGATGGATGCACTTTGAAGCAGTTTGTGTAGATCTGTTGTTCCTGAGATGGACTCACATTGGAGAAATTCATGGAGAACTGTCTCTCATGGGAGGGACCTCATGGTGGACCAGGGGAATGAGTCCTCTCCTTGAGCAGCAGGAGAAACAACATTTGATCACTGACCATAACCCCCATACTCATCTCCCTGAATCAGTGGGGGAGGAGCTAGAGCTTGGGAAGGAGGGAGGGATGGAGGAAAGGTGTTTTTAAAGTTTTATTTTACTTCTCATTATCCTGTTCTGATTTTATTAGCAAGAAAATAAATTAATATCTGTAATTTGAACCTGCTTTGCCCCTGACAGTATTTGATGAGCAATCTCTCTCATGGTTCTTATCTCAACTCAGGAACCTTTCAGTATATTTTCTCTCTCCTGTCCAGTTGCAGAGGGAAGTGAGAGCAGCTTTGGTGGGTGCCTGGCATACAGCCAAGGTTAACACACTACACTTGTAGGCTGTCTACATCAAGCTTCTACTGCCAATTTATTGTCCTCCTAATACAACCATCTTCCACTAAGCTCTGGAATTTATTTTTGTAATTAATATTTTCCACTTAATTTTAATAAATTTCATATCACAGAAAAAAGGTATAGGTCAGAAAGTGTCTTTGAAAGTCACATGGAAAAGATTCTTATTCCAAAAAGAGCTAACTTCAAAGGTATTTGAGGCCTCTCATTGATCAAGATTCTTCCAATTCAACAATATATTGCAAGATATTTCTTAAAGAAATGCAAGAATTCATAGAAAAATATTTTCTTTCCTTATCCTTGAAACTTTTCCTTTTGGACAGCATTTTGTGAGACTTGTGTCAGAAAATAAGCTGTATTTATAGAATGAATCAGAATGTGTTTGATTAGAAATGACCTTAAAGATCATCTACTTCCAATCACACTGCCATGGGCAGGGATGCCATGCACTTGTTCAATTGGCTCAGGACTTCATCTAACCTGGCCTTGAACACTTCCAGGGATAGGACCTCCACAGTTTCCCTGGGCAAACCATTCCAGTGCTTCACCACCTCCTGATTAAAGAATTTTTTCCTAATATCTGACCTAAACCTACACTTTGTTTAATACCAGTGCCCCTTTGTTAAACCCTGGTCACTTAAATCAAGGGCTAAACCAAGTTTCTTTTTTTTAGATGTAAAGGAAGAATACTGACCAGATACCCTGAAGAGGTAAAAGTCACACAAATGTTTATTGGTAAATTATGGAAAATCAAGGAATTTTGGCAAATAATTTAGTACAACACAGCAGAGACTTAACCCACTCAACACAGAAATCTCTAAACACATTCAATGTTACATTACTTGAAAAGAGTTAGAAGAAGAAAGGNCGAGGCTTCAGCAGCCACGCGGTCCAGTTGGAACTGGGAGAAATGAGTTCGGATCTCGGGATCCCCAGGTGAAAAGAGTTCCTCTCTCAGTAAGATATTAACAGGGCACCAACCTTTGCGGCCGCGGCAGGAGAAACAGACTGGGCTGGACCGCGGTGACGAGCGAGCTCCTTCCCCGGACACAATACACCGTCCCCCTCCCAAAGCCGAGAGCAGCAGCAGCCCCAGCCCGAGGCCGGGGCTCTGGAAGGCCGAGCCAGCGAGCGGGACCGGGCTGTGTCCCAGCCCCCACCAGCTCCACCCCCCGCGGGGTCTCTGTCCCTCCCTGAGGAACCCCCAGACAGGGAGGGGCTGCACCCACATGGCCGCCGGGCTCAGCCACATCTATTGTTTCTCCTTAATTATCAAATATTAGCCTTTCTAAGGAGGAAAAATTTTGCTAAAAAAAGTCGACAGGGTAAAAAACAGAAAGACAGGAAATATATAGGACAACATAGACATGGCTACCAACTCCTGGGTTCTAGCAATATAATGGGTAGAAAACTCCAAGATGAAGGTAGGGTGAAAGAGCAATATGCTTGCCTTGTGGACAGCCTTCTTAAAATCTTGGCCCATCCTGGACCTTCCAGTCACTCAGCCACTCAGGGGCTGGGTCAGGCAACACTGGGGGGCTGCCTCCACTGTGCTACTATTGACAGACTCTGAGGGGCTGGGGGATATAGGGGGCAGGGCACTACTTCACCAGAGCAAGACCTGACCCACCCCTACCACACATTCCAAGATGTCCCTAAACAGATCACCTTTTCCAATCTCTGACACCCTTGTCCTATCGCTATCTGCCTGTATAAAAAGTCACTCTCCCTCCTTCCTATCTGCTGCCTTAAGGTACTGGAAGGCAGAAATGAGGTCTCCCCAAAGCCAGAGTCTCCCCAGGCTTAGCAATCCTTGTTGTCTCAGTTTGTCTTCATGGCAGAGGTTCTCCATCCCTCTGATCTTTTTATGGCCTCCTCTGGACCTTCTCTAACAGATCCATATCTTTCATGTGCTGGGGACCCCAGAGTTGGACACAGTGTACTAAATGGAGTTTCACAAGGGCTAAGTAAACAGGTGGAATCACCTTTCTTGACCCACTGGCCACATCTTTTCTTATGCAGCCTCAGATGTACTTGCCCTGCTGGGCTGTGAGCACAGAGTTGGCTCATGTCCAGTTGTTCATCCACAAGAACCCCCAAGTCCTTCTCTGCAGGAATTCTTTCAATAAATTCTTCTCCCAGTCTGTACTCATGTCTGGGTTTGCCATGACCCAAGCGTAGCACCTTGAACTTGGACTTGTTGAATTTCATGAAAGTCTCATGGGCCCACTTCTTGAGCTCTTCCAGGTGCCCAGATGGCATCCTATTCTTCTTTGTTGTGTCAACTGCACTGCTCACTCAGCTTCATGTTATTTGCAAACTTGCTGGGTGTGCATTTGATCCTACCATCAATGTCATCCAGTCCCATGGGCTTGTGGCTGTTTAACACCATCAAGTGGTCCTGAACCTGCTATTCAATTACAGTGATAGGGGCTTCTCTGCCCCCACACTCATGCAGAGGATCAGGAACTTGAGAGAAGTAGGAAGCCTGGGGCAAAAATCTCAGTGAGTGCTTCAGCATTCCAACCAGTGGTCACCAGTTTACCTTTCTTGTTTCTCAGGGGGGTACACTGTGCTTGGTCTTTCTTTTCTGACCTATGTACTTATAGAATCCCTTTTTTTAACTCTTTATGTTATTTGCCAATTCGTACTCCAGCTCTGCCTTGACTTTCCTATCCCCCTCCCTATATATTTAAAACATATCCCTGTACTCTACTGAGGTCACCTCTTTCTGCTTCCACTGTCTGTGCATTTCTTACTGCTGAGTTTGAGAGGCAGATCTTTGCTCATCCATGACAGTTTCGGGCCTACCTTGCTCCATTTCCTACACACCAGGACACAGAGCTCTAATGCTCTAAGAAAAGTGGCCTTAAAAACCTGACAGCCTTTTGTCCTCAAGGACAGTTTCACAGAAAATCTCATTCTCATTCACCAACTCCTTAAACAGCTGGAAGCTTACTCTGACAAAATTCAGGGATTTGACTTGTCTCCTCATTATTTATCACTTTTGGGGGCTCAGTTTTGTCTTCATTCTCTCTTCCAGCAGTGACATCCAATCCAACACAAATGAGCTGAAATTAGAAGTTCCAATAAAGGAACACTGAAAAGGTTGCACAGAACAAGTCCTGGTAGGCCAGCACTACTTTCATATGGATCAGGTATGCTTGAAAAATGCTTCATGAGTAATTTCTAATGGTNCTTTCTAAGGAGGAAAAATTTTGCTAAAAAAAGTCGACAGGGTAAAAAACAGAAAGACAGGAAATATATAGGACAACATAGACATGGCTACCAACTCCTGGGTTCTAGCAATATAATGGGTAGAAAACTCCAAGATGAAGGTAGGGTGAAAGAGCAATATGCTTGCCTTGTGGACAGCCTTCTTAAAATCTTGGCCCATCCTGGACCTTCCAGTCACTCAGCCACTCAGGGGCTGGGTCAGGCAACACTGGGGGGCTGCCTCCACTGTGCTACTATTGACAGACTCTGAGGGGCTGGGGGATATAGGGGGCAGGGCACTACTTCACCAGAGCAAGACCTGACCCACCCCTACCACACATTCCAAGATGTCCCTAAACAGATCACCTTTTCCAATCTCTGACACCCTTGTCCTATCGCTATCTGCCTGTATAAAAAGTCACTCTCCCTCCTTCCTATCTGCTGCCTTAAGGTACTGGAAGGCAGAAATGAGGTCTCCCCAAAGCCAGAGTCTCCCCAGGCTTAGCAATCCTTGTTGTCTCAGTTTGTCTTCATGGCAGAGGTTCTCCATCCCTCTGATCTTTTTATGGCCTCCTCTGGACCTTCTCTAACAGATCCATATCTTTCATGTGCTGGGGACCCCAGAGTTGGACACAGTGTACTAAATGGAGTTTCACAAGGGCTAAGTAAACAGGTGGAATCACCTTTCTTGACCCACTGGCCACATCTTTTCTTATGCAGCCTCAGATGTACTTGCCCTGCTGGGCTGTGAGCACAGAGTTGGCTCATGTCCAGTTGTTCATCCACAAGAACCCCCAAGTCCTTCTCTGCAGGAATTCTTTCAATAAATTCTTCTCCCAGTCTGTACTCATGTCTGGGTTTGCCATGACCCAAGCGTAGCACCTTGAACTTGGACTTGTTGAATTTCATGAAAGTCTCATGGGCCCACTTCTTGAGCTCTTCCAGGTGCCCAGATGGCATCCTATTCTTCTTTGTTGTGTCAACTGCACTGCTCACTCAGCTTCATGTTATTTGCAAACTTGCTGGGTGTGCATTTGATCCTACCATCAATGTCATCCAGTCCCATGGGCTTGTGGCTGTTTAACACCATCAAGTGGTCCTGAACCTGCTATTCAATTACAGTGATAGGGGCTTCTCTGCCCCCACACTCATGCAGAGGATCAGGAACTTGAGAGAAGTAGGAAGCCTGGGGCAAAAATCTCAGTGAGTGCTTCAGCATTCCAACCAGTGGTCACCAGTTTACCTTTCTTGTTTCTCAGGGGGGTACACTGTGCTTGGTCTTTCTTTTCTGACCTATGTACTTATAGAATCCCTTTTTTTAACTCTTTATGTTATTTGCCAATTCGTACTCCAGCTCTGCCTTGACTTTCCTATCCCCCTCCCTATATATTTAAAACATATCCCTGTACTCTACTGAGGTCACCTCTTTCTGCTTCCACTGTCTGTGCATTTCTTACTGCTGAGTTTGAGAGGCAGATCTTTGCTCATCCATGACAGTTTCGGGCCTACCTTGCTCCATTTCCTACACACCAGGACACAGAGCTCTAATGCTCTAAGAAAAGTGGCCTTAAAAACCTGACAGCCTTTTGTCCTCAAGGACAGTTTCACAGAAAATCTCATTCTCATTCACCAACTCCTTAAACAGCTGGAAGCTTACTCTGACAAAATTCAGGGATTTGACTTGTCTCCTCATTATTTATCACTTTTGGGGGCTCAGTTTTGTCTTCATTCTCTCTTCCAGCAGTGACATCCAATCCAACACAAATGAGCTGAAATTAGAAGTTCCAATAAAGGAACACTGAAAAGGTTGCACAGAACAAGTCCTGGTAGGCCAGCACTACTTTCATATGGATCAGGTATGCTTGAAAAATGCTTCATGAGTAATTTCTAATGGTGGAAATGAAACAACATCCTCTTCTTTAACAGATGATAGGATGTGAATGTCCTCATTTACCCTAAATCCTCTCTGCCACCAGATAGGCTCTCTAAATTTTATTTACTAAGATTGTGTTAGCCTCCACGGTGGTTAAAAGGACAGAATTTAAGGCCAAGGTTTCAATCTTGCTGTCCTCCACCTCAGGACAAGGAGGAACTGGAAAACAGCCTATTTCTTATGCAAGGTAATAATTCAGCTACTGATTGAACAGTTTAAGGATGATCATATTTCTAAAAATTCCCTAATTCTAATTAAAACTAAATCTAAAAAATTAATTGCTCTTCATTTAAATATTTACAATATAATTTAATCTCTGGCAGCATTAAATACGATGCAATATTCATTTTGTATTTACATCAATATATTTTATTCTGTGAAGTTTTCATGTGTTCTGCACTGCAGCTTACCACAGCAGTGGTTTGAAATTGCCTCAGAACATGAATTTTAAAGTCTCTTCATGCAGTATGTGGTCTTTAGAGTCAATTAAGTTGAGAGGGAGAATTCCAGAACTGCCAGTTAAGACTTAAGGTTGGTGATATTCTTTGCTAATGTCTGTCAGTTGTCCTCAGGTCTTTCCTCCCTCATTCCTTCCCATGAATATGCATGTCTATTTTACTTCATTTGGTAAGGAAAATTTAATGTGCTGTTTGTCATATTTGATTTTACTTTCTATTTCACATTTTCTTCTCGGGTGCATATACTATTTATATTGAATGCAGACCTCAGCTGTAGTTACAATAGTCATTTGGAAATTACTCTTTTCCATAATGTCAGCAATTATCTACTGAACTTAATTTCGACTATAGAGAAGATGAGGATCAAATATATAACAATACACACATACAGAAGAAAACATGAAATCTTTTTTATCTGAAACCTACAATTCTTTTTTGCACATCTGTGAATAAAGGAACTTTTCATCCAGCTGACAGATCTAGAACAAAATGAAATTAAGGTATATATTTGAACATAGGGCACTGTATGTCATACATGACACTTGATCAGTCTCTCTCCCCTATGGGTCTTTGGATATGGGAATCCTTTGCTGTGTTTAAGTTTTTGTAGGCATGTCCTTCTAAGGAATAGAGATGTAAAAGCCACTTTCTGGAAGACCCACCAGGCCAATCCAGCTATTTTACCTTCCCCTCAAAAACTATCAATTTAACCTTTCAACAGAACCTTGTTAATTTTCATGGCAAGATCCAATAAGCCCAGCCCAGTTCAATCTCTTTCCACCATAGGTTATATATGAGAAAGAGGTTTTGATTTTTTGATCTCTTTGTTCCAGACCTGATAATTTATAGCTATAGCAATTTGTAGGATAGACACCAGTATGTATTTAAGGCAAGAATATACAGGGCCAGCCAGCTTTGTGTTGGTCTGGTGGGGGCTGCATGGTTGTGATTACAGTTAGGGATGAGGTTAGGATTGAGTCAACAGACACCTCTGTATTTAGGTGTCTTTACTTCATACAGGTCACTGTGCCTGAAACCAAACAGGTTTTAGGATCTGTCCATGCAAGCCTCCCTGTTCAAACTTTTATTTGAAGCACTGATTGACTCTTGACTCAAGTGTTTCCATGTGATAAACACCATAGGACTTGATGCCACTGTATAAATTAGGTATAAAATTTATCTTGGCAAACTGGGGTCATCACTGTAAGGATGAGGCATTGGAAGGCTCCTGAGGAAACAGCAGCAGCTACCACATGTTTTTCTTCTCTTGTGCAACCCAGTAACTTAAACACATTGGAGACTGTCCATGCACTCCTTTTTTTTTTTATAATGCAAAAGTCCAGCATGTTTTATGGAAGTCTATAAGACCTTGGGATTTTTATAAAGATTATAAACTGTTACTCTTTGCCTATTTCCATTCACTTTATTGTACCCAGAAATCACATTGTTTCAACATTTCACCTCAATTCTATCACTGGTAAGGCGCTATATTTTGATTGTGTTATCTTTTTTAATAAATCAAAAACCTATTTCTCTCACCACTAACCAAGCTCTATTGCAGTGATATTTGTACATTAGACACAAAAATAATTTTTAAATGAGAATTGATTGCTTGGGGGTGAGAACTTTGAATGAAATGATCAGGGAACAACTATCACCAGCTATTTTCCAGTGCATAAATTCATGTCCTTCCTGCATTCATCTATATTCTATCCAGACAAAAATATCAAAAGGAAAATTTGGGTTAGCATATAATTCACATTACCTTGAATTTCCCGTAAAGGAGTGTTTTTTCCATGATTGTGTTTAAACAAGTTCCTTTTCTTTGCCATTAGGTGTCTCTGTTATACTTTGTAAACCACCAAATACCGTAGGACTTTTTCAGTGTTTCCTGACTTTAAGTACAAGTCAGGATTCTTTTTATCCTTCTCTCTTATGCTTTTATTTGGGATCTTTAAAGAGAATAACTAACGAGGAAAAATTCTGCAGTGTTGCATCCCAACACAGAGAAGTAAGGAATTTCTTAATGCTCGTTTGTCAGAGTACAAATAAAATTAAAAGCATCAATTAAAAGCTTTCCCCCTCAGTATAACTCTTGCTCAAGTCAAGAAAAACTCAGAGATAAGGTCTTATAAAGATGAAGTATCCATTGTCTACTGAATCTCTATGCCCTCACAACCTCTATACCATCATGCAATTATTGACTGATTTTCTAATGAAAATATATGAAGTTTTATTTTTTCTGAATTACAGCTATTTATAATTTTAATATTTTTCTAGAATGTAAACCATCCAGCTAAGTTTATGAAAGATGCATCTGTACTACTGAGAAAAAGCATTAGGAAAACAGAAAGGGCTGTAAGACAGCATCTCTTAGGAACTCCTGTTACTTTGCAATAAGAAATTAATCAATGCTGCCCAATCAAAACAGAAATCTTAGAAAATAATCCTGACACAGGTCACAACGAGAAACAAGAGTTTTTCATAATAATCTGTATTATCTTGGCACAAGGAAACCTCACCTGCCAGATTCTTCAAAGACACATGATCTGCCTAAGTATTAGGTAGCTCCTAAGCAAACATCAGCAGCCCACGGTACTTTCTGAGGAGTGACAGACAGTGTGACAGCAATTCCAGCTGTGGGCTGGTGCAGACCTGATTAACCTGTCAAAAGTACTTCTAGAGTTTAGATGGCTGGTCTAGGAGGAAATCTAGTCATATTCTGGTTTGCATATTTTTATTTTGGTGTGTCTTTTTTTTGCTGGGTCTGGGGACTGAGCTAGAATCTGTGCCTGACTGTATAACATGAACAAAATTGGTACATGCATCCTCACTGCAAATCCTTTTTCCTTTATGGATTCTGGGACCATTAAAATCAGGCTTATTCTTACAAACCACCCAAACTTGCAAGCAGTTGCAAAATCTGATGTATAAGTTATAAAAAAGAGTTTATTTCATCCAGGACTCATCAAGAGGTGATAAATGTGAATTCCACAAAGTGCGTTTTATGAAAGCCACTTTTCAGAGAGGAAACACATTTTAGTGTCAACTGAGTAGATGCTTTATGTTGTAGAAAAAACAGCTTAGTGTTCCATCTGTTACTTTTAATAGCACATGAACAACATGAATTGTAGTTAATACTGTTGATGTAAAATATAAGAGGGATGTTATAAAACTGCTCACTGACAGATATAAACATGTTTTGAAATATGAATGAGCTCAATAAATTCAATATGCAACTTTTACCAGCCAGCTGTTCTCAAAAGATAAGGCAGCAAAAGATTTTTAATGAACACCATGCTAGGCAAATGCAAGCTCATTTCTCTGGCCCACATGATGATGGGAGAAGCATTTCCTATCTAAAGCACACATGGAATGACATTTTCATTTAACCCCTTCCACCCTGGAGGAAATAATTATATCTTGTACAGAGCAATATGAGAAGTGGAATGAAAATGTCATCATGCATATGTGTCTATCTATCTATCTATCTATCTATCTATCTATCTATCTATCTATCTATCTATCTATCTATCTATCTATCTATCTATCTCTATGTTTGTACTTATCTCCTTAGAAGAGATCCTGTGACAAAGATTTTTTAACAAAGGTGTCCAGAAAAATCCAAATAGTCCTTCTTCATTTTTTGCTCACCATATGATGGATGCTACAATGAGGTTAGTTAACACAGGTCTTGGCTCTGTAAATGCTCATGTACTGGGACATGGCACATGAGTAACAGCCCAGCCAGTGAAGAGAACAGCTGCCTTTGACAAGCTCAGTGTTGAATCACAAAGGAGTGAATCTTTATTACAGCCACTTCTTTTTAAAACTGAACATTATACACTTTCTATATAATATGCACTTTCAACTCTTTGGATGATCAAAATGATTATTTAAGAATTTTATTCATAATATTGTCATTAGAATAGCCACGTTTCCCTTCTGCCAGATGGTATCTCATTTCTTTTAATATCTGTGAAATGTTCTTTCTCATCCTGAGTGGTTCAAGAAAACAGACAAAACCGTTTCTTGACAGAGAACAAGTCTCACAATCCTGTAAATATTTTCTACTAGTATTTGGCCTTTTTCTGGGGAACTTTTGCTAGTTTTGCTGATCCATCTTGAACACCAAGTTCTTTTTATCTTCACTAATCCGAAATCATAGAACATAAAAAAGGGCACATAATTAATGCCATTTAATTTTTAAAGATTCTTCAGATTTCATTGAAAACATGCAATTTATAAATCATCACAGGTTTTAATTCACTGTTCCTGTGTATTACTCATCCATGATGAATTATGTTCTTGTTAAATAGAGCTATACTAATTTCTGGCCCAATTAGTTTTCTCCACCTATGCCGAACATTGGTCAATAATAATAGTGTAAGCTATCTCTTTGGGTTAATTTAGCACAAAATTACTATCAAAATTGTCAGAAGCAAGTGGCAAGACCATATTACAGAATTTGGAATCTCTGTAGTCTGATCTGGTCCCTTTGATTCCCTTTATAATATTTGCTTTTTTTTTTAATTTAAACTTGTTTGAAAGTATGGGTGTAAATTGATAAATTAAGCCAATGGTGGCAGCAGTAGATTGAAATGTGGCACTCGAATTTGCTTCTCTGGGAGTAGAGTGTTAGCAAGTTTGTGAAAGTCTAGTGCATACAAATTTGTCTAATTTAATCTAACTTATACACACCCTACATTTTGACTGCTGAATCTAAACTGTAAATTTACATGTTTGAAGATTTTTATCTCAAGAGAACTGTTCTTGAAATGTCAGGGTTTTATTTTCATGTGGCAAGTGTGCCTTGTCCTGCTTTGCCTTATTTTTATAGAGCTCTCAACTTCCACAGTATTGATCAAATTAACATTTCTTTGAAAGAATTCCAAGGAGCCCTCTAATGTTCTTGGCAGTTCCATCACTAATAAAATTGTTTATTTTCAGATGGCAAGGACTAACTTTATATCTTCAGTAGGAGGCATAATGAGACAAGTAACAAAATGTTTTTCAATAATGTAAGTCAGTATTGCATGTTATAGCTCCATGTCCAGGGACAGGTCATCATAGGGACAATAGCTTTAATTAACAACAAGGAGACATTGATACACAAATATCCTATCTTAAATCCTGTCATCAGTAATGACAGTAACCATATTCTATTAGATCTTTCCTGGATTTTATTTCTGTAGAAAATCACACTCTATCAAAAGGAAAATTAATATCTAACTTTAAAGGAAACAAACATGCTCAGAATTATATTAGCATTACTCCTATTCTGTGTTTAAATTCAGGTATGTAGATTCCTTCCAGGAACTGTTGCCTCATATGACAAAAATTTTGCTCATGGTTTTTGAAATCTTAAGCCATTTCTTTACATGATAGCCATGGACAATTTTAAATTTCACTATTACACAGATACAATTTACTGAGTGTAGGTGAATGTGCATTTATTCAATAAACTTTTAAAAATCATACTGAGAGAGTTTTCCATAAATTCACAGTTATCAGATATGCACAAGGTTCTCTCAGTCTTCTGTCCTGACCACAGTGCTGTACCCAAACATGTGTCTCACTAAAGCAGTAGTTACAACAGAGGCAACGGAGAAATTCTGTAACAAACTAGCTTAAATATGTAGGCATACATATACATATAAAATTCTGCTTGGAAGTGATTCCTTGAAGCAAATGAAATCATCCTTCAGCTTTGAAAGGGGCTTTGGATTTACTGAGCAATGCTATAAAGCAGAAAGATTTATTATTTTAATTATATAAGACAGTAGCAATTGTTTCTGGTGCAAAACAAGTCCAAAAGTCAATGTTACTTGAATGAATAAATGGATTAGACTGTGGTCTGCTTGTTGGTTAATTTACACACCAGTCATACCATTTTATACTTCATATAGAGACATAGTTCTTTCTTCACATTAGAAAAAATGTGATATTGCTCCACTGCT
The DNA here is from genome assembly GCA_013398075.1 of Notiomystis cincta. Taxonomy (NCBI): domain Eukaryota; kingdom Metazoa; phylum Chordata; class Aves; order Passeriformes; family Notiomystidae; genus Notiomystis; species Notiomystis cincta. The sequence continues at coordinate 208,014 of VZRX01004254.1, read as the reverse complement.
TAACAGAAATTCCCAAAATTTAGAAAGAATTGACTGATAAGTAAAAAAAAAAAAACAAAACCAAAACCAAAAACCAAAACCAAGTTCAAATAGGCTGACATCATAAAATTGATATTAATAGATTCCACTGATAGCATTGCTTTACTAGTTTGATTTAAAATAGCAAAATAATTATTGGAGCTCTTTGTACATAGTGATTTTGACACTGGTCCCATACTTATATTCAGGAGTACTGAGCATACTGTATTTCCTTGATTTAATATCATATCAACTTTAAGTAATGCCAAGGATGGTCTTTTTACTGTTTTTGAGCTTCAAGTCAAACAGCTCTCTCCCAGTTTGTTTCTCAGGATTTGCAGATCCTTACATATTCTGCTGTGGATCAGAGGCAAAAAATTATTACAAACTACCTTAGGGATCTATAAATCTGTGCCAACCAGAGTCATGTTATTTCAAAAACATGTGACACCTCAAAAATATTTGACATGTATTGGTCCATTTCATAAAAATCTAGAAATATATTTTCCAATATTTTTTCTGTATGATAAAGAAATATATATTTAAAGGTATCAAAAGCAGATGTTTGTAGGCTTTTATAGAGAGGAAGATATGAGCCTTAGCCCTCATTTTTTCTGTCACTAATAAAGGTTGTGTCTAAAGCTAACAACCATTCTATTCTATTATTTTTTTCTTTTAAGCTTTAAATGTGAATTACATTTTTTTTTTATTTCTAGGCTTAAGGCAATTATTATTAAGCTAAAACTTCTGTGGATGTTCTTTTAGCATTCAGTGTGTTACTGTTCTTGAATGGTTAAATGCCAAAACTCAGAAAATTTATAAACTAATGGCTCAGAGAGTTCCTAACCATTTGGGAAAGTAAACAAATCAAATAAGCAGGAAACAACAAAAACACAGATAAGCAACCAAACTCCTCCAAAATGGTAAATTTCTATTCTTGTCCATGCAACTAGGATTTAAGATTCAGGACTTAGTTTTGGTAAAGACTTTTCAGAAGTTTGGGGTTCTTTTCCCAGATATGCTATACAGTTCTCAAAATCTGAAATAAGTGGCATGTTGTCTTACAACTGTTGAATTCATGTAACTTCTAATTAGTCTGATGTGACCAGTAGTAATAATCTAGAGGAAACAGATTTTATATGGTCAAAAAGTACAGAGGCAAATGTCCCTTTAAAAATTTACAGAATGTCTCATTTAGAAGATTTATTAGAGATCTAATTACTTGACTTCTCCATATTAGCCATTCTTTTCATTGCCCTCCATGGAAGGTGGATGGAAGGAAATAGTTCAGGTGCATCACCTTCCACACACTCCTTCACACCTGACCTTGGTCAGAATGCAAATGAAAATATCCCTCAGCAAGACATGAGCCTAATGTGTGGGAAGGATTGTTTAATTTTGATTCTCTTTCAGCAGAACAACCCCAGTGAAAGCTCTCTTTGCTGTGAGTTCCAAAGACAAGAGCTGCTCCACTCATCTGAATGCCACAGCAGGCCAAGGGTGCCTGCAGATGAAAGGCATATGCTGAATTTTGGTTGCTGGACAGATATTTTTCTGATGCAGGACCTGGATCTGGTGTTTCCAGTAGCTTTTCTTTTCTCTATTTACTCATCATAACATACTCACCTACAAGAATGTCCTCTCCTTTCCCTGGGCAGGGTCTTAGCAACAGCACTGGAACTAGCCTTTAGTCAATCACAAATATTTTCTACTCCAGCATTGCTACAGAAGTGTATCTCCCTAAGAGCAACCATCACAGTACTGACAAGAAAGTTATTTTTTTATTAGAACCAAGCAAGGCACACCAACACATTCAGTAAACCATGATTTCATGTAGGTTCTGAGGCCTGTTGGCTCCACAGACAGCAGGAGGGATAATGCTTTCATTTCTATCCCATCAGCATTATAGAGCATATGCCTGCCCAGCTTGTCTGGTAGACACCAGTGGAGTTTTGCCCTTGACAGCTCCTGTTTATACAGATGGTTTTAAAAATTTTACTGAAAGAGAAAACAGCCTGCACTGTAGGAAGCACCTTACATAGGAGCCAAGACTTAACAAGGAAAACTATTTTCATCATTCTCTCCTGTTCATCTGGAAAATTTGAGGAAAATTTGACTGTTGGCCTTAAAACTAAATTTAAACTTATTTTTGTCTGTTATATTTAGACATGTCAAGAATTTTTTTGACATGATATTTTGAAGATCCTGTTTAAGCAATTTATTAGAGACCTGGTTATTTGACTTGTCTATATTAGTCAGGTTTTTCATTCCTCTCCAAGTGGATGGAAGGAAATAGTTTAGGTGAATCACCCTTCACATCTTCACCCTTGCCTTTGGATGGAATGAATCACTCTCTAGAGAAGCTATGCCTTCCTGCAGGCTGCAAGGGAAACCAAGAAAAGCCAGATATAGATAAACTATACATGGAACCAGAATTTCATTCCAGAATCACATTGAAGTTAGAGAAAAAATTCCCATCACTGTCAGCTGCATTTGGGCCTCCATCCTTTGTCATGGGAACTGACAGCTGTAGGATTACTGCCACCAGCCCTACAACAGTAATGTTTCTCTGCAAAATATGCATTTCTTGTAAAGGTGCAGGTGGTGGAAATTCTGGTAGCTGATTTTCCTGATACAGAATATGATTCATTCTCATACACTCATAAAAACAGTCCTGTCCCAGCTCTCTGCATTCATACTTGGCTATTTCAAACCCCTACCCTCAAAACAAGCAGAGCCATATAGAAGAGCTGCCACTAACTTTTACCTTTCCATCTGCAGTGACTGTACATACCTGGGATGAAATCTGACCTTTGTGAGCCTTTTAGAATTGACTTCAGCAAGACTGAGAGCATGTCCCACAAAAGCTCCCCTATTCTGTGGGCTAAAAGCCTAAGCTAAAAAAGAGGTATACAGAATAAAAATAAAATATGTGCAAATACTTAATTGCACACCTTACACTTCTTTTCACATCAGAACATGCTCACCTCATCTGCAGTTCATAAAAACTGCTCATAGTACATATCTTGCCATTGCATACATGACACTTCTGTTTGCTGACAATAATTATTCAACAGCAACAATATATAAACCAACTATAACAAGATAGACAGATTGATGGCCAGAAATTAAAATAAAGAGTTTTCAGAAATTAATAGGCCATGCCATTATCTGGGAAATGGAACTAAAAACACCTTTATGCTTTTCTCATCTTTATGAATTCTAATGATAAAATTAAATACTTAAAAAACCCCTTACAGTAAATTTGTGAACAAATGAAACTGCTATATTCGGAAAAGTTTTAAGGATTGGTGCTGTATGAATATCATAGAGTCATGTAAACACACCATCATGTCCATTAAATCATAGAAATCAGAAAAAAAAATATGCCTAACCTTAGAATAGTCAAATTCAGACCATAAACCTTGAAACAATATCCAAAGAAAATTTTCCTTATGTCAGTGATGGGCAGTGTACAAGTTTGAGGAGAAAATGGTTGTTATCTAATGTTTAATGTATCTTTTTTCCTACATTATTACATATCATCCAAATTTTTGCCTGTACAGGTTTCACAGCAACACAAACACCTTTAAAGTAAGTTTTGTGCAATCTATTCGATGAAGTCAATCTGCAGTGATTAGAATTTTTTTTTGAACCATAGCTCAGTCAACTTAAGATGAAATGCAATAATGACTCTGTTTGGCAGTACTCTGATGAAAGCTTTACTGAAACAAATGGATTTTTTTCTTTGTTTCCAGTAGATTTTTAGGCACAGCACCTGTGGTACTTGGAAGTAATTCACTTCATTAGGGAAGACTGCATTAGCCCAGGGAAAATTGCAATGAAAGAGATGTAAGGTGAGAGGTTGACAAGTTAAAGACAGAGGTTTGTTTATCAGGAGAGGGGGCAAAGCCCTGTTCTGATGAAAGAAGTAAAAGGTAACCAGACATCACTAGAGCCATAGTGTGTTCAGTTTATGCATAAGCATCTGGCCAGTAGCTGCTTTGGTGAAGGTACTCTGTAGAATTGGAGTTGTGTCCCTGCTGACAGTGTACTGAGAAGTTATTGGGTACATCTGAGAGCCATTTAAATGCAAATATAATGTGAGTTTGTCAGTGACTAAAAACAATCTTCCAGGCAATAGCATTAGTAATTAGAAACCATCTGGTATCATGAAATCTTACAATACTTTCAGTATTTCCACGGGCCAAAAGGATGTAATTTATCTCCTATGACAACAGAAACACCTATGCTCTCTGTCAGTGCTCTGACAATTAATATGCGAAATCAGATCCATCTTGATGTTTTTTCTCTGGGCCAGTCCTGGAAAATAAATAAATGAGAAGTCTGAAAGAGAGAGTGCCATAAACTTCACAAAGGAAATTTAAAGAGAACACACAAAAAGAGATGAGTACCTAAAAAGATGAAGGAGCTCTGTTGAAAACTTTGCCTCCTTTTTACCTGATAAGAATATGAACCTGATTATTATTTTCTGATCTTTACAAGTTTGGGGGTTAGAATTTTCATGCTGCGGAGACAAAAATAAAAATATTCTCATCTGTCTTTCAAAACCTAAACTACCCTTCATCATTTTTGTTTTTAAGATAATATACCCTACAGAATGTATGGGCAGGTTATTCTTTATTAAAAATAAATCAATAACATCTCACCTTCAATCTTCTTCTGAGAAATTAAGTGATAGTTGAATACTGAAAAAAGATAATTTTAAATTTAAATTGGTAATTGCAGTAATTGTCTTCTTCAATACCATGTTCGCGTGACATTTACAATTGTCAATTTCACTTGGCAGTTTGCATGAGTTGAAAATACAGAACTTCAGCTTCAAAGTTTATTAGTGGTAACCAGTTATTAAGGATATGGAAGAAAGCAAAATTAAAATATTGCAGTTTGAGAATTTCAACAGTTAGGGAAATAACAGGAGAGGCCCACTGTAACCACAAAAAATTGCAGTTTTTATAACACAATGAGACACAATGCGTCTGTGTTGCTATCAAAATGAAGAGGTGGTGGTTGATCCACTGCAGTTCTGATCTGAATAATGCAGGTTTCAAGACTGGTCAATCAACATCTGCAGACCATATTAGAGCTTGTGTTTTTCAGACACAGCTGTGCTTCTCGGACTATAGTCCATAGAAACTGGAGCTATTCCTAAACCCTATTCTTACATTTGCCAAAGTCATGTCTCAATTTGCTGTTCTTATAATTCATGTTTTTTTCAAAATTTTTTCAGAAATAAAATATGCCAGAAATACTGAAACTGAGACATCAAAACAGTGAAGAGCAAATGTATTGACGGTGTGTAGAGGGTTATTTGAGTGTCTGAATGTCTGTCTGTGTGTAGCACATTTCCACAGCTCAGCTCAGGAGCAGTATTTTTCCCTTGTGTAGGTGAGTATGGCAATTGAGACTTTCAAGTTCTCAAGACACAGGATTTCCTACATACTACTTGTAGTTTGGAATATATCAGGTCTGAGCAATGAAACTGATTTCCAAGGACAAATCAATTTGAGACTCTCAACTGTGAATCAAAATAATTTTTCTGTTTCTGGGTATAAATTGTCAGGTTAAGAGATCTTGATATGCTTTTTTTTCTAATATGCATTGCTTCTATACAAAACCAAAATTATCTCTCTCCAGTATTTATAAAAGATAACACAACACATTAATGGATTGTTTTATACCCTTACTTCAACCTTTACACGATGTATAAAAAAAATCAAAACCATTTGCCAACAACAATGCTTTGTTCAATATCCCTGTATGTTCTTAAGTAACTAATTTTCAAATCAGCATCCATTTGTTCTCTTTTTGTACTTGAGAGGAATTATTTTCCTATGTGCTTTTGAATTTCTGTAGTAAATAAACTTTAATCATTGAGACAAACCTATATAAATATTCAGTTCCCTATAATTTTCAGTTCATTTTCTATGCCACCTTGTCCATCAGCATGGCTTTTAGTGTTCAACCATTTCATCTCTGTTCTCATCTAATGCATACACATTATTCTGAAAAGAGAAACTAGCAATAAGGTATTCCTGGTATATTTGAAACAGTGATAATTTCACAGATAACTACAGAGCTAACATCACTTCAAAGACTCTTAAAAGAGTGCAGCTCTTAGGTGGTCTGGAGATAATACAAATTTCTAGAGATAAAACATAAATGTTCTGCAGCACATTGTCTGAAACAGGAGAATATGCAATTTGCCAGAGCAAAATGATGTACTTGAATGAATTTTTGCATTTCATGTTTCTGTATTCTTTTTAAAAAGTCAAAACAACCTGAAGTAAAGGAAAAAGGGGGATTTATCTTAGGAAGACAACAGAAAAGGAAATTTAGTGACAGACCTGTAATTTGGTCACTTTGAATTACCAGACTCTGTAAAATACAGCAGATTCTTTTTCAAGCTGAAGATGTAACTCATCATACATGAAGTCCTTATTTCATAACATCACTCACTCACTCACAGAACTGGTCCCCATTCATACTTTTCTCACATGACTTTTCTTGTCAAAGCTGTTGAGAGGTTTATAGTTTGTGCCCCCCACAGTTTGTTAGCTAATTTTTACTAAATTAAAATCTATTAACATAAATGACAGAAATAATTTACAGAGCTTTAAGGAAAACAATCCAAAATATTTTGGCAGTGCTATCATAAAATTTTTCCAAGAATATAAAGAGGCATATTATAAACATTCTCATGCAAGTTAGGAAAAGAGATTAATTACAGAAGACAATCTATTAACAATTTTAATCAGTGTTATTGCTGAAGTCTGAGAACTAGGATTAAGAAAATAATAAAATGAAGAGACTATATAAAAGAACAAGTTTAACATTTATTAAGAAATTGTACAATAGAAGAGTAAATTTCAAAAACCAGTAGTCCAAAGTCAACCTCAAGACAGTATCTATAATTTACATATAGAGATTTACAGTTTAATTGCATTATAATCAAAGTAATATCAATCTGATTTATATACATATATATATATATAAAAATATATTTATATAACTTTGGAAAATGTAATGGTGAACTCTTCCAGTGTTCAAAGAAAATTTTTAACCTATACAACAATGAGGTCAAATAAGATCACATCAATCAAGGGAGATATGAACCATGGCAAGAGTCACCTAGTAAGACACTGAACTTTTTATAAGAAAACAAATTATAGGGTGAAATAATGATCCCAACTACAATACATGCTTTGATCATAAAGTTTCCCCAAAATTTGTGTAAACTACCAATATTAATGCGTTCTAATGGGAAAAGAAATTTGGATTAAACATAAAGCAAAAATTCTTGCGGAATTTCACTGTATAATTATATCTCCCAAACAGATTTTTCAAGCAGATCCATTTCCATTTATTTTCTCTTTCAGTCAACCAGGAAATTCGGCCTTTATGGAATTATTGTAAAGGATATAATTAACTCAGAAGCACTAAGAGTATTATTTGTTTATTAATTTTTGACAAAAAATATATGCTAGCTAAATATTACAGGTAACTCTTTCAGAGGTGCCATATACAACAAAAATTTTCTTTCTCTCTATGCATGTCATTATACCAAGGAAAGGAGGAACAAAATACTCTGTTAAGAAATTTCAATTTTTGACAATATTCTACAAGACAGCAATCACTTCAGGCAGTTGGCAAGTTGGAAAATATGAGCACCTTCACATAGAAGGAGGAAAAGGGGAAGAATGTATCAAGGGTGTCTAAATTTAGGATGTCCCTGAACATCTGGCAGAAATCTTTCAAGCTCTTTCTTCTTCCCTTTGCAAATCACTTTCTTCAGAGCTGTGAAAATTACAGTTGGCATTGCCTAAGCTCTCTCTACTGCTACAAAAAGGATTTCTAGAAGTTCAAAGGCTGTATCAACCACTTTGCTATTGAACCTCTAGATTTTTGTTGGTCCTGGTCACAATGTTTTAAGGTTCTTTGTTTGTATTGTGAGGATGGAGGTGATTGCGCTCAAATATATACAGGTGGTTTTTTAGTTTTCATATTTGTTTCTTTCATAATGATTATAGAGATAGAGGCAATTTTGGGACATAATTCATCAGATCAATGTTAAACAACTGCAGTAGCATGACAAGATTTCTGCTACAGAAGGGCTATCTCTATAAAGGAAATTTTGGGCATCTCAGACACAGAGACAGTCCTGCAGATGCCCAAGTCAGATATCATGTAAGTAATCAAGACTATGAAGCCAAAAGCCCTGAAGCCATTGCTTAGCCTGGATTGTCAGGCATAGGATTTCAGACATTTACATGACTTAAGCAGAACTTTTTATTTGGGAAGTACACAGGTGCAAGAGTTAGGGGAGAATTTAATTTTTTCCCTAAAAAACTCACAAGAACATACTAAACAGGAACTTTGCAACTCCCTTGTATTTGCTATTTTTAAATAAATCCTTTAGTTGCCTTCAATTTTGTACCATATTGACATCTCTTTTATAGAAACTTGAAAATTGTCACTCCTCACAGACAAATTGATGATTTTGTGTTGGTACTATCATTACAGTTTTTGTGACAGAAAGTAAAGTCTCTGTTGACATTATTGCTTTTTACTCCTGAACATCAAGAATTCACATAGAGTTCTGGGAGTTTTAAACTTAAATAATCCCCTTTCCCTTGGAAACTAACAAATACTCAGAAATTTATCAGCTTTGTTTCTCATAACTTAACAAACAATTTATTCTTAATTAACATAAATAAATTTATTTTATGAACATAAATCCCTGCTTTCTAGACCAAACATTCTGAACACGACCAGCAACGCTTAGACTTTTAAGGGTTTTCTTGGCTCTTAAGATACACTGGGTGCTCCCCATGAGCAATGAGCCACACACAGAGCCACACTCCTGGGTGAAGTGTGAGTATTAATGTCTTCGGTGTCTTCTACGATCTCAGGAAAGGATGCCACTTGCTTATAGCAGATTTTGCTGGGAGTTTATTCATTTTAGGAAGTAAAGGCCTGATCCAAACCCCGATGAAGTCAATGGAAAAAGTCTCCCATTGACTACAATGGGCTCTGGATCATGCCCTAAGTCCATTCTCTTCATTAATGCAGGATTAATAATGGGATGTCTTTCCAGGAGCCTGGAGTACCTAAGATCCCGGCAATTTCAGCTGAACAATTTCACTTTTGCCATTCCATTTGGAATATGTAAGGTGAAGTCAAAGTCTTTTTCAGCAACAAGAAAACTTGAAATGGGGGCATTTTCAGTTCCTGGTTATAGGCAATCCCACCAGTTCAGAGAAAATCCTTAGGCATCCTAATGAGAAAACAGCAAGAACGAGTGGAGCCAAAGAAATTTATGTTGTTTAGGAGACAGTTCAAAAATACCGGTTTTAGACTCTGGTTTGACCAATGAACAGATGCATGTCAATGCTTTTGGAGAGAGCAGTATAGACCCTGACTACAAAGGACAAATTAAAAGATTATAGCACAGTTGAATATATAAGGTTTTTGTTGCACTACTTTTTAAATTAACCGATAAGGAGAGAGATAATGTTTCTCAAATTATTTTCTCAGTTTGCACAACAAAGCACCATCAGTTCATAAATAATGAAAAGTGGCAGAAAGACATTACAAATAGCAATAATACCATTAAGTTCTCTGAACTTGCAGATGTGAATTGTGGATGTTGTACTAGTACAAACTTTGACAGACAGAGAGTAAATTGATAGAATAAGTATAGTGTTATTAAATCAGATGTAAATATATATCTTTATTAGGATCAGTTTTATATAAAATAACAATCTGAAACAAACACAGTGTGTTACATTAGTGCTTAAAAATCTTGTTTCTGATAAAGTACTGGATAGATCAGCCATTCCAAAAGATCTCTAGTGCTGTTAATTACTCATATTTTATTAAACTGCCATTGGCATTATTTATTATTTTGCCTTGATTATTCATACTGACAAGAATAGCTCAAAAGTTGAAGCATGTTTTTTAACCCAATTACTAACTGTTCTACTAAAAAATATCTTCCAAGTTGCTATATACCTTATGATAAAGATATTTCTAAAGGAATATTCTAGACTTAAAAAAAATAAATAGAAGTTTGCCATAATTTCAATAGTATTTACTATTGAAAGATCAGCACATTCATTGGTTTATAAATGCTTGCAAACCTGCCACCATCCTCCCACTAAGCCAGTGAAACACATTAATATTTTTGTGCTATCAGTTTTACTTCTTTTTTACCAAAGACATTTCTACAATACTGTTTGACCACTCACATTTAGTTTTAAGCAACTTTAAAGCTTGCTGACAATTCTGATACTCTTTAATTTTAGAGATAAAGGAAGCAGATCTTAAACCTCCACATCAAAATATAGCAGTTTTCCTGAGGAATGGGTTTATCTTGCATATGCATAAATAAAAACTTGCTCATCCAAGAACTCTCCCAAAATGCAGAAAAACCTCATGTTTGGATACTTGGTATGAATCATGGACTCATATATTTCTCTCCAAAACATCTGAATATAAAAATGAGGAAGTTTGTATCGCTTTCTTCACCTTGATGAATCAAATAAAAAAAAAAAAAAAAGTCACCTGATTACTTTGCTGGAAAATAAACATGCAATTTTTCAAACCTTGTTGGTTTCTGCCAAAGGAAAATTTGCTTGCGCTACAGGATAACTTTATTGACAATCTGAAACTCACATAGTCATGATCAACATCAAGGAACACCTGATTTGAATCTAACATGTATTCCTTTTTCTCTTCCCTCTAAAAATTCTGGCCAGATACACTACTTTACCTTTGAATATAGTATTTAATAGCACAAAAGCTACCCCAATTGCAACTTTGTCAAACAAATCCAAGGTCTATTTTCAGTTTAACTGTGTTTTTTCCATCCCTCCATTCTTGCTGGAATTCATTTTATTCATCATTGCTTCATTCAAATCATAGTCTGAAAAAGAAAATTAAAGCATCCAACACCTAGATCAGGAGAAAAAATGAAGAACTTAATGCAGTTCAAATGCTGTTGTCTGGAGCTAATATAGACAAAATAGTTTCCTATCTATTTGTTTAAATAAAAGGCATTAATTTGCTTTCATGTGGTTTTCAATTTATCCGTTTCTCACTTTCAGATGAAAGGTATGGCTACAATCAGCAAGATCAATAGACATCAAAGCTCTTTAAGCAAGGTTTAGCAACTGCTTCCTTGACACATATATAGCTTGGCTACTAAAATTAGCCTGTGCATTGGATTATAAATAATATCTTGATCTGTGGTTCCCATTTGATTTAACTAAGCAAATATTGCATTCCTGCCCCTAGAGTCTTACAGTGACACTGGCCAGATTTCAAACCCTGGAAGCTGTCCAGGATGTACAGTGTATAGAAAAGACTGTACACTGATTTTCAGACAAAAGAAAAAATATGAGTCAAGATGAAATGCTTTACTGGAGAGGTCTTCACAGCACAATGCTGTACTGAGAAAAATTCTTTCTTGCCCTTACTATATCTAGAGCAAGGAACTTAAAGTGTGCAGAAAAACTCTCAAGAACATTCATCAGAGGGAAAAGTTAATGACGTGATAACATCCAATATATTCTTTAAGCCAGTTTTAAAGTCAACAATTAGGCAAAGTTATTCAGACATCAAATAGGTTGTTTCCAGCAGTTTTAAATCTTTCAATATACATGAGGCAGACTTTTCAGATCAATCTGTAATAATCCTTAGAGACCTGGATAAATCAATAAGCAAGGCCATAATGAATTTGGAAGACAGTTTTGTCATTAGAAAACCTTGTAAGAGGCCAACAGTTTAATTCTTACAAGGGTTGGGAATTGCTCTTATGCATCTAACACCTTACATCCTGTAATTTAGGTTTTTAAAATAAAAAAGTAGACCATTACACAACTAGAAATAATGTTTTACCAACATTATTTGTTTTACCAACATTTGGAGCATCAGTAGATTGAGTGAGATTTTACTTTCTCTCCTTCTATTAAAGCTGTTATTAAACCTAAGTAAAAATTCACATTTTCCTTAATTTCTGATGTTCGACAAAGGCCTTCTATTACCATCTTGCATATAGCAATATGCTGTGTACTTGCACAGAAGAGAGATAACTAGCATTTTTTTGGCCTTGCACATAAAGCCTAAATCAATAACTGTAGTGCAGAACCTTTGCTTAGACCAAAGTTATGATTTTCAAGTATTTGCCTGAATGGAGGGTAATAAACCTTTGTCCAAGCATTAGCCAGGCAGTGCTACTGCTACATACCCTGCCACCCAACAAGTACATGGTCGCCACAACAAACCTGAAGGAAAATCAAGCCAGAGCCACACAGAGTCATGGATATGGCAAGGGAATTTGGAGATCATCTAGTCCAGCCATCAGCCTCGCACCATCATCATCACCCCTAAACCACATCCCTGAGTGGGGCACCTGGACTCCTATTGAACCCTTCCACAGAGGTGACTCCACAACCTCCCTGGGAACTTATTTCAGCACTTAAGCACCATTCTCAGTGACAAACTTTTCTCTAACATATAATTTGAACCTTCTCTAGTACAACTTAAGGCCATTGCCTCACATCCTTTTCAACTGAAATATGACAGAAGTGACTGGCTCCTTTCAGGTAGTTGTAGAGAGCAGTGAGGTCCCCCACTCAGCCTCCTCATTCCCTTTCTCTTTCCTTTCTTCTCTCCACCACTCAAATAGCTTCCTTTTTTGTATAAGAATATACCAGCATTCAAGAAAGTTTTAGAGGTGTTGCTTTGCCTGTATCTCCTGCCTCAAGCTCCTATCTGAATCTTTAGTCCCTGATATTACATTCCTTTTTACCTGTATTGTCAGGCACAGCAACCAATGCCACAAATTGGATCAAAAAGCCTTATTTTCAGTTCAGTGCTGATGTAAGCACTGATCTGACAGATTTAAAAAGAATGAATGGATATAAATGTAATGAGGGTTCAGAAATTAATCCAACTATCAGTAATAATAATCTTGTTTTCACAATGGATATTTTGTTAAATATAAAGGAGGTTTATTTTCTCTGGAGAGTCTGATGAACTGGGAATCTTAATAATCAAATATATTCTTTTCTCTTTTTTTCTTTTTTTAAATTAAAAGAGGAGAGAGAGTATATGTTTGCTCTCATACCCCTTCTTCATCATCTCATTTCCCAATTCATCCTCAGGCAAGCACATTTGGTAGATTAGGTCTCCACTAGAAAAAAAACAATGTTCCTGTCTTTTCTCTCTTTAGAAACCATCAAAACTAAAGCATATCCTGAAAAGCTTTAAAATTAAACAGCCTCCCTTTACTTACACACAAAGGAACTCTTAATTAAAACTTACTGAAGGACATAAGAAAAAGCAATAACACAATATCAAAGAACATGTGGATGAGAAGGAAGCATTCACCCTGACATATTTAATATTTTAATTGGTTATCTGGAAGAAATAAGAAACTGCATGTTATGAGTCTGATTCTAACCTTATTAAAGTCAGTGGCAAAAAGCCCAGTGAGTTCAATGGGGCCAAGATGAAGCTCTAATTGAATTAGAAACTGACTTCAGATAAAATATGTTACCTTCTTCCCCTCATCCTCCCATTTTTGCAAAAAGAAATAAGAAAGATTTATTGAAATTCATCACAGAGGCAGTCAATTGAGTTTGTTTTGACCTGGATCAAAGGAAATAAGTATTCATGAGGAGAGTAGTTTTGTCTATGAATTCATTTAAATAACAATATTGGACACTGAGCTTTACACCAGAAGCTGCCTGCTCTACTGAAGTGTTTAAAACTTGTCCTACACTAAAAGCAGAGATGTCTAAACACCTTGGTGACAAGGTAGCTCTATTTGAACACAATAAATTCTGAGCTTTTCCCTGAAAAGTAAGTGAAAATGCAAAATTAGTTAATAGGAAAAGACCCTTGTCCTTATAATCCCCTCTGCCAGCCAGTATTTGCTCTAAGTTCAGATAAAGTGTAAGTTCACATAAGAAGGGATTGACAAATGAAAACTTCCCTCCCTTTTGCTGTTTGCAAGATGATTTATCAGTTGTTACTGGTAAAGCAGCAGCAATAATATGCTAGAAAAAGACCTTTTCCAACACCCCCTCAGGATCTTTTTCCTCCAGCTGCTACTGGTTACTGCCACCCCTGTGACCTTGGTGATCTATGAGAGTAAGGGGAAGTCATCTGTGTGCTGAGAGGAAGGGAGGCTGCTATGTAAGGCATGTGTTGTGAAGCATCTCTTCTTCTGTAGGGATTTTCTTGCAGCCCTCAGAAACAGGAGTTTCCAAATTCTACTGGAATAGCAGAATTGAAATATGGAAAGACAGAAGTAATATCAGAGCTTGCCTTCAACTGGAAGGTTTCAGATATTGCTACCTGAAGCTGTGAATTCAGCTCAGTGGAAACAATTCTAAGTGCAGCACTCTAACTGTTCTTATGTAGTTCTCTGTCAAATTACTCATGTGAGAATTATTCCTTTTCTTTTTAAAGACAAATGTTCATTAGATTAATAGGGAAAGTAAAAGAAGAAGAGTAAAGAGGAGTTCCACTCCTTGACCTTCTGGTTAGAGGCCATTTTCTTTCATGTGAAAGGCTAAGCTTGAAAACTCTCAGATCAGTTTCAGAAAGAGGTCCATGAAAACTAATGCAGATGAGCAATAATTAGATAATAAATTAGAAGAAAGTCAGACAGCCTTAACCTGCCTCTCATGGTTTT